>JBBDGP010000284.1:8387500-8697500 GCA_037952835.1 Lithobates septentrionalis
GCACTAGATTACTCTCGTCTATCTATAACAAACTTACCCTGCTGGACCCATCTAGAGTCTCACAACTGCTGACAACCTGGCGGCGTGACATCCCTGACCTAAGCGATGATGACTGGGAGGAGGGGGTGCAGCAATATCTAACTCTGACCATATCCTCTAGGGATAGATTTACCCAATTAAAATTTCTACACCGGGCTTATTACTCCCCGTCGCGTCTTGCAAGAATTTATACAAATAGAACAGCCACCTGTCCTAGATGTGGCTCAGATGGTGCGGATTTCTTTCATACTGTGTGGACATGTCCACAGATAGTGGTTTTTTGGAAGACGGTCCTGGAGGATATTAACTTGGTGGGCAAAATCAGGGTCCCCTATAGCCCTCTACCCCTCCTGCTAGGCATATGTGATTATCTAGAGGCCCCCAAAAGGAAACAATTATTTGTTTTTTATACTGCAATGTATGCCAGAAAGGCGATTCTCCTTAACTGGAATCAGCCTCAACCACCTACTAAACAACTATGGCTCTCTCTCATAAATGCAGCCCTGCCCCTGTATGAACTAACATATATGGTAAGGAACTGTCCGAAAAAATTTGATAGAGTCTGGGCGGGTTGGGTGGAGGCCAAACACCTGACTATTCCATAGGAAAACTAAGTACTACAGCCTGCACTCTTGACTGTCCAAACATTCCTGCTTTAGGTAATTTCGCCCCGGACGGGGCCTCCCCGCTACGAGGTTAATATATGACTAGGTTTGGAAACCCTTGCGGTGCCTTCCTACCCGGGCCCCCCCCTACCCTTCCTCCCCCCACACGGGGGCTTTTATAGCGACCTGGACTTGAAATTTTTGCAACTCTATTCTGACCATTTACTGTGCGGTTGAAAATATATTATCTGCAATGTACTAGTCGATTTGATATGGTATGGAAAATCCTTGTACATTATCTGTCTTGAGTTAATGAAACTTGTTTTGTATTTTGTTTGTTTGAGATGAATAAATAAACTTTATGTTAAAAAAAAAAAAAAAAAAGAGGAACACCAGCCATATTAATATTAATTAGAAGTCAGCAGCTACAAAAACTGTAGCTGCTGACTTTAAAAAAAAACAGACAGGATCCCAGGATCCTGTAATGTGGTCACTTGGGCTGTTATTTCCATCGGTGTTCTGTCTCCAGCGCTGGCATCTCAACTGTACACATCCGGTTGTGGCAGCTTGTGGCTTCACAGCCAGGTGCCCACTGCGCATGCATGAGCTGCGCTTCACTTTGTGAATGGTACAGCAGTCTTCTGGGACCTGTGACATCTCCTAGAAGACTGTGGGGAGGGATGCGGAGGAGAACTTCTGCTCAGATCGCCTAGGCGATCCGAGCAGAAAGTAGAAGCTGGCACCTGTCAAAACCAGGTACCTACACCCCCCAATGAAAAAGTGCCATTTTGTAAAGAGGAGGGGGGAGGAGGCCTTAAAACAGAACTTCCCCTTTTGGGTGGAGCTCTAGTTTAAGTCTATTATCTATCAGAACTCCTAGATCCTTTTAAACAATTGACTCCCAAAATTGTACTCCTCCTAGAATGTATGATGCATGCATATTTTATCCCCAATTTGAATAACTTTACATTGTTTAACATTAAACATTTGAGTAAAAAGATTCTCTGCTCCAAGCAACTGTTTTCCAGTACCACTCAAACCCCAGATGCAGGAGGCGAGCTGATTTGTCCATGCTCTCTAATCAGGACTAGAAGAGCTGATGCACATAGGATAATTCACAAGCATCTATGTTTATCCCTTTCAAGGCTAAACCTATTTTTGACATTTGATGTTTACAAGTTAAAATCCATATTTTTTGCTAGAAAATTACTTAGAAACCCCCAAACATTATATATATTTTTTTAGCAGAGAATCTAGAGAATAAAATGGCGATTGTTGCAATATTTTATGTCACACGGTAGTTATGCAGCTGTGTTTTAAATGCAACATTTTGGGAAAAGGGACACTTTCATGAATTCTAAAGAAACGAAACAGTAAAGTTAGCACAATTTTTTTGTATAATGTGAAAGATGACGTTACGCCGAGTAAATAGATACCAAACATGTTGCACTTTATAATTGCACGCACTCGTAGAATGGCAACGAACTACGCTACCTAAAAACCTCCATAGACGACGCTTTAATTTTTTTTACGTTACCAGGTTAGAGTTACAGAGGAGGTCCAGTACTAGAATTATTGCTCTCGCTCTGACGATCGCGACAATACCTCACATGTGTGATTTGAACACCGTTTACATATGCGGGCGTGACTTCCATATGCATTTTCTTAGCGGCGCGAGCTCGCGGGGACGGGGTGTTTGTGTTTAAAAAAAAATGTTTGATCACTTTTATTGCTTTCACAAGGAATGTAAACATCCCTTGTGACAGTAATAGGTGGTGAAAGGTACTCTTTATGGAGGGATCCCTCCTTTGCACTTCAAAGTATTTAGATTGCCATTTTCGGCGATTCTGAATACTGTATATTTTTTAAAACTGGGGCCATTGGCAGCCGAGTAAATGGGAAGTGACGTCATGACGTCACTTCCGTGTTTACATTTAGGAGACTGGAACAAAGCCATTTCCGGCTTTGTTCCAGTCTGTGGCTAGCCACCGGAAGCGGCAGATTGTTGATCGGGTCTCCCAGTGAATCAGGAGGCCCGTTGAGAGTGGCAGGAGGCGGCGGAAGGCGGGGACGTCCCCTCCCGCTCCACCGGTATAACAGCCGAGCGACTTTTAGCCGCATCGGTTGTTATCCCTGGAAAGCCAATTGCCGGCTCTAAAAAACAGTACCGGGATGATGCCTGCAGCTGCGGGCATCATCCAGGTATAACCCCCGAAAGCTGAGGCCTCACATCTGCGTACAGTCGGCGGGAAGGGGTTAATGTAGAAACTGTCCATAAACATGTCAATGACAGTCCCTGCCCCAGGACTGTCCTGCTAACATGTTTCATCCGATCAAGGCTTAATCATGGAGATGCATAGTTTCTACAATAAAAACAGACACTTGTGATATATCCATAAAACCTAATTTGACACATAGTTTCCCAACCAAACAGTGTATTCAGATCTGCCTGTAATTTGGAGACATCATGTAAGGACATAGTTGAGCTAAATGAAATAAAATGTACAGAAATGTACTTTTACTCTTTAGATCCTATTTTTAAAATATAAAAAAGTAAGGGTCCCAACACTGCACCTTGAGGTAAATTACTAAAGCCTTAGACCATTCAGAATATGAATCAATAATTACTATTCTCTGGACATGGTGTTTAAACAAGTCTTCTATTAATTTAATTAAATTTTTCTAAGCCTATAGACTTTAAAGTATACCTAAAGGCTGATGATCATGTCCAAATATGGTCAATGATATGACTTAGGAGACCCCGCTCCTTTGTTTCTTTTAGCTGCCATTCACTGGAACTGTCAGATGTGGGTGAGCAGTTATTGGAGTAAGCTCATCAGGCGGCCTTTCAGCAAGTTGGCAGGTGTTGGCTATCATGATTGACATGGATCTACATCTGTGGACAATGTGATTTATGCTGAATGAACATCATGGGACTTTTTAGGGGATTTCCTTTTTATTAAAGGACTTGATAAAAAATGTGTGCATGGATTTTACTGCTTACATTTTTTGTTTTGCAAAGGAATAGAGTTGCTTTTCCCCCTTACCTATGGGGCAGTATCTTGGTGTCAACTTATTGTTAAAGAGAGCTTCCAGATTCTGATAAGCCCCCAACATACAGACCTTCATAACCACTAGGCCATATTTGTGGGAAAGAGACCCTTTCCCTAATCAACATGTGGACAACCCCCACGGACAAGGTACCCCCTGTTTTGCTTGCGTCTGTCTAGTAAGGTTACTCCGTGGTATAAGCAAGTTAGCTAAGACTTCTGCAGTGTGTAAATGTGCTTTTACTATACAAAGATGCTGTACATACAAAACTATTACAATATTAGGAATACAATACAAGACTGACAGATATCTATAACAAAATGCCTAGCAAATGGACAGCCTATGGTCTATAAAAGTACAAATACACTTAAAGGTTACTTATCTTCTGTTACTGTATGTTCATGATCTCCATTGGCAATGATTCTCCTAGAGCATCAGGCACCTTTCTTCTATCATGAGTGGCTTCTGATCCTACAAAGCATGATGACGTGTGTGTGTGTGTCCCTGTCCCAATCTCTACTCACCCCTTTTATGTGTCAGTCTGTTTACCATAGTTACCAAACAGAAAACATACCTGTTTACTGTAGCTGTAGAAACAATGGACTGTTGAAAACTGTCAATTGAATACAAAAAAATGGTATCTATGTACCCATTGTCTAATCAAGCCAAAACCTGACAGTAATCTAACAGTCATTCTTTCAGTTTGAGAGCTGAAAGAATCTCTTGTTAAATATATTTATTGAGTTTTCAGAAAGAAATAAAAAAGAATAAAAGAATATAATACATGGATACATATCACATATTTCCTGAAGCTTTACAGTATAATATTATACATAGAACCGTCTTACAACTGTTATTATGTTATACACATTTTAAGTATGGCATAGAAATAAAGGAAAACATAAAATGATTTGGCTAGATATAGTTGTCTAGTTGTAAGATGAGCAATAGAAAAAGTATGAAAAGAATATGTATCTCATATATTCAAACAGTATATACCCTAGAAAATATTACAGAACAAAAAAAAGAAAAAAAGGGGGGGAGAGAAGAAAGAGAGAACGAAAGGGAAACCTGGGGTGGCGTCCTGGCTCATGGCATATATACAATTAAATTTAGTGAATATATTATATAACCTAGTGTGGTAATAACAAAGATTGGTCAAAGTCAGCAGGAAAGTAGTGTTTGACCCATGGTTGCCATATCTTATTAAATAGATCAATTTTATTATCTTCAATAGCTGTCATCTTTGCTTGTATGAGTGCTTTATTCATTCTGTGTTTAGCTTCGTTCACGACTAGAGTTTGAGACTTCCATGCCTTGGCAATGGTTTGTTTGGCTGCAGTACTTAGTTGGATAAATAAAAGAAATTGAGTGTGAGTGAGCATGGTAGGTTTTAGGTTTAGAATAGCCATGGTGGGATCTGGAGGAATTGTGATTTCCAAGGCTTTAGAGGCCATAAGAAATATGTTATTCCAGAATATTTTAACAACAGGACATTGCCACCATATGTGATAATGTGTACCGGGCATGTCGCAACCTCTAAAACAATTAGGAGAATATGAGGGAGCGAATTTAGCTATTCTAGCTGGTACCATGTACCATCGCATTAAAACTTTATAATTCGTTTCTACAGCAAAACAGTTAGGAGAGGAAGTTTTGGTGGCTAACCATATATTAGACCAATCTTTATCATCCAGTTTTTGATTAATATCCTGTGCCCATTTAATAGCATATGAGGGTAGAGTTTCTCCTGAAGTCACATTACATTGGTGATATAATAGTGAGATAAGACCTCTGATGTGCGGGTCGCTCATACAGATACGTTCAAATTGAGTCATTTGATTGAGAGTAGAACCTGTATTAAGTAGTGGTTCATAAAAAATTTTAATCTGTAGATAGCGAAATATTTCTTTTTTAGATAAACCGTAAGTTTCACATAATACAGGAAAGGCATGAATATTAGATGAGGATGATAGATTACATAAACGGGTAAGATTTACCGTGGACCATGCAGAGAATGATCTTGGAAATTTCCAAGCAGGATAAAAGGCTGGATTATGGAGAAATGAAAGCAGAGGATTATTTGGAGATTTAAGATTATGTTTGAATTTATCCCAAATAGTCAAGGTATGTTTTGTTATTGGATTAGTAAGGTGGATCCTATCAGCAGGGTTTAGCCATAACATATTTGCCACTGAGATAGGATCACTGTCTACCGATTCAACAGCAACCCAAAGGGGTGTTTCAACCATAGCGTGATATTTGGGTAGAAGTGCAATTTGCGCAGCATTATAATAATAAGAAAAATTGGGTATCCCCAAACCCCCATTCAGTTTATTCAAATACAATGTAGATTTAGATATGCGAGGTTTGGTGTTACCCCAAATAAATGATATAACTCTACGTTGAGTAAGTCTTAGAAAATAGGATGGTATTGGTATTGGAAGTACCCTAAATAAATATAGAAATTTTGGTAGTATTGACATCTTAATAGCGTTAATCCTTCCCAACCAGGATAACGGAAGAGAAGCCCATTGTTTCATGAGAGCAGTAATTTGTTTTAGAAGAGGCAAGTAGTTAACTGCAAAAAGATCTTTAAGGGAAGTTGTGATTTGTATTCCCAAATATGGGAGTTGTTTCGGAACCCAGTTGAAAGGTAAGGAAGTTTGGGCTTGTTGAAGTTCAGTTTGTGATAAAGAGATATTTAACGCATTTGATTTTGTAGGGTTGATGTATAGACCTGAGATTTGGGCGAAGTTTTCAAGTGTGAGTAATAAATTAGGGGTAGATATATGTGGACGTGACAAAAATACGAGAATATCGTCTGCCAAGAGACATAATTTATGATGGTGACCACCTAATTCAATACCTTTGATATCGGGGGTATTTCTAATTAATTGCGCTAAAGGTTCAATTAATAAGGCAAAAAGTAATGGGGAAAGGGGGCAACCTTGTCTGGTACCTCTTTTGATGTCAAACATTGTTGACTTATAACCGGAATATTTAATATATGCTCTGGGATTATTGTATAAAGAGGAAATCCAGGATAGAAAGTGATCACCAAAACCCCATTTTTGGAGAGTATATTCCATGTATGGCCATGTGACAGAGTCAAATGCTTTCCTTATATCTAGAGACACCAGGCAAGCTGGGATCTGTCTAGATTTAGCTGCATGGATAAGTAAAAGTGTACGTCTGATATTATCACCTGCCTGGCGTTTTGGCATGAAGCCTGTCTGATCTTTATGAATTAGATGTCCTATAATAGAATTTAGTCTGGTGGCCATGATTTTAGCCAATAGTTTTATATCTAGATTAAGAAGAGATATAGGACGGTAATTAGTCCAAGAGGTAGAATCAGAGTGTGGTTTGGGAATCATTGCTATAATAGAAGTAAGCGTTTCTGTTCTAAAGGAATGCCCTTCAAGAATCAAATTAAAGGCTTTGGTTAAGACTGGTGTTAAGATGTGTGCATACTGTCTATAATAAGCTGCTGAAAAGCCATCTGGGCCTGGTCTCTTACGTAATTTTAAGGATTTTATAGCTTTCAACACTTCATTGTCAGTAATCATGTTTTCTAGCTGATCTCTCTGCAGCTGGTCGAGGTTAGGAAGTGTAATATTAGAAAGTAAAACATCAGCTTTGGACTTATCAAAATTAGGAGATGAGGAATATAATTTGGCTAAATTAGAACAAAATATCTTGAGAATCTTTACTGGATTACTGGTATATGCTTCTCTGGATATTTTTAGCTTTATGGGTGTTTGATTTTGTTGTGAATTCTTCAGGATTCTAGCCATAAGCCTATCGGGTTTATTTGCTTTAAGGTATTGAATATGTTGGCGCTTTTTAGGGACTCATTAATGACGGGATTAGTACCACTGGATTGGCGCAGGGCGAACGTGGTGCCTATATTTAAAAAGGGATCAAAGTCTTTACCAAGTAACTATAGACCTGTTAGTTTAACTTCTATAGTCGGGAAGATACTGGAGCATTTAATAAAAGACCACATAGATGAGTTCTTGCTAGAAAAAAACATTTTAAGCAACAGACAGCCTGGGTTCATGAAAGACAGAAGTTGTCAGACAAACCTGATTTGTTTTTATGAAGAGGTAAGTAAAACCTTGGACAGAGGGGTGGCTGTGGACGTGGTTTACTTGGATTTTGCAAAAGCGTTCGATACAGTTCCGCACACACGGCTCATGTGTAAGTTAAAGTCTACAAGCTTGGAAATATCAGTTTGTAAATGGATAGAAAACTGGCTAAAAGACAGAATTCAGAGAGTAGTGGTTAATGATTCTTACTCTGAATGGTCTAAGGTTATCAGTGGTGTACCCCAAGGTTCAGTGCTGGGACCCTTACTCTTTAATATCTTTATAAATGATATTGGGTCTGGGATCAAAAGTAACATTTCTGTCTTTGCAGATGACACCAAGCTATGCAGTGGAATAACGTCCTTACAGGATGTCTCCAATTTACAAGCTGACCTCAATGCTCTGTCTAATTGGGCGTCTATGTGGCAGATGAGGTTTAATGTTGAGAAATGTAAAGTTATGCACTTGGGGGCTAAGAATATGCATGTATCATACATGCTAGGGGGAGTACAACTGGGGGAATCCATGGTGGAGAAGGATCTGGGGGTTTTGGTAGATCATAAGCTCAATAATAGCATGCAATGCCAAGCTGCAGTTTCCAAAGCGAGCAAAGTCCTTTCTTGTATTAAGAGAGGTATGGACTCCAGAGAGAGAGATATCATTTTGCCCCTGTTCAAATCATTAGTAAGACCTCATCTGGAATATGCAGTTCAGTTTTGGGCACCAGTTCTCAAAAAGGATATCGGGGAACTGGAGAAAGTGCAGAGAAGGGCAACCAAACTGATAAGAGGCATGGAGGAGCTCAGCTATGAGGAGAGATTAGAGGAACTGAATTTGTTCACTCTTGAGAAGAGGAGAATAAGGGGGGATATGATCAACATGTTCAAATATATAAGGGGTCCATATAGTGAACTTGGTGTTGAGTTATTCACTTTACGGTCAACACAGAGGACAAGGGGGCACTCTTTACGACTGGAGGAAAAGAGATTTAGTCTCCAAATACGGAAAGGTTTCTTCAGAGTAAGAGCTGTGAAAATGTGGAATAGACTCCCTCCAGAGGTGGTTCTGGCCAGCTCAGTAGATTGCTTTAAGAAAGGCCTGGATACTTTCCTAAATGTACATAATATAACTGGGTACTGACATTTATAGGAAAAGTTGATGCAGGGAAAATCCGATTGCCTCTTGGGGGATCAGGAAGGAATTTTTTCCCCTGCTGTAGCAAATTGGAGCATGCTCTGCTGGGGTTTTTTGCCTTCCTCTGGATCAACTGTGGGTATAGTATTGGGTATATTGGATTGTACAATATTTTTTTTTTTTTTTTATGGTTGAACTGGCTGGACTTGTGTCTTTTTTCAACCTGACTAACTATGTAACTATGTACTATGTAACTATGTAGCTTGCGTATGAGTTTGTCTGCTGAATCGGTCAGAAAAAGATCTAAATCTAGGCGAGCTCTTTCAAGTTTAGTGCTGTTGTTAGCATTCGGAGAGGATTGAAATATCTGGTAACAGTCATTAAAGGTGGATTCAAGTTTTGCAAACAGAATTTTACATTCTCTTTTGAGAATAGTAGCTTGTTGTATGAGTCTACCTCTAATAACCACTTTATGGGCTTCCCATAATGTAAGAGTAGAGATATCACCTGTGTCATTAGACGTTATATAATCTGATAATGCTTTTTCAATCTCAACCTGGTGAGAGGGATGAGTCAGTATAGAGTCGTTTATGCACCAAGTTGTGTCATGTGATCTGGGAATTGTGGAAGCAATAGTAGTAATTACTGCGCAGTGGTCAGTCCACGGAAGAGGAACAATTTTGGATGAAATGATTTCTGGTAACATACTGGATGGAGTAAAAATATGATCTATTCGTGAGAAAGACTTATGTGGGTATGAATAGTGAGTAAAACGTCTACTGGCAGGATTCATCTCTCGCCAAGTGTCAACTAAACCATGCGTGTTAAGTAGGTGTTGAAAAGTCAAGTTTTTAATACCCGTGTTAGGTTTTGAGGGAGAGTTATCCAGAAATGGGAATATAGTTGCATTGGAATCTCCACAGATAACAACTGTACCACTCCTATGAGCTTCAATTACATGTAAAAGATGAGACAAGAAGGCGGTTGGATGTTTGTTAGGTGCATAATATGAAACAATTGTAATAGGATTATCAGAAATAAAACCTGTTAAAAGTAAATAACGTCCCTCAGGGTCAGATAATTGTGATTTCAGATTGAACGGAGTGGAACGGTGAAAACCAATCAGAGTTCCACGCTGTTTAACCGTGGCAGAGGCTGTATAAAATTGTGGATATGAGGATGAAAGAAACTTGGGATAAATCTTATCAGTGAAATGGGTTTCCTGTAAGCAGATAATGTTAGCTCTCTTTAATGCAAATGAGCGTAATGCTTTTGTACGTTTATGTGGAATATTAAACCCTTGTACATTTAATGACAAAACATTTATAGGAGCCATAAACCAAGTAGAATAAACAATATATCATAGTAGATAAGGTGCTTACCAAGAGCCAGGACGACCAGCCGGAGGATCAAGGGGGAATAGAAAAAGTTAGAAAAAGAAGAAGTAAGAGAGTACAAAAACAAAAACCCCATATGTAAACCAAGTATCATTAGACTAAAGTTAGAGTATAGGGTATGGGAGCATCTCAGGAGAGTATATAATACTCCCTGAGAGGATCCTGGACCACCCGCAGAGTCCCCCATAGAAAAAATAGAGGGTCTCTGTAGGTGGTAAAAAAAGGGCAGCAAAAAATTCCTATGGGATTAACAACGCCGGAGGACCACAGGAATTATTAGAATATTAATATATTATTAAATAACTAATAGTTTTATTACCATTTTTTACCTTTTTATTTATTTATTTATTTATTTATTTTTTAACAAAAAAAGGTAGAGTAAAGAGGAAAAAGAGAAATGGGAAAAAAAAAATCAACAAAAATAAAAATAAAAAATCATTTTACTCAATTTTTCCCCTTTCCCTTCCCCCTCCCCTCACACACTAATATCATAACTAAACCATATAGTCAGAGCTCATTTTATTCATGAGCTTAACACTTAAAGGAAATTAACCAGCATAAGAAGCTGGGAATCTGAAGAAAGTATGAGGAATTTGTGTGAACTGGAAAGTCAGTCCATTGAGTCCACAATGGTGGGAGGTGAATGTTCATAACGACCACGCTTGCTGAGATTTTGATATGACGAGGATGCAGAACTGGATCCTGTGGCTTTATTTTGCTGTGATGATCGAGAGATGAAACTTCTGCTGGGCTGGTTCTTTGTCAGGGTTTCTTCGGCTAACCCTATGTCGATTAGGATCGATTGTAAATCTTCTGAGGAGCGACAAACGTATTTGGTTTCCAGATGTGTGAAACGAAGAGAGAAAGGAAATCCCCATTGGTAAGTAATTTGATTGCGCTGAAGTATCTGTAATTGAGGTTTGAGTGCACGTCTCTTAGCCACTGTAAGTGGGGAAAGGTCAGTGAAAAGCTGGTAACTGTGGCCCTGAAAGCTGAGGAGATCTTTACCTCTGGCTGCTGTTAAAAGCTGTTCTTTGGTTCTGTAGTAGTGTAATTTGGTAATGATATCTCTAGGAGGGCCATTGGATTTGCGTGGAGCTAAGGCTCTATGTACTCTGTCAAATTCAAGCCTGTCAATGGGAATTTCAGGTATTAATTCCTGAAACAGCGCTGTGACTGTTGTCTGCAAGTCTAAATAAGATTCAGGGATCCCTCTGATGCGCAAATTCGATCGACGATTTCTATTTTCCTGATCTTCCAAACGTGACTGAAGTGTGAGGTTTTCTTCCTTCAGTGACATAATTTCAGTCATAGAATTGTGAGTGCGTGTATCAATTTCATCCATTCTCAATTCTAGGTCTGCAGTCCTTTGACCCAGCTCTCTAATTTCTCTAGTTAACATATCTGTAATGTGGTCAGAAGTCTGTTTAAGAGCTTTCTGGAGCATATATTCAAACTGTTTGAACATATCAGGCTGTGTTGTAATTTGTGAAACATTTTGGTCACGCACTGACTCACCCTTAGAAGCCTGTGTTATTTTGCTGTGAGGCAGAGGCTGTGTCCTGTGTGAGCTGCTGCGCTGTGAGGGAGAGGAAGATGCTGCCATCTCAGACGTCAGTCTGTGTATCTTTTCTTTAGAAATACCTTTTTTAAAAGTAGATTTCTGACCTCTTAGGACCATTATTTAGGTTGCTGGCTGAGTTGGGGTGAGCAGTGACCCGTTTTTTGTAAATATTAGTGGCACTGGGACCTGTAGTCCTCCGGTTAACAATCCCAAGGAGCGGAGCTCTAAGGAGACATTACCGCCGCCTCACTGCCCCCCCGAGAGCTGAAAGAATCTCAAACAAGTAATGTCTTACTTGTTTACTGTAGCTATAGAGACAATAGCCTGTTCAAACTGTAATATAACAATGGTATCTAACCCCATTGTATGAAACAGCATTTGTTTGAGAAATCTACTCTAGCCAAAAAACTGACAGTAATCTGACCAGCTCACTATTGTAATATTGTTCCATGTATCTTATGTCTGACTAATATAAAAAAAATCATATTTTTAACAAACTCAACACATTGCACCCTAGATTTTTTTTATCCTTTCAGACTCCATACAGAAAATCACTTCATTACTATGAGAACTCATTTTAAACATTAATTTTCCTTGAATGCAACACCTCCCATATTTCTGTCATTGAGAAGGCGTTTCAGTCTTTAACTAAAAGTTCATCAGAAAATCCATTCTAAAGTTCTTTAGAAACAAGTCCAGGCTTGTAATACATCAAAGGCCTTGCTCTCCACAGCTCTTGTGATCTTCCGTCATTCTTTCCATCATGTCCTATGGATCAAATCGGAGACAGCCTGTGGAGTGGAAAACAAAGCGGATTATCTGTTCCTTCTAATAATACATAAACAGTAGATCCAAGCCCTTCAGCTACAATCTCTCCTCTAAATGGCTTCTTGCCTGAAAATCTGACTAACACTTTGCCCCCTGCCTGTACCCACTTCTGACCCTCCCAAAGAACATCAATAGGGAGGAGAGGAAATATACTGATATTTCCCAGAAGATCACTGCTGTTTATTTTGGAAGGTTTGATGTTATGTAGCCTCACTTTCTACTCTTGCTGAGAAGTGTCCACTAACCAGTCAGAGTCCCAGCCACTGGCTTGAAGCTCATCTGCCAATGAAAATATAAATTCAAACCTTCCTGCCAGATTCCCTCTCATTCCTAGATAGGCTTCAGCTTCAGATATGTCACTATTGGTTTCTATGTCATAGGAAGCAGTAACATGGTATCTGTTAAGCCCTGTTCTTTCAGGAACCTTACATAAATACTGAACTCTGCACTCCACCTGTGGAATCTGTGCCCCAGCCCCTACCATCCTCTCATATGGTGTGCTTTTAGCTATTGGCCTACAATTTAACAACATGACTGTGTGAGGACCCGATCCCACCCCCTTAGTGTATGTGTGGGTGTAAGTTTGCGTATCTAGTCCTATAATGGCCCGTTGAAGTCAATCTGCCAGATCTCTGCAGGCCTCTCACCCCTCTTAATCGACCCGGTGGAGTACTTTTGCAATGGCCATTGTCGCACCTCACCACACACTGTACAGTTCCCTATTACAGTCTTTATCATGTCCATGGATATAAGCAATCATCTCTGCTGTGCCCATTCATATGTTGCTTTCTGCCCCAAATGTCCAGATTGCTTGTGGGCCCAGTTGGCCAAGTTCATCAAGACAGGATCAATTGGCACAACTGCCTTCACTTTGGCGATTTCATCTGCAACTCTGTTATAGTTCTCAAAGTCTGAGACTAGGGGCACATGTGCATCAACATGCCCCACTTTTATGGTGGGGGAGTGAGCTTCCTTCCAGATGTAGTCCCAGACTTCCTTGCCTCCCCACACCACCTTATCATGAATCATCCATTCATTGGACTTCCACGTGGGCATTCAAGTTGTCAGTCTTTTAAAAACCGCCCAGCTGTCAGTGTAGATAGTGACATGGGAAGAAGGATCCTCCTGAAGAGTCATCACTACAGCTTTCAGCTCTGCATACTGACTGGACCCTCCAATTCCGGTCTCCTGCAGGACTGTACAAAATATTTTACAGCGCACACATACAAGAATGACATTTCCTGCAGGGCTAGTTAAAAACACCTGAACACCTGAACATATTCAAAAATACGGGGGTTTGGTCACACTATATGGTCATATAGTGCTAAGCCCACTTACTGCGACAAAGTACCCCGAATTAGTGGGTCCTACACTAGTAATAGAATGGAAGATCCTTTGTCTCAACCATGGGAGCTGAACTCCTCTATGTGGGAGAACTGAAAGGGATACATCCTAAACACTGGTGGCCACTAAATAGGAGGTAATGAGGAGGGGGAGGGGTGCTCCAGCCCAAAAACCTGGTCAGGGCCTATTACAACATACAAGAACATATTTGGGGGGCACACCCTACAATGCATTTAAATTCAAGATGGTGCTGCTATAAGACCTACAAACAGTACAAAATATTTTACAGCGCACACATACAAGAATGACATTTCCTGCAGGGCTAGTTAAAAACACCTGAACACCTGAACATATTCAAAAATACGGGGGTTTGGTCACACTATATGGTCATATAGTGCTAAGCCCACTTACTGCGACAAAGTACCCCGAATTAGTGGGTCCTACACTAGTAATAGAATGGAAGATCCTTTGTCTCAACCATGGGAGCTGAACTCCTCTATGTGGGAGAACTGAAAGGGATACATCCTAAACACTGGTGGCCACTAAATAGGAGGTAATGAGGAGGGGGAGGGGTGCTCCAGCCCAAAAACCTGGTCAGGGCCTATTACAACATACAAGAACATATTTGGGGGGCACACCCTACAATGCATTTAAATTCAAGATGGTGCTGCTATAAGACCTACAAACAGTACAAAATATTTTACAGCGCACACATACAAGAATGACATTTCCTGCAGGGCTAGTTAAAAACACCTGAACACCTGAACATATTCAAAAATACGGGGGTTTGGTCACACTATATGGTCATATAGTGCTAAGCCCACTTACTGCGACAAAGTACCCCGAATTAGTGGGTCCTACACTAGTAATAGAATGGAAGATCCTTTGTCTCAACCATGGGAGCTGAACTCCTCTATGTGGGAGAACTGAAAGGGATACATCCTAAACACTGGTGGCCACTAAATAGGAGGTAATGAGGAGGGGGAGGGGTGCTCCAGCCCAAAAACCTGGTCAGGGCCTATTACAACATACAAGAACATATTTGGGGGGCACACCCTACAATGCATTTAAATTCAAGATGGTGCTGCTATAAGATCTACAAACAGTACAAAATATTTTACAGCGCACACATACAAGAATGACATTTCCTGCAGGGCTAGTTAAAAAACACCTGAACACCTGAACATATTCAAAAATACGGGGGTTTGGTCACACTATATGGTCATATAGTGCTAAGCCCACTTACTGCGACAAAGTACCCCGAATTAGTGGGTCCTACACTAGTAATAGAATGGAAGATCCTTTGTCTCAACCATGGGAGCTGAACTCCTCTATGTGGGAGAACTGAAAGGGATACATCCTAAACACTGGTGGCCACTAAATAGGAGGTAATGAGGAGGGGGAGGGGTGCTCCAGCCCAAAAACCTGGTCAGGGCCTATTACAACATACAAGAACATATTTGGGGGGTACACCCTACAATGCATTTAAATTCAAGATGGTGCTGCTATAAGACCTACAAACAGTACAAAATATTTTACAGCGCACACATACAAGAATGACATTTCCTGCAGGGCTAGTTAAAAACACCTGAACACCTGAACATATTCAAAAATACGGGGGTTTGGTCACACTATATGGTCATATAGTGCTAAGCCCACTTACTGCGACAAAGTACCCCGAATTAGTGGGTCCTACACTAGTAATAGAATGGAAGATCCTTTGTCTCAACCATGGGAGCTGAACTCCTCTATGTGGGAGAACTGAAAGGGATACATCCTAAACACTGGTGGCCACTAAATAGGAGGTAATGAGGAGGGGGAGGGGTGCTCCAGCCCAAAAACCTGGTCAGGGCCTATTACAACATACAAGAACATATTTGGGGGGCACACCCTACAATGCATTTAAATTCAAGATGGTGCTGCTATAAGACCTACAAACAGTACAAAATATTTTACAGCGCACACATACAAGAATGACATTTCCTGCAGGGCTAGTTAAAAACACCTGAACACCTGAACATATTCAAAAATACGGGGGTTTGGTCACACTATATGGTCATATAGTGCTAAGCCCACTTACTGCGACAAAGTACCCCGAATTAGTGACCATATAGTGTGACCAAACTCCTGCAGGACTGTGTCGGTACTCGGGTTGTAGGCTGCTGCTGTCCATTTATGCCCAGACGAGGCGACTATGGCTGAACCATCAGTGAACCACTTTGAATCCTTCATGTCTTCTGACAGAGACTCAAAGGATGGAGCCTCTTGAATGGGGGATGACTGCAGCACAGGATTTTCTTCTTCTGGGCGGGTGCTGGTAAAGGTAACAAGCCCTGCCAACTGTTTTGAAATGTCTTTAACATCCCCAGCTGCAATACCCTCTCTTTCTTGAAGGTACCACTTCCATTTCATCAGTGTCTGGTTCTGGGCTACAGCTGCCCTAGTGGTCAGTCCATTATCTCTCACCCATCCTGCTATTGGCAATGCAGTATGGATGGTGACTGTGTCCTTTCCTTTAATGGTCTCTACATGTTGAAGTGCTGTGTAGGCCCCAAACAGGTACTTCTCTAAGGGCGTGTATCTCTTCTGTGCCCCTGTCAGTTGTTTGGACCAAAATCCAATGGGTATTGCTCTCAGTCCTTTCTTTTCATTTGGCTGCCACAGACTCCAAGATATGGTACCATTCTGCTCCACTACATCCAGCTGAAATGGTACTCCTTGTCTCATGGGTCCTAATCCCTGATGCTGCAAAATAGCTTCTTTAGCAGTCAGGAATGCAGTCCGCTGCGCTGAACCCCATGAGAACTCAGTCTTTTTTCTGGTGACATTATATATATAGGCCTCAGAATCAGTTCAAGATGTGGGATGAATGATCTCCAGAACCCCACAACTCCAATGAACTTCTGTGCCTCCTCTTTGGTAGTAGGGGGCGACAGAGCCTGGATAGTTTGCACAACTGTCTCTGGAATTTTCCTCTGCGGCCCAGTCCACATCATTCCCAGGAATTTCACTTTTGTGGCAGGTCCTTGGACTTTGTCTTTGTCGATATCTCACCCTCTGTTCTCCATGTGATGTATCAGCAGGTGCAGTGCTTCAGTTACATCTTCTTTTGTTCCAGAGATCATGATGTCATCAATGTAGTGAAACACAATGACTTTTAAACTCAGGGTACTTAAATCTCGGGCAATCAGTCCATGACAAATCATTGGAGAATGAACATAGTCTTCAGGAAGCAAGGTGAAAGTATACATATCTGGTAGAGCTGAGTTCAATGGAGGTGCCACTTTGTTTAGACCTCTGTAATCCACAGTCATTCTATATGTCCCATCAGGTTTATTTTACTGGGAACACCGGAGACGAGAAAGGACTTAGAGCAGATCTAAGGATCCCTACTCTCAACAGTTCTTGAATGGTCTCCCCAATTTCTTTGTGGCCTCCAGGAAGTCTGTACTGCTTGAGACAGACTGGCTTCTCTGGTGGAGGAATGTAGACAGGGGTCCATTTCGCATGACCTCTGACCACAGCCTTCACCGCCCTTACCAGATACACTTTATCAGGATACCCGAATGTGAATGTACCTCTTTCAGTCTGAATTGACTGACCTTGAAGTACATCAATCCCAAGAATATTTTCGGGTAACTCTGATACCAAAACATTTGTCATAAATCCTGATCCCTTGCCAATAGCCAATTTCACCCATATCCTAACTGCTGGTGTAGTTTGCCCTCCAAAACCTTCTACATAAATCAGTTCTCCTTTGTGATGGGAAGGGTTGCCTTGCAAAAGTGTAACTTCAGCTCCGCTATCAACTAAAGCCATTACATTTGTAGGAGAAGATGACTACCCCCACTATACAGTGACAGGTGCATATGGGCGTCGGTCTCCTGCTGTCACTGCTATTACAGGAGACTCACCTTCCCTTCATAAAGGATAAGGAACCTCCCAATCCCCTTTTCTGATTCTCTCTAACTCCTCCCCAGAATAAAGGGATTTGGGTTCATATTCAGTTTTGGGAATTGGTTTGGGACTAACAGGAGGGGTCTGTTCTGTTTTCTCTGATGTTATCTTCACTAGGAGTAGTGTTTCTAACCCTGACAGTTTTCCCTACTAAAGGTTTCCACCTCTTCAGCATTTCTGCAGTAGAAATCCCATCTATCTCATCTTTAAGTACTCCTGCCTTTAATAGGTCCACCCACATTTTTTTCCTAGAAATAACTAGCCTGGTTTTCTCTTCACCTCCTGTCTTCTCTACTTCATTCCCTTTCTTCTCTGTTCTTTTCTGCTTGTATTCTTCCTGTCTGGCCTTGACCTTATCTACTGCCCTGACAGGTTTTGTTTTAGACTCCTCTAGCTCCCCCAACTGGCTTAAAAGTGTAGTGACTTCATGAATCTTGCTGTTTAATCCCATGCCTCCCAACAAGGACAATAATGGAGCCCTGAGATTAAATGGTGCAGACTTTATCAGCTTAGAGCGCAGAGCAGACGTAAAGGGTTCCATATCTGGACCCATCCATTCTGGAAACGTATTTAATACAATTATACAACCCATCTCACGTAACCTGGAAACACCCTCTCCTATTGATCTCCAGGTGTAGGTATTTTCCCGGTCAGTAGGACTAGCATATACTCGGACTATTCCATCTCTCACGAGATCTAACAGTGAAAAATTCACGCTAAACTCTCAGGCTTTTCACATTGCCTGACTCAATTGTGGATCATGGGTTTACACTTCCATAGTCACTGCTTCCTTAACTGACAAAACAACACTGTCTGCCCCTTCATCCCATAAGCGTAGGAGCCAACTCAATAGGGGCTCCCCAGACCTTTGTTTGTATTGTTTTGCCAGCTCATGGAGTTCAGTTTGTGTAAACTCCTGTACTTCTTCAAATTCAACATCTCTGCACCTCCCCATCTGCCATATCCTCTCTATCATGTTGCCGTTTCCTATGCTTAGTAATAAGAGGTCTGGCATACTTTTTCTTTCGCACTAGCAGATCATCATGTGAAATATCAAACTCTATCTACTCATCCTCACTATCATTTGAGGAGAGCACATCCTCACAATCCCAATTTTGGGATGTGACAATGGCATGTACCCTGGCTTTACTAACAGGTTTATGGCCCTTCCTTTTCTTTAAGGCATTAATTGATTTGATCATGAGGGCTGCGCACCGATCTTGCAGATCATCAGCCCGACTAGCAGTTGAACGTACACACTCTGAAGCAACTTCTAGCTGGTCTTTTAATACCTTAACTTCTGCCTCTGCCTTCTCCCTTCTATGTGATTTGGTATAAATAGCATGGAGAAAATACCAGCCCACTGTGGACACTGTCCTCTTCTCTTTGTTACTTAAATCCAACCCCTTAAGGCTAAAATCTACAAAATGATCTGAGACTTTATCACCCCAAGTCAGGTTCAAGGGAGAAGCATACTTCACAAATTCTTTAGCAAGAGGCTCCCACTCATTGTCTCTGGCCCAGATAGGTAAGCTGCACACTTCCTTCTGGCCACCAGAACCCTCTGCAGCCTTGCTTTTCCTAAACAGCTTACGCAGCATTTTACCTAGCACAAGCTACACAACACACTACAGAAAAAACAGGTCTGCTTCAATTGAATTATAGCACAGATCACGGCACAAGCCCCAAATGTTTTGCTTGCATCTATCTAGCAAGGTTACTCTGTGGTATAAGCAAGGAAGCTAAGACTTCTGCAGTGTGTAAATGTGCTTTTACGATACAAAGATGCTGTACATACAAAACTATTACAATATTAGGAATACAATACAAGACTGACAGATATCTATAACAAGCAAAATGCCTAGCAAATGGACAGCCTATGGTCTATACCAGTACAAATACACTTAAAGGTTACTTATCTTCTGTTACTGTATGTTTATGATCTCCATTGGCAATGATTCTCCTGGAGCATCAGGCACCTTTCTTCTATCATGAGTGGCTTCTGATCTTACAAAGCATGATGATGTGTGTGTGTGTATGTGTCTCTGTCCGAGTCTCTACTCACCCCTTTTATGTGTCAGGCTGTTTACCATAGTTACCAAACAAAAGGAAAATATACCTGTTTACTGTAGCTGTAGAAACAATGGACTGTTGAAAACTGTCAATTGAATACAAAAAATGGTATCTACGTACCCATTGTCTAATCAAGCCAAAACCTGACAGTAATCTAACAGTCATTCTTTCAGTTTGAAAGCTGAAAGAATCTCAAACAAGTAATGTCTTACTTGTTTACTGTAGCTATAGAGACAATAGCCTGTTCAAACTGTAATACAACAATGGTATTTAAACCTATTGTATGAAACAACATTTGTTTGAGAAATCTACTCAAGCCAAAAAACTGACAGTAATCTGACCAACTCACTATTGTAATATTGTTCCATGTATCTTATGTCTGATTAATATAAAAAAATCAATTTTTAACAGACGCAACCCCCCCATGGTGAGGGCATGTGGCCTGATATAGTTAAGAAGGGGGGATTGTATGTTTATTTGTTTATGTGGGTGTCCATCATTAATATCTATAGAAGACCCTCATCTAGGATAAGGGTCTGATATAGATGAATGGAATCTCCTGCTGCTTTGTTTAAAAAAAGAAAGTAGCTATTTGTAGTTGTAATTTTGCCAGCAATTTAAAAACATCTTTTATTTGTAAATGTCAGAGGGCTCCATTCATAAAGATGTATCTTATTGCATCCTAGTTTGCAGAAAGATGCTGCACAGTTTTTCAAAGTTTTTTGGCATTCACTAAAACACTAAAATACTGCATGAGTTATTTTATGAAGTTATGCAGTATTTTAGTAGTGAAAGCTTGTCATAATTTACCACCGGAGGTAGCCAGTGTCCTTAACACAGACTGTAAATAGCTGGTTGTTAATGAGCAGGTGGCCGCCACATCCTTAACAACCAATAAGTCATCAGCTGTCAGCGGGGGGGTTCCCCATATCAGGTCCTTCGGGTCGCTAAATTATTATTTTTTAAATGATGTGGGGTCCCCCCCCAAAATGCATACCAGACCCTTTATCTGAGTATGCAGACTGGCAGTTCAGGAAAGGATGGAGGGTGGACAAGTGAGAGCCCTCCTCCTGAACCATACCAGGCCACATGCCCTGAACATGGGGGGTGCTATGGGGTAGGGAGGGGCTCTGCTCCCCCCAAAGCACCTTTTACTGTATTGATCGGGACACAGGCCCCTTCTCCACCCTGGCCGGTGGTTGTGGGGGTCTGCAGGTGGGGGCTTATTGAAATCTGGAACTCCCTTTAACAAGGGGGCTCCCAAATCCCGCCCCCCCATGTGAGTTAGTATAGGCTATATAGTGCCCTATACTCCTTCACATAAAAAAAGGGTAGTGTAAAAATGACAGTAGGCAGTTTTGACAAGTCCTTTATTTAAAGAATAAAAAAAGTCTCCGGTTTAGATCCATCATTAATCATGAATCCCATCGTCACCCCAACCTGCAAAAAAAAAGTTCCACTTCCGATTAAGGTTCGAGCTGTGTGCCAGCTCCACCATCTGACAGTTCTTAACTAAGGGGCAGTGCCACCCAGTAACGTTACCTATTTCATGCTTAGTTATGGGAAACTTTTTGATGATCCTACCTAAATTTAATTTTGAGGTAACACATTTTATCATTTTATTAATACTAGTATTGTTCTTCATCAGATTTAAGGCTTTTGTAAGTAAGAGGTATGTCATTTTGAGATAAACCATATTAATATCGAAGTTTATAAAAAATGGAAAGGAGATTTCAATTGTTCTGAGGCTTTACTGGTATCACATCCTCTATTGCAAGACACTGAAAAACAATTAACTCCCTACCAAGAAGAAGAACTGGGACTTTGTAGGTACCACACCAGGTTTAAAGATAAAAAACAATGATTTTATTATACAAAACATTAAAAATTAAAGATTAAAATTAAATGTCAGACTTCATGATGTTGTTTCAAAGCACAGTACTATTGCAGGCTATGCCAGTATATTGTAGGAGGACCCAGTTGATCACAAAGTGGATCTCACATAAGATTCTTCATCTCCGACATGTTTCATAGGACAAAAACCTGCTTCCTCAGGAAGACATTGCATAAATCTCTATGATTTCAAAGAAAAACAAACAAATAAGTAACACTACCCATACAGCAGTACTTAGTATATTTCATTACATTATCCATATGCATGTTTTATCTGTTGTTGATAGGATTACTTGTTCCCGGGAATAGAGGAATCATAGCCTCCATGTACAGGGGATTGAGAGAGGGTTTAAATTGAGAGGGGATTTAAATACTTTTAAAATTGGTGCCAAAGAGCAACGCTTGGGCTCTGCCACGCATGTGCCGTGCAATGACGTCAACACACTAGCACTGCATAAAGACATCAGGATGCCGCAGCCATTTTGCTGACTATCCGAGAAGTATATAAGGTAAGGGGAAAAGGAAAAAAGGGGAAAAGGAAATAAATGGAAAAAGGAAAAAAATGGAAACAAGAGAAAAAGAAAAAGCGAAGAAAAAAGGAGGGATAACAAGGACAAGGAGAAAAAAAGAGGAAAAAAAAAAAAGATAACGTGCTAAAAAAAAAAAATTAAAATCTTGAAGGAAAAGGGGAGAGACAAAAGGAGGCATGAAATTAACAACACGAAAAAAATGAAACAAAGAAAATATAATAAAAAATAAAAAAAAATGTTAGAAGGAATGAGGTCAGAAAAAGGGAGGTATTAAGGGAACAAACAAAATAATATATTTAAACCCCTTCTCAAACTGGTGATTCCTGGAGCTTGAATCCCAGGATGGATGCTGGGGGTGAGAAAAAGGGAGATAGAGAGAGGGTGAGAGAGAGAGAGAGGGAGAGAACGAGAGAGGGGGTGGGAGGGAGGTGGTAAGAGAGAGAGGAGAGGAGGAGGAGTGAGAGAGGGAGTGAGAGAAAGAGAGGGGGTGAGTCTGTGGGGGTTACAGCATAGTACATTACATGCGGGGTAATAGCACAGTACAATACATGGGTGGCGCAGCAGAGTATGTTACATGGGGGGGCAAAGCACAGTGCATTGCATGGTGAGCACAGCACATTACATGGTGGGCACAACACATCACATTACATGATGGGCACAGCCCATTACATGGTGGATACAGCATGTAATGTGGTGGGCACTGCACATCACAGCATGGTGGGCACTGCACAGTACCGCACATGACATGGTGGGTACAGCACATGACATGGTTGGCACTGCATGGCACATGACATGGTGGACACAACACATTACATGGTGGATACAGCACATGACATTGTTGGCACAGGACATTACATGGTGGGCACTGCATGGCACAGCACATGTCATGGTGGGCACATTACATTACATGGTTGGCACTTCATGGCACATCACATAACATGGTGGACACAACACATTACATGGTGGGCACAGGACATTACATGGTGGGCACTGCATGGTACAGCACATGTCATGGTGGGCACAGCATATTACATGGTAGGCACTGCATGGCACAGCACATGACATAATGGGCTCAGCACATTACATGGTGGGAATTGCATGTCACAGCAAATTACATGGTGGGCACTGCACATTACATGGTGGGCGCTGCACATTACATTGTGGGCACTGCATAGCACAGCACATTACTTGTTGAGCAAAGCACATTATATGGTGGGCACAGCTGAACACATGACATGGTGGGCACAACACATGACATGATGGGCATTCCTGAGCACATGCCATGGTGGGTACTGCATGGCACAGCACATTACATGGTGGGCACAGCACAATCATTACACCCCCAGGTTCTGCACAATCCTTTACTGACCTCATCTCAGCAGCATGGCAGATTACCTTCCTCCTGGGCTCCTGACAGGTTAGGATGACATCAGTGCCCCGCCCCCAGACAGCTGCCTGAGGACACTGATGATCTGTGTGTAACAGATCCTATGATAGGAGCCAGGTGCCGGCAGAAACAGGACTCTGTTTGCAGCGGTTGAGACTTGTCTCCTCCATTTGTGCAGTGCACAGTGGGAACCTCTTCCTTCAGGATAGCACACATGGATATTTAAAAACCACTGGCATGGGCCTATATTGAGGTAGGGGCCTGGAGCTGCAGCTCCCTTAGCCCCTACATTAATCGGGGCCCTGACCATATGCCCTCTCTTGAAGAAGCCGAAAGAACTGTAAAATGTGTTCGAAAACAAGGTCTTAATATTTGGTGCTATAAGAATATTAGAAATGTAACCTGTATAATACACAACTTAAAAAATGTGTTTATGAAATTACCTTTTTAATCTTTTTGAGATACATTGTATGCCTATACAACCCCTGGAAAAAATTATGGAATCACCAGTCCCTGAGGATGTTCCTTCAGTTGTTTATTGTTGTAGAAAAAAAGCAGATCACAGACATGGCCAAAAACTAAAGGCATTTCAAATGGCAGTTTTCTAGCTTTAGGAAACACTAAAAGAAATCAAGAAAAATAATTGTAGTGGCCAGTAACAGTTAGATTTATAGAACAAGCACAGGGAATAAATTATGTAATCACTCAATTCTGAGGAAAAAATTATGGAATCACCCTTTAAATTTTCATTACAAACACTAATGCCGCGTACACACGAGCGGACTTTACGGCAGACTTTGCCCGGCGGACGGGATTTCGTCGGACAATTCGATCATGTGTGGGCTCCAGCGGACTTTGTTTGCTCAAAAGTTGGACGGACTTAGATTTGAAACATGTTTTAAATCTATCCGTCAAACTCGAGTCCGGTCGAAAAGTCCGCTCATCTGTATGCTAGTTCGACAGACAAAAAGCCACGCTAGGGCAGCTATTGGCTACTGGCTATGAACTTCCTTATTTTAGTCCGGTCGTACGTCATCACGTACGAATTCGACAGACTTTGGTGGATTGTGTGTAGGCAAGTCCGTTCATTCAGAAAGTCCGTCGTAAAGCACGTAGAAAAGTCCGCCGGGCAAAGTCTGCCGTAAAGTCCGACCGTGTGTACGCGGCATAACACCTGCATCAGATTAAATCTGCTTGTTATTATGTAGGTAAAAAGGAGTGATCACACCTTGGAGAGCTGTTACAACAAGTGGACTGACATGAAGCATGGCTCCAACACCAGAGATGTCAATTGAAAAAAAGGAGAGGATTATCAAACTCCTTAAAGAGGGTAAATCATCACGCAGTGTTGCACAAGATGTTGGTTGTTCACAGTCGGCTGTGTCTAAAACATGGACCAAATACAAACAAGTATAAGGCTGACCGCAGGTCAGCCTGTTTTTGTAGGCGGAGTCAGGCTGCATAAAGCCGGCCCGCCTCTGCCTCTGTCCTTCATGGTCGTAGGCGCTCGTTCAGCGTCATTCTCGGACGTTGACGTCACTTCCAGGTTCGGAACGGGTCTCGTGTCTCAGCTCGGCGTCCTCTCGCAGTCGGTAGAAGGGCAGGTAAGGGGAGTCTCGGCTTCCCTTCTCGGTTACCCCATGCGGGGTAGTGTCACTGGGGGGTCGTGTGGGAAGGGTAGCGGTGATTGTGGCTATACACAGTATTGGTTGTATTTATGAATTTATGGCAGGTATGGTGATCTTGTTTGGGGTTTGCAGTCTGTTTCCATGTCATGACTGTAGACTCAGGAGCTGGCTGGAGGGGGCGGTGAAGGACGGACAGCATCACTGGGACACTCGGTTTAATGTTTGTAGATTGCTGTGTCTGGTATTCTGGGCAAGAGGTTAAAAAAAAAAAATTATTAATTGAAAACCTCACGTGGATATTTTTTCTTCTATAGTAGTTTTTTCCACTTTGCAGCAAGGCAGGATTCTGTTTGGTGTCTCCCTGGCAGTTCAGGTATGTATGATAGGGTATTATTTTCATTTTTAGCGGGTCTTGTTTTGCTTATTCATGTACATTATCTGGCACGTACATTGCAATTTTACGCAAGTCCAGGTTTTATACGTGTCGTTCATACTATGTCGTTTCCTGCAATACGTCAATTCATACAATTCACGTTTATTCATGCAAATTTACGTTTCAAGTAAGCTATTACGTTCCTGGTAAAGTTTTACGTTTCTTTTAAGCAATTCACGTTTTTATGGGATTTACGTTTATTTAAGGGTTTATGTTTCAAGCAATCTGTTTCTTTTAAGCTATTTTACGTTTATTAAATATTACGTTACTAAGCAATTTTACGTTATGTAAGCAATTTACGTCATGTTATGCAATTTTACGTTATTTAAGCTTTTTTTATGTTATTTAAGCAATTTTACGTTATTTAAGCAATGTACGTTTTTAAGCAATTTACGCAATTACGTTCATTTCAGGGTTTTTTTTAGTTTTCCTTTATGCTGTGTTTGTTTCTTTTTTGCAATTTTCTTTTCATTTAAGTAATTACGTTTCATGGCAAGCTGTTGTTCATATATGCAATTTAGTTTCTTGTACGTAATTTTACGCAAGTTGTGTCTGTATGCAATTTGCATGCATTTATGCTATTTTCGTTGTCTTATGCAAGGTTCGTTTTTTATACAGGATACGTTTTTCGTGCAACTTATATTTACGGTCAGTCTCGCTTTTAGGCGTTTGGGGTTTTTCCTGTTGGTGGTACTGATGTTTTCTTATCATGTGTTAGCATCATGCGATGTATGCATTCTCGTGACAGGTGTAATCGCATGGTTTTCACGTTCTTATGCTCATTTTCTTTTATACTTTCCTTTTTTTTTTTTTTCGCTCTATCTTTTATTTTATTTTCACGCAGCTGATATTTCTTGGACGTTAATTGCTTGCATATCACGTGCTGTTTCCAAGTTTTTTTTTTTGGGGTATAGGTTCACGCGCTTTTCTGTCAATTCCACTGCAGTCACTTGACACGTGGTAATTCATGCAGTACTGAGAAGAGCATTTTTCTGTCAAATCTTATCATCTGCATCACATACTTTCACTGCTATTCGGTTCAGGTCTGAGGTTACGGTTTCAATTCCATGACCGGCATGCTCTGTCGGTTCTAGTTGGGTTGAGGGGGGGGGGGGCGGCTTTGTTCACAGGTAAGTCTTGGGTCACTTGTTTTGGTTTCTCAAGTTTTTTTTGTTGTTACAGATAATGTCGCAAGCAGCTGATATTGGGGATTTCGTTTCCATCTCACCTTCTTCAGCAAGGGGGTCGGAACTCGGCAGCGTACAATCTCTCAGAACCTGGACTGTTCCTAGACTCATAGCAGAGCTCCAGCGCAGGGGGATTTCATACCCAGCATCGGCTCGGAAAGCCCAACTTTTTAGGTTGCTGTTCCCTCGTACAGCTGATTCAAGTGCGGAGCAACTTACCCTTCGGACTGTGGCTGCTTCTTTGGCTGAGATCCACACTACCCTCAGTTCTCTGGCCACGTCTTGCCACGAGTTGCGTAGTAGGGTGGAGGTTTTAGAAAATCAGCCGAGTCCGGTTACTGCAGCAGCAGCCGGCCCAGTGGCTCTAGCTGATTCTGGGTCCTCCTCGGTACCCGGGCCGGTTTCGGTTGGTCCAGGTATTAATTTGTGTGCTCCCTCTGTTAACCCAGCACATTTTATTCCGGCTAATATTAGGAAGGACATTCTTGAAGGGAAGTATGTCAACCTGGCATCTTTATTAATTGCTGCTCATGATGTTGCGGACAATAGGTTCTACGCTTGTGGGGATGTTTCGGTGGTTGTGAAGACCAGGGATCACAGACTTAGTCGCAAGTTGTCTATCCCTGAGTTTGTCTTGGCCTTTAGTCTCTACAGAGATGTAATCTGCTCTGTTACTCCACTTAGGAGGGAAGAGTTGGACCTGTACCTGTATACGGTGGTTGAGTTAGGCCACAAGTATGGGGGGTCCTATTTTTATGATTATCACCGGTCTTTTTCCACTAAAGCTGCGGCCCGTTTTGCTCAATTTCAGGTGGTGACGGTTTGGAGCAACATGGATACTGAGTTGTTTTGCCGGCATTTCGCCGGGCTCAGGTCTCCGGTATGTGCTTCTTGTCAATCTTCATCGCACACGGCATACTGGTGCCCCAATTTGGAGGTTCCTGCAGTACCCAGTACGTCCAGGGGGTCAGGTTTGATGCTCCCTTCCTCAGGTCATCCAGCCCCGTTGGACAAGTTAGGCCGTCCTATTCATTTTCTGGGGAAATCCCAGATTTGCAATAACTACAACCTTGGGGTATGCAATTTTAGTCAATGCCGGTTGCTGCATATCTGTACTGGGTGTTTCAGGGCCCACCCCAAGTCAGCCTGTTCACTTAAACAGAATAAAACGTCATGACTAAGCCGTATCAATGTTCCTTTTTTGCAGGAGTGTTTAGCTGCTCACCCGTCACCTTCTTGGAGCAATTTTTTGGTTAGGGGTTTCACTGAGGGTTTCCACACAGGGTTTGTCTCCTTACCTTCTGATAGTTATGAGTGTAAAAACCTTAGGTCATCTACTGTAGATACTGAAGCGGTAGATTTGCTATTACAGTCAGAACTTGATAAGGGGTTTGTTATCGGGCCTTTTACTTCCCCTCCCTTCCAGGTATGGAGGGTTAACCCTCTGGGGCTTGTTAGAGGGAAATTTTCAAATAAACCACGTTTAATTTATGACTTGTCTGCTCCTCATTGTTCGCATGTTGCTAGCCTCAACTCTTTGATCCCGTCAGAAGAGTTTTCTCTCAAATATGCTTCAGTGGATCAAGCTATTCAGTCCATTATTGAGGTGGGCTCAGGAGCTTGGTTGTCCAAGGCAGATGTTGCGGATGCTTTTAAGCTTCTGCCTATTCTGCCGTCTCTTTGGCAATGGCATGGTATCAAATGGAAAGGGGTTTATTATTTTGCCACCAAGCTTACATTTGGGTCTAGAAGTAGCCCTTGGTTGTTCAACGTTTTTGCTCAGGCCCTTAACTGGATTCTCACGTTCAGGGAGAATTGTCATAAGGTGATCCATTATTTAGACGATTTTCTCCTCATTGAAGGTGGTGAGCAAGTCCCTTCTGACCTGCGGAAACTTACTTCACTTTTCTCGGCACTTAACATACCGCTGTCTGTCAATAAGATGGAAGGTCCAGTTACCAGACTCACGTTCCTGGGCATTACGCTGGATTCGCAATCTATGCAGGCCAGTCTTCCCACAGATAAGCTGGTGAGAATTAGAGATTGCATCCATGCGTTTACAGTCTCCAGAGTCTGTACCAGGGTGGAATTACAGTCACTTCTCGGTATGTTAAATTTTGCGATGAGGATCATTCCCCAGGGGAGAGCTTTTATATCTAGATTGTTCGCATTATTGCCTTCGGCCCCCAACCCTGATGCTCAGGTGTTCCTGGATTCTGCTGCACTTGCTGACCTTCTGATGTGGGATGAGTTCCTGCAACATTGGAATGGGGTAGCTATGTTTATCCCGGCTGTGTCTAATTCCTCTCCCCAAATTTTTACAGACGCAGCAGCCACCAAGGGCTATGCAGCCATTTTTGGTTCCCATTGGATAGCGGGATCTTGGTCGGACGAGGTTTTGGCGATTCCTCGGTTCACTGAGACTTCGGCTTTGTTCGAAGTGTATCCCATAGTGGCAGCCGCTCAGGTATGGGGGCATCTATGGGCAGGTCAGACAGTAGTTTTTTCTACTGATAATCAAGCAATCTCTGAGGTTATCAGTAGTGGCAGATCCAGATCCTTGCTGATCATGAGATTTGTTCGTAGGCTCATTTGGTTATCTCTTCATTTTAATTTTCACATCCATGGTAGATTCATTAATGGTATAGATAATATAGCGGCCGATGCTTTGTCCCGGTTTAATTTCCCGTTATTTTTTCAGCAGGTCCCGGACACAGACGCTTACGCCACACCGTCCCCGCAGTTCCAACAATTGGTGATGGACTAGACTCTCATTGGCTTGAAGCGGTTAATTTAATTAACAGTTCTTTATCTCTGAATACCAGGAAGGCCTATGCCACAGCTTGGAGGGTCTTTCAGGCCTTCCAGGCAAAATTTCCTTGCTTAGACAGTTACAATATCCAGTACCTACTTGCTTTCACCGCTTTTTGCCACTCTCAACTTAAACTGGCCCATGGTACTATTAGGACATATTTGGCTGGTATTCAACACTTTATGTTGTTAGAAGACCCTAATAGGCCCTCCATATTTTCAGCTCATCCTATCAGAGCCATCCTCAAAGGAATCCAGAAAGGTAGCCCTCCTATCAGGCTAAGTAGACTTCCCATAACTGGTCACATTTTCCGGGACATGTCTGATATTCTCTCTAGATCACCTTTTGGGTGCTTACCTAGCTTGGTGCTTAAAGCAGCAATTTATCTGGCCTTTTTCGGGTTTTTAAGGCCAGGGGAATTTGTGCATTCTGGTACAGGGTCTCGCATACTTCTGGCCAATCAGTTGGTCAGGCACCCAGGTTATTTTTGTTTACATTTACATGCGTGCAAGACACAGCAAACAGTAGGCGGTACGGACATTAGGTTTTTTGAGACTGGGAAGGCATGGTGCCCGGTATCAGTATTAGATCAGTTAGTCAGGGCTACGGCTGATAAACCTAGGGATGGGCCTCTGTTGCCTTTCCCTTGTGCTCCCCTCTCTGTAGCTCAATTCACTCTACATTGTCGTATCCTTTGGGCTAACCTGGGTTTGGACCCAAAGTCATACTCTGGTCATTCATTTAGGATAGGAGCAGCTTCTGCAGCTTCACGTCAGGGGGTCCCTGCTCATATCATAAAGAAGTTAGGCAGGTGGAGGTCAGATTGCTTTTCTAGGTATATTCCAGATCCTGTTTTGGAAATGTCGCAGGCTTTTGTCAATTTAGCTGATTAAATGTGATTCAGTGTATAATAAACTTTTGTTAACTTTCATCCTACTGTTTTATTTTTGCCCCCTTTTAGGCATACTGACCACGTGACCACGGCACACCTCAGGTCAATGTTTTTTGTTTTGGGTTTGTTTAACTCTTCACTATCACAGGCTGACTCCGAGTACAAGTATAAGGCTGACCGCAGGTCAGCCTGTTTTTGTAGGCGGAGTCAGGCTGCATAAAGCCGGCCCGCCTCTGCCTCTGTCCTTCATGGTCGTAGGCGCTCGTTCCCCACCCACCCATTCCCTTTTCTTTATTTCAATTGATTTCTTTCTCTTTTCATACTTGGGTATGCCCCCTTTTAGGCATACTGACCACGTGACCACGGCACACCTCAGGTCAATGTTTTTTGTTTTGGGTTTGTTTAACTCTTCACTATCACAGGCTGACTCCGAGTACAACATGGGAAAGTGGTTAAAGGCAAGCATACTGGTAGACCAAGGAAGACATCAAAGCATCAAGACAGAAAACTTAAAGCTATATGCCTTTAAAACAGAAAATGTACAACAAAACAAATGAGGAACAAATGGGAGGAAACTGGAGTCAACATCTGTGACTGAACTGTAAGAAACCGCCTAAAGGAAATGGGATTTACATACAGAAAAGCTAAAAGAAAGCCATCTCTAACACCTAAACACAAAAAAACAAGGTTACAATGGTCTAAGGAAAGGCAATCGTGGACTGTGGATGATTGGATGAAAGTCATATTCAGTGATGAATCTCGAATCTGCATTGGGCAAGGTGATGATGCTGGAACTTTTGTTTGGTGCCGTTCCCATGAGATTTATGCAGACGACTGTCTGAAGAAAACATGCAAATTTCCACAATCAATTATGATATGGGGCTGCATGTCAGGTAAAGGCACTGGGGAGATGGCTGTCATTAAATCTTCAATAAATGCACAGGTTTACATTGAAATTTTGGACACTTTTCTTATCCCATCTATTAAAAGGATGTTTGCGGATGATGAAATCATTTATCAAGATGATAATGCATCTAGGCACTTCCTCCGACACAACTTGTCCGCTCCTCCGCCGGGACTGTTATTGGTGGGGAGAGGAGAGGAGAGGATCTCCCAGTGCAAGGGGGAGGAGAGGAAGTATCCTGCCTGGAAGATGAGTACAGCCGCCCGGGGACACCCCCTTCCCTCCCGGGTCTGATGATCGGATCACACAGCGCGGCGCCGCTCCCTACAACCAACAGAGCTGTACAATGGTGGATGGTGGTATGATCCTTCCTCTGCTCATAATGGGAGCCTTTTCATCTCCAAGTATAGAAGGTAAGACTTTACCCGGCGAGGAGTTAAATTACAGCGTGGAGACTCTGGCTGTATTTGTCCTGGCCCCCGTCATCGTGCTAATAGTTCTTTCCGTTGTGGCCCTGTTGGTCTTCCGGAAAATCCAGCAGCGTCACATGGAGCGGTTGAGTACAAGAGATGCAGAGTATGGCACAATAGACGGCCTGATTGCATCAAACGTTGGAGACAGCACTCTTGCGGATTTGCTGGATCACTCGTGTACGTCTGGCAGTGGATCTGGTCTTCCCTTCCTGGTACAGAGAACGGTGGCTCGCCAGATCACCCTTGCAGAGTGTGTTGGTAAGGGCCGTTACAGTGAAGTCTGGCGTGGCCTCTGGCAAAGTGAAAGTGTGGCAGTAAAGATTTTTTCGTCACGAGATGAGAAATCCTGGTTCAGAGAGACCGAGTTATACAACACAGTGCTGCTGAGACATGAAAATATTCTAGGTTTTATCGCCTCGGACATGACTTCCAGAAACTCCAGCACTCAGCTGTGGCTGATTACTCACTATCATGAAATGGGATCTCTCTATGATTACTTGCAAGTGACGACCTTGGACACTGTGATTATGCCTCTGCGTCGTCTTGTCCATCGCCAGAGGACTGGCACATCTACACGTAGAGATATTCGGCACACAGGGAAAGCCGGCCATTGCTCACCGAGATTTGAAGAGCAAGAATGTTCTTGTGAAGAAGAATGGCCAGTGCTGTATAGCAGATCTAGGATTGGCCGTGATACACTCGCAGTCCACCAATCAGCTGGATGTTGGGAATAACCCCCGGGTGGGGACGAAACGGTACATGGCTCCAGAAGTTTTAGATGAGACCATCCAGGTGGACTGTTTCGACTCTTACAAGAGAGTGGATATTTGGGCTTTTGGACTGGTCCTCTGGGAAGTTGCCAGACGAATGGTTAGCAACGGTATCGTTGAAGACTACAAACCTCCATTTTACGATGTTGTCCCGAACAATCCCAGTTTTGAAGATATGAAGAAACTTGTTTGTGTGGATCAACAAAGACCAAACATTCCAAAAAGATGATTCTCAGACCCAACACTATCATCACTTGCTAAGCTGATGAAGGAATGCTGGTATCACAACCCCTCCGCGAGACTCACAGCCTTGCGCATCAAAAAGACTTTAACCAAAATTGACAATTCCTTGGACAAACTGAAATCAGACTGCTGAAGCTTTGTCGGCACTTCCGCCACATCCGTGCATCAATTGTACGACAAAACAAAAAAAAAATGTTTCAAATACAGTGCTTGCCTGCCGAGGTGTAGACTTTGTTTTCAGTTCTTTTTATGTGCGACTTTTAAACACACGCCTGTTAAGGAGACAATCCCTCTACGGAACACTAAAACCTCGATGAATTACTTTAGTGCACATTTGGCACAGTTCTGCCTTCCAAGCAACCGCGACAGCTTTGACGATTGCAAAGATCCGGATCTGAAGGGGCAATGTAGAAATTTCAGTACCGATCTGGGCATTAAAAGGTGAATTTGGAGGTGAAAAAAAAAAAAAGTGAACGCTTCTCAGCCACTTCTAAGGAAATCACGTGGATCTTATCGGATTTTTAAATAGCAATATTTTACGTGCTTCTCTGTTTGATTGCACTACAGATTCCTCGCATTCCTTACTTGCACTGTAATAGTTTCATTTTAATCGACCAATGCGAAATATAAGATTGGCCATGTACAGATCGATGTTGCAAGTTATACCCATCCATTTTTTTGGGAATGATGTAAAAAAAAACAAAGCCTAATATGAGAGTTGTCAGCATTGGCTGCCTCTTACGTGTACTGATGTTTACAATAATGCTGAACATAAGAATTTTTTTTGTTTTTGACTGTATGAAACTTCAAAATTATTTATTACTAGTGCACTTAACGTTTTCCAGAAAAAAACTGAACAGTGCAAAAGGCTATCGCTACATTTTGTTTTTTATTTTAATTTTTTTTTGTTTTTTTATTTTTTGGTTTTACACTTAATTTTGTAACACATTTTATGATAGGGAATGGACTTTTTTTTTTTTCATTTACTGTATGGTCACGTTGCATCAAGTCACATTCTTCTTTCACCATATTGAGAAGTTGTGTGGTCTATATCCATTGACAGGATTCTTAACCTTATCAAGTGTCGCACCCCTTTTTCCAGCTTGCCTTTAATTGACATAGGAAAGGAAGTCAAGATGTACAAGGTTCCTTGGAGAGATTCTGGATACACTTTCAAATATTAAAGGGAGGGTGGGGGAGATAGAGATGCCTTTCTTCTAAGCTATGTAATATGTTGCGTTGTAAACTTTGCCAGAAAATATCTATTTTGTTTTAATCTACTTTTTGTATTTAGTAGTTATTTGTATAAATTAAATAGAATGTTTTGAAGTAAAAAAAAAAAAAAAAAGATGATCATGCATCTTGCCATAGAGCAAAAACTGTGAAAAAATTCCTTGAAGAAAGACACATAAGGTCAATGTCATGGCCTGCAAACAGTCCAGATCTCAATCCAATTGAAAATCTGTGGTGGAAGTTAAAGGAAACGGTCCATGACAAGGCTCCAACCTGCAAAGATGATTTGGCAACAGCAATCAGAGAAGGCTGGAGCCAGATTGATGAAGAGTACTGTTTATCACTCATTAAGTCAATGCCTCAGAGACTGCAAGCAGTTATAAAAGCCAGAGGTGGTGCAACAAAGTACTAGTGATGTGTTGGAGTGTTATTTTGTTTGTTTGTTTTTCATGATTCCATAATGTTTTCCTCAGAGTTGAGTGATTCCATAATTTATTCCCTGTGCTTGTTCTATAAATCTAACTGTTACTGGACACCACAGTTATTTTTCTTGATTTCTTTTAGTGTTTCTTAAAGTCAGAAAGTTGCCATTTGAAATGCCTTTAGTTTTTGGCCATCTGCTTTTTTTCTACAACAATAAACAACTGAAAGAACATCCTCAGGGACTGGTGATTCCATATTTTTTGCCAGGGGTTGTATGAAAAACATTGTGCAAATGTAACTATGGAAAATATGTTGTGCCTGTTCTCAAAATGCTGCATAGAAAGTCCTGCTTCTTTCTTAACCATTTGGTATAATGTTGAATATAAAGTCCAGCAGAGCATTATCTCTCATTGGGGCCTCTGTAAACTGTACCATAACATTGTCTTTCAATAGGTTTATACATTTTTGCATTTTTTTTTTCCATAAAGTAGTTTATTGAAGAAAATTAAGCATATATAAACATACATGAGTGCAGATAGGATCTGTTATACATCAATCAATTGGTATCAAACTTAAAAGCAAAGTCGTATCTAACATGTCCGTGAGTCATAGCTATGCATTCTGACAGTTAAGCAAGCTGTCTTTAGATAAGAATTTCTATCTGTTCTGGGAACTATGCCCACCTTTAGGTATCTTTTTGAAATCTGCAATTGTTTGATGAGTAGGGAAAGAACAGAGTGGAGATAAGAAAAGAAAAGGTAAGAGAATTAGTGAGAAGGATAGGTGTTATGACCTATATGTCACAGTGACTTGAGGGAGTTATTTAGAGCTTATTGGGCTCTAACGTCTAATGTACTTTCTCAAGTTCAGTATAACAAAACGGTTCAGGTTATTACATGGTTATGTATTCGATCAAGTAATGGTAAGCATTGACCAGTTATTTAACCAAGTTTTCATAATCTTGGGAATATCTATATATGAACCAGGGAGACCAAGTTTCGTGATAACGTTCTACTTTTTCTTCTGACTGTGCCCGTGTGTCTTCCATTTCACAAATATATGAAATTTTTTGCAACCAGTCTTTCAGAGAAGGAACTGTGGTTGATTTCCAGAACAGTGGAATGAGAGACTTGGCCGCATTTAGTAGGTGTCTGGTGAGAGAATTTTTGTATCTTTTAAAGGTAAAATTTGTAATGTGAAGCAGGCAACATGCTGTGTTAAGTTTGAGCTTGGTCTCCGTGATTCGGCATATTACCTCTTTAACCTTGTTCCAGTACGGTGTTATTCGTTCACATTGCCACCAAATGTGCATTAGAGTTCCTTTTTCTTTGTTGCACCTCCAGCATGTGTCTGGCGACTGGGGGAACCATTTGTGAATCTTTGCTGGGGTTGCATACCAATGCGTGAGCATTTTATAAGCCGTCTCCTGCATTCTCGTGCTTAAGGAGCATTTATGCGCCATAATACAGGCTCTCTCCCATTGGGTATCTGAAATTGTCATGTCAAGGCAGTCTGACCATCTCTCTCTGAGCCTATTATCTGCGGGTTTTTTCGAGTTTTGTAACCACTGGTAAGCGACTGATGTGGTCTTTTCAACCTGCTCTCCCTTTAGGCACACCGACTCCAACTCAGTAGACTCTCTAGTGAAGTGTCTCTTACGAGTGACATTGTTAACGTAACTTCTGACCTGGAAGTACGACCACAAGGGAAGGGAAGGTATATTGTTGTCAGCCTTTAGATTAGTCAAGTCTTTCATTATCTTGTTGTCGAAGCAATGGGAAGTCAGAAGTGGTAGTTTTTGATCAGAGGAGCGCAAAAGGCGGTTCCCCATTCCAGGTGGGAAGTCTGGGTTGTTTTGCAATGGGGTGAGAGGGCTGAGAGGCGAAGAAAGTTTGGGTTGTTTAGTTAGATGATGAAAGATTTCTAGAGTGGGCCCTATCAAAGGGTGGACTCTCAGAGTCGGGGGGTATTTGAGTTTTGGTATCCAGGGGGAGAACAGCAGGGGAATTGGGCTCAAATCGTTTTCTAACGACACCCAATCCTTTACGCCGCCATGAAAATGCCAGTCTATGATCCTGGCAATGTGTGTGGCATGATAGTACATTTTAAAATCTGGTATCCCTAACCCACCCACTGCTTTGGCTCTTGTTAGTAGGGAAAATTTAATACGTGGTGGTTTGTGTGCCCAAATGAATCGCATTTGAAGGGCCTGAAGTGATCTAAAAAAGCTTTGTGGGATTTTAATAGGGAGTGTGCGTAATAAATATAGAATTTTAGGCAGTATGGCCATTTTGCAAACGGCCACCCTGCCAAACCACGAAAAGAACCCCGTGTGCCAGGTTTGTAAATCCTTTTCTATGATTTTGAGAAGGGGAAGGAAGTTTCGGGAGAAGATAGAGGACAACTTAGGTGTAAGCCAAACTCCCAGGTATTTGACGGCCTGTGTTTCCCACTTGAATGGGCTATTGTCTTGGATTGTCTTTAGTGTTTGTTCTGGGAGTGAAATATTCATCGCCTCCGATTTCGAAAAGTTTATCTTAAGGTTAGAAATATAACCAAATATTGCGAACTCTCTCATAAGGGAGGGGATGGATATATGTGGATCAGTCAAGAAGAAGAGTAGGTCATCGGCATATGCCGCTACTTTGAAATCACGCCCTATGACCTCAAATCCCTTTATAGCTGTGTTCGCTATGATTCGTCTAACAAATGGTTCTAGTGATATTATGAATAGCAGGGGCGACAATGGGCAGCCCTGTCTTGTCCCATTGTTTATGCTTACTTTATCGGATAGTGAACCGTTTATTTTGAGTCTAGCTGAGGGGTTTTGGTATAAGGAGGTTATCCAGCCCATCATTCCTGGTCCCAGGCCTATGAGTCTGCAAGTTTCAAACATGTAGTCCCAGGCTACTCGATCGAAGGCCTTCTCCGCATCCGTAGACAGGAGAAGACCCTCGATCTTTCGTCCATGGGCAGCGTGAATCAGGTTTAGGGCTTTGGTGACATTATCCCTTGCCTCTCTTCCAGGCACAAAGCCCGCCTGTTCCGGTCCTATCACATTATGAAGTAGAGGTTTCAGTCTATTGGAGATGATTTTGGCCAGTATCTTCACATCTAAATTCAGTAGCGATATAGGCCTATAGCTAGAACAGTGAAGTGGGTCCTTATCTGGCTTGGGTAACACTGTGATAAAGGCCGATAAAAATTCTGGGGGGACCGTTCTTGGCTTTGAAAGGGTATTTAATGCATCTTGGAGGTGTGGAGACAATGTGTCGACGAATGTCTTGTAGTATATGGCCGTGAATCCATCAGGACCCGGGCTCTTACCTTGTTTTAAATCTTTAATAGCGAGTTTGAGTTCCGACAGGTCTACGGGACTCTCGAGTGATGCGGCGTCCTCCGCTGTAAGCGAAGGAAGGCCTGAATCCCTCAAGAAGTCCCGCATCACCTGGAGCCTTTCTCCCTGCAAGTCATGTGGTCTTTGTTGGGTTGGGAGATTATATAAATTGGAATAAAAGTCCTGGAAGTGTTGTGCTATTTTGTCCGTTGTTCTATCTACCCTGCCCCCCTTATTTTGAATGCCTGAGATGTTATATTTAGGAGTGGGTCCCCTCAGTGCCCTGGCAAGCAGATGGCCGGGTTTGTCGCCTTGCTCGTAGTATATTTTTTTCCTAAAGAAAAGGAAGCGTTTTGTTTTAGATTCTAGAAGCTGTTTAAGGGTCAGTCTTGTCTCGAGAAGAGCAGTCGCCGATCTGGATGTCAAGGATTGCTTGTGTAAGGTTTCTAGGCGACGTATTTTTTGTGTTAGTTGGAGAATTTCCTTTTCTTGGTCTTTCTTTTTTGTGTACCCATCCTAATTAGCTCTCCCCTGATGGAGCACTTGTGGGCTTCCCAGACCATCAGTGGGTCCATGCCCGGGGTCACGTTATGCCTGAAGAACTCTTTCAAAGCCGCGGTCAGTGTAGACAGCAGACCTGGATCTGTTAACAGAGAGGAATTCAGTCTCCAAGTTCCCGATCTGGCCGGGTTATCGGTCAGGTTTAGGCCAATGGAAACTGGGGCGTGATCAGAAATTGTCTGTATCCCCATGTTTGCCTCTCTGACTATATGGAGATCCCTCTGTGTGATAAAGATGTAATCAATCCTAGAGTGGCGATCATGGGGGATTGAATAGAAGGAGAAATCTTTATCCTCAGGGTGTAGGAAGCGCCAAGTGTCAACTAAATCTAAAGAGTGGAGGAGAGTTTTGATTTTTTTTAATATTTTATAGGTAATGAAGGTTTTTCCTGTTGACGTATCTACTAACGGGTTTAAGGGAATGTTAAAGTCTCCCCCTAAGATTAAGCGACCTGTGCTGAAACCCTCTAACTCCCTCATCAATTTTTTGCAAAAGGACAAGTGGGAGGTATTGGGGAAATAAACATTTGCTAATGTGGTGGGCACCCCAGAACATTTCCCTTTGACAAAAATATATCTCCCCCCTGGATCAACCAATTTGTCTGTGATCTCGAATGAAGCCTCCCTACTGAGCAGTATTGTCACTCCCTTAGATTTGGAACTGTCGTTTGTGGCGTGGTGTGCCTCTGTGAAGTAGGAGTCGGTGAGCCTGGGAACCTGGTTTGTCTTAAAATGGGTCTCTTGCAGGAAAACAATTTTCGGCTTACCTTTTTTTAATTCCCGCAAGAGAGTAGTGCGTTTCTCCGGAATGTTTAGGCCTTTGACGTTGTGAGATACCACCGTAGGGGTCCGACCCAACGCAGAGTAGGCCATTGTTCAGGACCAGAGAGAGACTGCAAACAGTACCTGTAATCACAACTATAAAAAAGTACCTGTTAGAATTTAAATACTTAAACGTAGTTATACCACCTCAATCAGTGACTAAGAAGAATGGGAAGAAATAGACTGAAAGATATGAGTATAGTGAGAAATTAGAAGTAAGAGTACGGAGAGTGAGATTTACAACCCTCCCAGACAATAACAACGTCTGAGTGGATCAATATTTAGTGTGTGAAAGTGGGTCTATAACCCCTCTGACACACTCTGTGGGGACGCAGGAGGCACGCGGTCAGATACCAGACCCAACTTAACAAAAAAGAATGAAATGAACTGTCAGGGACTTAGGACAGCCAGACCACGGCCCATTTCAGCAAGTGGATAGTGCCTGATGGTCTTTTTTGCCGCTTGAGCTGTTAGAGCAGGGCTCCAACCAAGGAAATGGAGCGGGATAAGCAATAGCTATAATAACTTGTAGAAATATATGGGGTGGTGGGGTCAGGACGTGAAAGGCATAGTCGCCTCCCTGCCTTTCCCCTCCCCCTTCCCGTATGGGAATCACTTAGTGCAGGAACCAAAAAACAGAGAAAACAAAAAGAATAAAAACAGAAACTCCCTGAGGGAAGTATAAGCAGAAACTCTACATTAAGCTAAAAGTCCCCATCCGGCTTGTATTGACATTTAAAATGGATAGGAGGTGTGAGGTTCTTGCTAGGTCTCTGGGTAGGCCGGACCATCACCATAGTCCAACAGGGCTTCTCGTGGAGGCAAATCAACCAGCAAGCTGTGCCGTGTCTTCTGAGTGGGGTACATGTCAACGCCCTGGGCAGCAACTTTGTCCCCCATGTTCCCGTTAGGCTGGCAAGTTCACAGCGAGTGGAGCAAAGGTTAGTGTGATTCACCACAGGGATCTTGTAGGACCCCCCATGTGTATGGTTAGGAGGTACCCAGGTCTCTGCCATACAGCCCACGCTATCCCTCCCTTGTGTGAAAAAAAAAAAAAAAAAAAAGGGGGGGGGGGGGGACCACAAACAAGGACGACACTAATAGTATTGGGCCTTTTCCTCCAAGCGTCCAATGATCCGGAATGGGGAGTCCTTGCGTGAAAACTTAACTGTAGCATAAACAAAGTACCTGCTCAATTTAGCACATATGCTAAGGTGTGAGTTGAAACCTGAACGAAACAGAACATCGGTATGTGATAGGATTCTCGCGCTCACGCATCTATTAACATCCTGGAGGAATGTGCTTTGCCCCTTGGAGTGCCAGCGATTGACCCTTCCTGCCGATTCTGCTTCTGTTTCTTAGCGTGATGCTTCTCAGGGGTCACCGTAGGGGAGTGCGGTGGGCTTCTGTCTCCGGATGGGAGTAAAAACTCCTGATACCACTCCGGTAGGTCAATCTCACCTAGCTGCAGGGCGCTGCAAAACTCCTGGAGGTCACTTGGAGTGCGGAGAAAGTGTTGTTTGCCATTGTGCGACACTGAGAGGGCAAAGGGGAAGCGCCACGTGTACCGAAGATCTTTTGCCCGTAGCGCCTCTAACAGGGGTCGCAGGGCCCTGCGATTTTTCTGCGTAATTTGGGAAAGATCTTGAAATAAAGTTATGTGGGCGCCGTTGAAAACAATCTGCTCATTTCTGCGCACCTTGTACATGATCTCCTCTTTCAGGGAAAAATTTTGCAGGCAGCAAATGATGTCACGAGGGGGAAGTGTATCTGGGCCTCTGGCTCTTAGGGCTCTGTGCGCTCTGACAAATTCAATGTCCGTGTCCTCTGGTCTCTCCAGGAGGCTATTAAAAACCCTCTGCAGTGCATGAGTTATTTGGTCTACATCAACTGATTCTGGTATACCTCGAACTCTAATGTTACACCGTCTCCCCCTGTTGTCGAGGTCTTCCAGGTGTCTGTTCATCTCAATAAAATGAAGTGCATGAGAGGAGACCACTCTGTCCAGCCTGTTTATGGCTTTATCTCTGTGTTTTCCTGCTGTTTCAGCGGTGGCCATCTTCTCTGTGAGAACTAACAGGTTGGTTTTGAGGTCCGTGATAGCTGCAGAGAACGAGGCTTTAATGTCAGCAGCAAAGACTGACATATCTGCATAAGTTAGTGGATGATCAGGACGTGCCCCTCTCCTACCATTATCCTCTGTAGCAGACAGGGAGTCTTCGCTGAGATCCTCCTCACGCTGCACCGGTGCCATCTTCCCTCCTGCAGTCACTCTCTGTATCACGGCTTGATTCCTGAAAATCTCTGAAATGTTCCTCCCGGCTGATGCAGCGGTAGAGCGGCGGGAACGGGTGTGCTGTGGGAAACGATTCTGTCTGCTCATCGTCGCTTGCTGTGCGGCAGAAAGACTGGTTTGGGCCGCTGGTCTGACAGAGCTCCTCGTTTAGGCTGCCATCTCCATCGCGCGCCAAGCCACGCCCCATTTTTGCATTTTTAGTGTTCAAGTAGTGCCTATTCCCTGGTTATTTCAGGGTAGTGAAGATGGCAGATTTCTTGGCTTCAAAGGATAGGAGGGTTAAGTTCCACTTCCACAGCACAATCATGTGAAGAATGGAGCCAAGATTTATAAAGATAGCTAGGTCATGCCCAATCCACCCAGTAATTTGTGTACCTAGTCCACTACGTGTTGAACCCTGGCACCAAGGAAACAACAAGGCCAGACTGCTGGTTGGAAGCTAAACAGTGGGGACCTTGAGTAGAGAGTGTGAGCAAGTTTTGCTTTTGACTGCTGGTGATTGCTGTGTTGCATTTTTAAGTTATTTTTGGGGCTTTTTAACACCTTTTTCTGTCACTTTTTAAACAGCCTTTTTTTTTTTGCTTCCTTCAGCCTACTAATTAGGGGGAGTGGGTAATTGGTCACAGGTGCTTGAAGCCTATATAACTTTCTGTAGAACTCATTGTGAGCCTTCTCATCTTTGAGCTTGCTGGAACTTAGACCAAGTGGAACTGGACTAAATGGTGAGTTAAAAACCAGACTTGAAAACAAGAGGTTATAACAAGAGTCAAGTACCTGTTTAGGGTGAGTGTGTACCTGTGTATTGTAAGTACATGAGTGCTGCGAGTGCATGTGGCCTGTATTGAGTATTAGTTTTAGGTAGTACCTATGTATTGTGAGTACCTGAGTGTTGAGTAATGTGTGTGAATCATTAGTACTTGTGTATTGTGCGAGTGTACGTGGGTTTGCTAGTGCACGTTGGTCTGCGAGTGCATGTGGGTCTGCGAGTGCTCGTTGGTCTGCGAGTGCATGTTGGTCTGTGAGTGCGCGTGGGTCTGCGAGTGCACGTGGGTCTGTGAGTGCACGTGGGTCTGCGAGCGCATGTTGGTCTGCGAGTGCACCTTGGTCTGCCAGTGCACGTGGGTCTGCAAGTACCTGTGTATTGTCTTGTTGAGTACCTGTGTATTGTCAGGAAGCTAGTTGTTAGGTAATTTGGACAGGGTATAATCCCCAATCCTCATTAAATTAGTAGGTACGATGCCCAGCGGGTGTGGAGATCTGACTCAGTGTACATCTTGTGTCATGTATGTGTTCCTTGATCATCTGATCGAGGGAGAATGCTGCTGTGCAAAATGTAAGCACATTGTTTCCCTGAAAGCCCAGGTTCTTAATCTGGGGAAGCAACTGTCAGCACTGAGAAGACCCTCCATACTAAAGGAGAGCCAGGAACGTACATGTTGGCAGAGGCCAGCACAGAGGCGGGTAGAGACAAAGAGGTGCAGGCACTAGGAAAGAGTAGATAGGTGACAGTCAGGAAGGGTAGAGAGGGAAGTGTCAGGGCGGCCGATCCAGGGCTGGAGCATCCCAATAAGTACCCTCCATTGAGTGACATTGGTGAAGCCAGTCATGCAACAGCTGAGGAACTCTCCTAGCTGCTAGGGGAAGAACTCCTCGAGTGAGAGTGGGGGGGGGGGCGAAGGGAAAGGAAAGACATATTCTGGTTGTAGGAGGCTCAATTCTTAGAAGGACAGAGAGGGCAATCTGTAACAAAGACCTGAAGCTCCAAACTATATGTTGTCTAGCAGGCGCTCGGGTTTGGCACATCATGGATCTGGTGGACAGATTACTGGGAGGGCTGGGGAAGACCCAGCTGGTGCAGGTTGGCACCAATGACAAAGTCAGAGGCAGATGGAGAAGTCAACTTTAGGGACTTGGGAGCTAAATTGAGGAAAAGGACCTCCAAGGTAGTATTCTCAGGAATACTACCTGTACATCGAGACACACCAGAAAGGCAGAGGGAGATTAGGGTAGTAAACAAGTGGCCGAGGAGCTGGTGTAGTAAGAAGGGGTTTGGATTCCTGGAGGACTTGGCCGACTTCTCAGTCAATCACCAGTACTATAGAAGGGACGGACTGCACCTAAATGAGGAGGGTGCAGATCAGCTGGGAATAAAGATGGCCAAACAGTTAGAGGGGTTTTTAAACTAGGCGACGGGGGAGGACCCAGAGGTAGAGATAGTCGGCGCACAACATATTCCAGAGGGTAGTATCGGGGCACTAGTGGTAGGAAGACTAGGAAGCTTATGACCGCTTCTCTGTCCCAAACCAGGGCTCCATATTTTCCCCTGAGTGTTGCAATGGAGAAGAAGAAAATGGCAAAGGTGGCCTACACCCTTCCCGGGTCCTCCTCTGACAGGAATCGGTGCCCTGCTTGCCTCAAACTGCCGCTCAGTCTCGGCAGACAGGAGGACATGGCAGCTGCCATAAGGTCTGCTTCCCAGCTTACCTCCCACAATATGGCAGACCAGCACCTCGCTGAATCTGCTGCAGCTTCTAGATTCTTCCAGGACAGGGCTTTTGCCTCCTTTTAGCCATCAGCTTTCCTGGCACAGAACTCACCATCTCTCTCAGAGATCCCTGCTCAGCTGCTCCCTGAATCCTTAGCACACCAGTCAGCTGCATGTGCCTCAGCAACCTCCGCTCCTTCAGTCACTTCCTCTCCCCAAACTCCATGTCCTGGACCTGGTGGGGACAGCACCATTAGAGGGGCATGATGATAAAGAGCTTAACCCCTTTGCAGCCCGCTGTGTTCCACACACAGCTTTCCTCAACACAAGAGTGAACCCTGTGTGACACGCCATCCCTTGGAAATCCCTATCCTCACACTCAAGACCATGCTAGGTCACCTGCACAAGCCTCCTGTGGTGGATGATTACTGGGTGATCTAGAGTTGCCATCTGCACATCTTCACTCACACCAAAATGTGTTTGGGTGCTCAAACACAGGACTGGCCTTCCTTTTTCTCTGACATGTGCCACTCCCCCCTCTACAGTATTCCAGCTTCCTACTTGATCATCCTGACTTCCCCTCCACCTTCCACATTAACCTATTTAAGTGCTGTCTCAGGTAACAGAAAATTCTTTCACACAGCACATCTGACAAGAGGCTGCAGTCCAAAAACACAGTAAAACATCTAAAGGATTTGATTGCAGAGAGTTGTACAATTTTTGACTTCTTGGATTAACAGACTGTATTTTTATATTTTAGCAAAACTGAAATAAATCCTGAATAACCCTGTGCACTCATTATCTAAACTGGAACTCCTTCTCTACATTTCTGCAGTTCCTCCTCACCCCTTTCTGAGGCCCCTTGGATCTTTGTAGTCTTTCCAGTGTGGTGATATCATGGGCATTTCCTAGGTGACAGAATGGAGGGGAATGAGTGTTCTTCCTGGATATAAATACATGTGAGCACTGCCCGATTCTTGAGTAATGTAAGCCCAGTCTGCAGGATAACACATCCCCAGAGGATACAGTATATGAACAGGGTAAATAGAGCATGGGGGGGGGTGAAAATACATTTTATATATACAGTATATAGTTATAACATTGGACATATATTTCCACATCCGGCAGAAGCATACAATATTGCAAGGCACACATTTTTCCAGTAAGTCAAATGACTTATGTAACCTACTGAGAGTTATTTCTAATTTCCCAGGATCTCCAGTGCAACTGTAATATCAGTACATACATATTAATTTTATGTTAGAAGATACTCTCATGTGTATCATTCCTACTGACCTTAATGTCTTCAGTTAAGTCATTTTTAAGGTCAAAGCAACTGTCTGTAGGAAGAGTTATCTTCCTGGTTCCAGGCACTTTCTACTTATTAGTAACAGCACTCAATTTCCTTCCAGGTGTTTGTTCATTCATGCAGAGCATATAAAAAGGTAGTAGAGCATCTGGCTGAGCCTCCGTTCCTACCCAGTTAAATCATCAACATGAATGCAAAATGGAGTTCAGTGGGCGCATTTCTTTTGATCTTTCCAAATAACGACAAAAGTTTACTACTGACAAAACTCATTTCATTTGTAGAAAGTACTATCTTTCATCTTCATTACTCTCTGATGGTTCTTCTGTAAAAACAATAAAATTCAGAGATGGTCCTTCCATCAGACTCACATTATTTCACACAGACATTTATGTCTCTTTGCTTTGTATAACAAATGTGATATTCACAGCTCAGCAAAGTTTTTATTCTCTGGTAAAATGACTTTGCTTATTTACCTATTCTAGAACTTGTTACCAAATATGTTGTCTTTGCCTTCTCAGCTTGTGGAAGACAACTGAATTACATTTTAGTCAGTGCTGAAATACAGCTCATTCTTGTTTTGTAAGAAAGAGGATATAAAAATTTTGATGAAGTAGTGAGAACATATTTGTAGCCTGAAGACTACTTGGGAAACTATTTTCTCCAACACTTGGTGTTTTCTGTTCTCTCTCTGCATTAATCTCACCTCAGAATAGACAGTGTTTGTGGAATGTGATGTATGCCTCAAATGGCAACTCTCAAATACAATTATAAAAACTCATAACAAATATTAATGCCAATTTAAATTTCTTAACTTGATGGGAAAAAAAGTTGTCTAGTAGCAGCATATTTTATTAATGCCTGTAATTATTTTACATGTATTACACAGCATTTGACATAAATGCATAAACCCTTTTAACTTCAGTCTCAGTCTCATGAATACATTCACAAAAAGTCCATGCTGCATTCACTAGAATATTTTTTGAAAAACCCAAGAAAACACAGTGTAACCTACAAATCACATAAAGGCAACATTTAATGCTGAACTTTAAGCAGATATAGAAAATACAAATGAATGCAGCTCTGTTAACGGTTCATTCCCACCAGCCCTGTATAACATATACTTGCTGGTGAGTTGCATTGTTTATTTTTTTTTTAGATTCTATTATCGTTATGCACTGTGGTGCATTGAAATGTTGTGATGTGCTTTGTGTTGCCTAACCACTTGCGTACCATTCCATGGTGGCCGCTCTGCACTGGATCACGTACATGTACCTGATCTGGCATTTCCGGGTAGGTATGCCCACTGCTTCATCGGTACTGTGATACAGTACAGGTCAGCAGGTTACAGCCAATGATTTAATAGGCCCAAGCAGACTGGTGGAAGTATCAGCCACAAGATATCTAAATGCTACAGGAAAGTTTACTTAAAAAATAAAGCTAAAGACATCAACTTCATACAAATCGGCTGGTGGAACAACAGATTTTTAGTATATAGGAAGGAAGACGCTGCTCAGACCAGCCCAAAGTTACGATGTTGGCCTCAGCTGCTACTCTGGCCATACCCCCTGATGCCTTTTGCCCACCCACCATGGCTTGGTCACAAAGGTGACCTCTGTTACCTAGTCCCGGTGGGCAGAGTGAAACGTGGCAGTGGGGGCATCTCTACACTTCACAGGTGTCTCAGGGGGTCATCTCTGCACTTTCCCCTTGTGTGGTTACATTGCATGGCTTGGTTCCCATACAGTGGATTTCTCCACTGGCTTCCTATCCAGGTCTCTGAATTATTTCCTGTTCAACAGCTGCATCATTTCCTGTCCTTGGATGCTCTGGAGGCTGCTGGAACTAACATACAGCCACATCCTTTTGCAGAGAACTCTAGTTTCACATCATACCACTGCTGGGACTGGGGGACTGAGCCATGCATTTATCCTCCCAGCTGGCAGGATTTGTCATGCCAAGCCTTATGTAAGCTAACAACTAGGGATGAGCCGAACATCCCCCGGTTCGGTTCGCACCAGAACCTGCGAACGGACCGAAAATTTGCACGAACGTTAGAATCCCATTGACGTCTATGGGACTCGAACGTTTGAAATCAAAAGTGCTCATTTTAAAGGCTAATTTGCATGGTATTGTCCTAAAAAGGGTTTGGGGACCCGGGTCCTACCCCAGGGGACATGTATCAATGCAAAAAAAACTTTTTGAAACGGCAGTTTTTTCGGGAGGAGTGATTTTAATGATGCTTAACTACTTGGCATTCGCGCTATAGCCGAATGACGGCTACAGTGCGGACCTACATTCCCGGGAGGCCGTCATATGACGGCCTCCCCTGTGCACGCTCCCTGCGCGCGCCCTGTAGGGCGCGCGCCGGGCGCATTGTGATCACCGAGTCTCTGAGACTCGGCTGATCACCGATCTGTGTAAGGGGCCGGTCCCGGCCCCTTACCATGTGATCAGCTGTCAGCCAATGACAGCTGATCACATGATGTAAACAAAAGATCGGTAATCGTTTTTTTTTTTTACTCACGCTGACAGCGCGAGTAGAAAAAAAAGCCGATCACCGGATCGGATGTGAGGGACATCGGTCCCCAAGTGGAAGAGGCACATCTGCCTCATCAGTGCCCAATAGAAGTGCCACCTAATAGTGCCCACAGTGCCACCTAACAGTGCCCACAGTGCCACCTAACAGTGCCCACAGTGCCACCTAACAGTGCCCACAAGTGACACCTATCAATGCCCACAAGTACCACCTATCAATGCCCACCTGTAGTGCCAATCAGTGCCACCTGCCAGTGCTGCCCTTCACTGCCACCCATCAGTGCCCATCACTGCCACCCATCAGTGCCCATCACTGCCGCCTATCAGTGCCCATCACTGCCGCCTCATCAGCGTACATCAATGAAGGAGAAAAATTACCCGTTTAAAATTTTTTATAACAAAATATAAAAAAATAAAAACCGCAGAGGTGATCAAATACCACCAAAAGAAAGCTCTATTTGTGGTGAAAAAATGATAAAAATTTCATTTCGGTACAATGTTGTATGACCGCGCAATTGTCATTCAAAGTGCGTCAGCGCCGAAAGCTGAAAATTGGTCTGGATAGGAGGGGGGTTTAAGTGCCCGGTAAGCAAGTGGTTAAAGTAAAAAAAAAGGTGAAATATTCCTTTAAATATCGTACCTGGGGGGTGTCTATAGTATGCCTGTAAAGTGACGCGTGTTTCCCGTGTTTAGAACTGTCCCTGCACCAAATGTCATTTTTAAAGGAAAAAATCTCATTTAAAACTGCTTGCGGGTTTAATGTAATGTCGGGTCCTGGCAATATGGATGAAAATCAGTGAGTCAAACGGCATGAGTACCCCCAGTCCATTACCAGGCCCTTTGGGTCTTGTATGGATATTAAGGGGAACCCCGCACCCAAATTAAAATAAGGAAAGGTGTGGGGCCACCAGGCCCTATATACTCTGAACAGCAGTATACAGGCGGTGCAAACAAGACAGGGACTGTAGGTTTGTTGTTAAGTAGAATCTCTTTGTAATTTTGAACGGGTACATTTTTAACGTGTTTAGCTCCAGCCAAAAAATCTTTTTTAAGCTTTTTGGAAAACATAGGGAAGGGTTATCACCCCTGTGACATTTGTTTTGCTGTCTTTCATCCTCTTCAGAAGATTTCACCTCACTTTTTGTCCCAATGACAAATGTTTTTTGAAAATTTGGGTTTTTTTGTGGAACAAGGATTGGAAAGCATCAGTGGAAAGGAGAAATGTTTTTCCCATATTAACTCTTACAGGAGAGAATTTCCCTTCCTAGGGGTAGAGTTCATCTCACTTCCTGTTGTCTCCTTCCGTTTGCAAGTAGGAGTCGTTTGTAAGTTAGATGTTTGAAAGTACTGTCCTGCCCTATATACTCAGCAGAAATTTGGGCCTTAGGTGTTGTTGTGGCCACAACACTGTAAGCCCTCACAGGGCCCTGCTGTGAAATATTAGATCAAGAATTGTAATTACATGCCCCTGTTGAACAGGAGCTGAAAAATTAGGCCTTAGGCACTGTTGCTGGTGCCACAACACCGCAACCCCTCATAGACACTCTAGTTGGAACGCAGGAACGAGCCCTGCTGCAAAGTATTGCATCAAAAATTGTAATTACACGCCCCTGTTATACAAGGGCTGAAAAATTGGGCCTTAGGCACTGGTGCTGGTGCCACAACACTGCAACCCCTCACAGAGACTCTAGTTGGAACGCAAGAACGAGCCCTGCTGCAAAGTATTGCATCAAAAATTGTAATTACACGCCCCTGTTAAACAGGGGCAGAAAAATTGGGCTTTAGGCACTGGTGCTGGTGCCACAACACTGCAACCCCTCACAGACACTCTAGTTGGAACGCAGGAACGAGCCCTGCTGCAAAGTATTGCATCAAAAATTCTAATTACACGCCCCTGTTAGACAGGGGCAGAAAAATTGGGCCTTAGGCACTGGTGCTGGTGCCACAACACTGCAACCCCTCACAGACACTCTAGTTGGAACACAGGAACGAGCCCTGCTGCAAAGTATTGCATCAAAAATTGTAATTACACGCCCCTGTTAAACAGGGGCTGAAAAATTGTGCCTTAGGCACTGGTGGTGGCGCCCAGAACCAAAAATGTTCTTACAAGCTATCAGCATGATCATTGAGGAGGAAGAGGATAATTAATCAGGGATAGTCATTCAGCATCAGCATAGGCAGTCTTTGAAGGGATCTGAGATTTAAAAAAAAAATTATTCGGTTACATCAGCATCAGGTGCTTGGTAGCTGGTGGTGATCCAAGACTGATTCATTTTTATGAAGGTCAGTCGATCGACCGAGTCGGTGGACAGACACACCCTGTGATCGGTTACCATGCCTCCAGCAGCACTGAATGTGCGTTCCGAAAGAACGCTGGATGCAGGACAGGCCAGTAGCTCGATTGCATACTGTGCAAGCTCTGGCCAGTGATCCATCCTCAAGACCCAGTAACCCAGAGGATTTTCGGTGGGAAAGGTGTCCAAATCTGATCTTGCCCCTAGGTATTCCTGCACCATGTAAAACAGACGCTGGCGATGGTTGCTGGAACCGATCATACCTTGGGGATGCGGACCAAAAAATTGTCTGAACACATTGTCTCCACCGCTCCTTCTTTGACTGACCGAAGCCTCAGCAACACGTTGTCCAGAAACAGGAGTTTGTAACCTCCCAGTCTCGGGGAACGCGTTGCACAGACCTTTCTGCAAGGCCTCCCGAAGATGTTTCATCCTCTGCTCCCTCTGCGATGGCAAGATAAGGTCCGCAACCTTACCCTTGTAACGTGGAACAAGGAGGGTTGCCAGCCAGTATTGGTCCTTCTCCTTGATACCACGAATACGAGGATCCTTACGCAGGCTTTGCAGGATCAGGGAGGCCATGCAGCATAGGTTTGCTGAGGCATTCGGTCCGGAGTCCTCTGGGTCACTAAGGACGACATGGTCCGCAGCCACCTCCTCCCAGCCACGTACAAGTCCATGTGTTTCTTGGGACTGATCCCTTAAAGACTGCTGCTGATGCTGAGTGCCAGGCTCCACCTCCATACTGACACAATCTTCCTCCTCCTCCTCCTCCTCATCCTCTTCCTGTGTGATCGGCGGGCATGCAGGAACACTGTCTGGATAAAGGGGGCCTTGAGAGCTAAGGAAGTCCTCCTCTTCCTGCCTCTGTTTTGCCTCAAGTGCCCTGTCCATTATTCCACGCAGCGTGTGCTCCAACAGGTGGACAAGGGGGACAGTGTCACTGATGCATGCACTGTCACTTCTCACCATCCTCGTGGCCTCCTCAAATGGTGACAGGACAGTGCATGCATCCCTGATCATGGCCCACTGGCATGGGGAAAAAAAAACAAGCTCCCCTGACCCTGTCCTGGTGCCATAGTCGCACAGGTACTCATTGATGGCCCTCTGCTGCGTGTGCAGCCGCTGCAGCATGGCCAACGTTGAGTTCCACCTGGTGGGCATGTCACAGATTAGGCGGTTCTTGGGCAGGTTAAACTCCTTTTGGAGGTCCGTCAGCCGAGCACTGGCATTATATGACCGGCGGAAATGCACACAGACTTTCCTGGCCCGCCTCAGGACATCCTGTAAGCCCGGGTACCTGCCCAAGAACCGCTGCACCACCAAGTTAAGGACGTGAGCCAAACAGGGCACATGGGTCATTTGTCCCTGTCGGAGGGCAGAGAGGAGGTTGGTGCCATTGTCGCAAACCACCATTCCTGCCTTAAGTTGGCATGGCGTCAACCACCTCTGAACCTGCCCCTGCAGAGCTGACAGAACCTCTGCCCCAGTGTGGCTCCTGTCCCCCAAGCACACCAGCTCAAGCACCGCATGGCATCTTTTGGCCTGCATACTTGCGTAGCCCCTTGAACGCCTACGGAGCACCGCTGGTTCCGAGGACAAAGCACAGGAAGAGGCCATGGAGGAAGAAGAAGAAGAGGGGGTGGAGGAGAGTGGTGTGTCACAATCATTAGCATTTTGGAGGCGTGGTGGCGGAACAACCTCCAACACTACTGCACCTTGTCCTGCATCCTTCCCAGCTGCCAGCAGAGTCACCCAATGCGCCGTGAAACTTAGGTAACGTCCCTGTCCATGCCTGCTGGACCATGAGTTGGCGGTAATATGCACCTTACCGCTGACCGCCCTGTCCAGCGAGGCATGGACATTGCCTTCCACATGCCGGTAGAGAGCCGGAATCGCCTTCCGTGAGAAAAAGTGGCGTTTGGGTACCTGCCACTGAGGAACCGCACATTCCACAAACTAACGGAAGGGGGCAGAGTCTACCAACTGAAAAGGCAGCAGTTGAAGTGCTAGCAATTTTGCCAAGCTAGCATTCAACCGCTGGGCATGTGGATGGCTGGGAGCAAACTTCTTTCGGCGGTGCAGCAGCTGGGGCAGGGAAATTTGCCTGGTACAATCTGACGTTGGTGTACCAAAAGCAGATTGCCCACAAGTACTTGGCTGTGACACACCTAATTCTACACCTTCATTCCTCTCAGTGCAGGTCTCAGAGAGGACTGAAGGTATAGTGGGGTTGGAAATCTCAGCTGATGAGGAGCAAGGAGAGGTCCTCTTTGTTCTTTGGTGTGGGTCTTTTAGATACGCTTGCCAACGAACTGCATGGCAGGTCAACATATGTCTGGTCAAGCATGTGGTACCCAAGCAGGTACCCAATGTGCTGCCCTTAGGCTGGCCCCTGGAGGGCATCCTGCCTCGTTGGTGATGTACCGCCTCCTCCTCCTCCTCCTCTCTCCTATCAGGCACCCATGTTGAGTCAGTGACCTCATCATCCCCTCCCTCCTCATCACTGGAGCAAACCTGGCAGTATGCTGCAGCAGGGGGAGCATGACTGCCAGATTGCTGTCCTTCTTGGGCACCCCCTCTGTCCGTGCTCATGTTACTGCCTTCATCGAGCTCAGTACCATCATCAGAGCCTTCCAAACGCTGGGCATCCTCCTGGAGCATGTACCCAACACTGTGGTCAAACAGTTCGAGGGACTCCTCAGGAGGACATGGTGGGGCTAGGGAAGGAGTCACTGATGACATTGAGCTGATGGAAGAGGCCGCTGCTTTGCCAGACAAAGTACCCTGGGCATGGGTGAGAGAGGATGAGGAGGATGAGGACGGCTTGGTCATCCACTCGACCAAGTCTTCCGCATGTTGCGGCTCAACACGGCCAGCTGCCGAAAAAAAGGCCAAGCGTGTCCCACGGCCACGTGCTGATGAGGATGCACCGTCTCCATGACCAGCACTAGACACAGAGCCTGCTTGCCCTCTCTTATTGGCTTGTGACTGTCTGCCTCTCCTTCTTGGCCTTCCAGACACTAATACTAATGGCCTGTAGCTGCACTAAGCTGGGATATATATATATATATATATATATATATATATATATATATATATATATATATATATGTACTGATACTGCAGCTAGCAAAATCAACTGCCTGCCTGTAGTATGAGAACACCACCAACCTTCTACAGGTAGCTTTAGCTGAACACTGTGAGGTGGACGCACCCCACTAACTTGTAGGTTTAGCTGAACACTGTGAGCAGGACGCACCCCACTAACTTGTAGGTTTAGCTGAACACTGTGAGCAGGACGCATCCCACTAACTTGTAGGTTTAGCAGAACACTGTGAGCAGGACGCACTGCACTAACTGTAAATTGTCTAGCTGCCTGACTGTGGTACTAATAGGATCAAAAGAACACCAGTAATTTTCTTCAGTTAGTTGTATATACTGTAACAAGACAAGCCTGCCTGTCAGTAAGAAGATAACAGGAATGGATCTAGCTGAACACTGTGAGCAGGACGCACTGCACTAACTGTAAATAGTCTAGCTGCCTGACTGTGGTACTAATAGGATCAAAAGAACACCAGTAATTTTCTTCAGGTAGCTGTATATACTGTAACAAGACAAGCCTGCCTGTCAGTAAGAAGATAACAGGAACGGATCTAGCTGAACACTGTGAGCAGGACGCACCCCACTAGCTTGTAGGTTTAGCTGAACACTGTGAGGTGGACGCACCCCACTAACTTGTAGGTTTAGCTGAACACTGTGAGCAGGACGCACCCCACTAACTTGTAGGTTTAGCAGAACACTGTGAGCAGGACGCACTGCACTAACTTTAAATTGTCTAGCTGCTTGACTGTGGTACTAATAGGATCAAAAGAACACCAGTAATTTTCTTCAGGTACTTGTATATACTGTAACAAGACAAGCCTGCCTGTCAGTAAGAAGATAACAGGAACGGATCTAGCTGAACACTGTGAGCAGGACGCACTGCACTAACTGTAAATAGTCTAGCTGCCTGACTGTGGTACTAATAGGATCAAAGGAACACCAGCAATTTTCTTCAGGTAGCTTTATATACTGTAACAAGACAAGCCTGCCTGTCAGTAAGAAGATAACAGGAATGGATCTAGCTGAACACTGTGAGCAGGACGCACTGCACTAACTGTAAATAGTCTAGCTGCCTGACTGTGGTACTAATAGGATCAAAAGAACACCAGTAATTTTCTTCAGGTAGCTGTAAATACTGTAACAAGACAAGCCTGCCTGTCAGTAGGAAGAAAACAGGAAGGGATCTAGCTAAACTGAATACAGTGTATATATATATATGCAACACCTGGGATGCATATATATACACAATACACTGTAAGTGCAGCTAACTGACTGACTGTTCTGCCTAATCTATCTAACTCAAATCAAATGTCACTGTCTGTCTCTCTCTCTCTCTCAATGAACGCCGGAACACACACTACACAGGGCCGCCGTGCAGGCGGCCTTATATAGTGTGGGGCATGTACTAAATCCCCTAAACCATAATTGGCCAAAGCCTCCTGTACATTAGAGTGTTTTTATGCATTAACTGGAATACATCAATTTTACTGCCATTTCTGATCATTGCCTGGATATAGTCTCTATATGCTCAAGTTTTAACCACTTCAGCCCCGGAATGATTTGCCCCCTTAATTACCAGGCCATTTTTGCCAAACGGCCCTGCTTTGTTTAACCGCTTTAGCTCCGGAAGATTTTACCCCCTTCCTGACCAGAGCACTTTTTGCGATTCAGCACTGCTTTGTTTTAACTGACAATTGCGCGGTCATGCGACGTGGCTCTCAAACAAAATTGACGTCCTTTTTTTCCCACAATTAGAGCTTTCTTTTGGTGGTATTTGATCACCTCTGCAATTTTTATTTTTTGCGCTATAAAAAAAAGAAGAGCGACAATTTTGAAAAAAACGCATTATTTTTTACATTTTGCTATAATTAATATCCCCCAAAAATATATAAAAAAACATTTTTTTCCTCAGTTTAGGCCAATCGTATTCTTCTACATATTTTTGGTAAAAAAAATAGCAATTAGCGTTTATTGATTGGTTTGCACAAAAGTTATAGCGTTTGCAAAATAGGGGATAGTTTTATGGCATTTTTATTAATATTTTTTTTTTACTAGTAATGGCGGCGATCAGCGATTTTTATTGTAACTGCGACATTATGGCGGACGTGTCGGACATTTTTGACACATTTTTGGGACCATTGTCATTTATACAGCGATCAGTGCGATTAAAAATGCACTGATTACTGTGTAAATGACACTGGCAGTGAAGGGGTTAACCACTAGGGGGCGGGGAGGGGCTAAGTATGTTCTAGGGGAGTGATTCTAACTGTAGGGGGGTGTCACTACGCTGATCACTGTTCCCTGTTCTGCCTCTCCTCACCATGATCAGGGGTCGCTGGCGGACATCGAGTCCATGGGGCCCGCGCGCTCGCTATCCTCCTTGCACGGACCGCCATACAGCTACAGTACGTCGGTTCACGCAGGAGAGCTGACTTGCCACAGTATATCTGCCTGAGCTGGTCGGCAAGCGGTTAAATTGACATTCTACTAATTTGGCAGCGGTTGCCTAATACTGCAGGTGCTCCATATCGGATACAAAGGATTGCTTCATGATAAGAAACAACAAATAACAAAAAAGCCTTCGTCTTACAAGAATTTTTGTACATTATTTCTATCATCGGTTCCAACTTGCTGTGCAACATCAAGGAAAACCGGCCAATTGTTCGCCCAATTTTCTCATAGCGTGTACGGGGCATTATACTTAAATTAACATCTATTATAGATGTCACTTTACCATAGTCCCAAATGTAAAAATACAAGCAGCGTACTGCTAAAAGATCTGGAGAAAAAAATATATATTTAAAAACTAGTGATATTGATCAAATGTTTTAAGGGAGAGATTAACCATATCTAGAGAAGAGGTAAAAAAAAATTATTGCAATCTACTGTACTCACTAATATGGAGTACCACATATAAAAATCAAAAAGTTCAAAAAATCCTGTTTAACAGGCTATTAATGGAGTATTACCAACATCTGTAAAAGACATCTAAAAAGAATGTGGATAATAATCACATTCTCGAACTGTATATACTTAACTATTATCTATAAAACAATTAATGTCTATGTTCACATTGAGACCTAGGGGCTTTCATACAGTAAATCCAGTAAGTCTCCATTTCTGAGATCTCGCACGTCCTATTACAACCCCTCCAGTGTGGCTTTAATTTATCAATGGCCATAAATTTAAGTTCTGTCGGAGTTCCTGTTGTGATGTTTTCTAAAATGTGCGAACAGATTGTGGCTACAGGGACCTTTCCTTGTGTTGTATGTGTGTTCCCTCAACCTGTCCTTAGGCATCCTGGTAGTTCTTCCTATGTATTGTTAATTACAGGGACACTGTAGTAAATATACTACATATCGTTGTATGTAATTAATGCATTTTTATCGTAATGTGCCCCTGTACTGGTGGAAGTGAAGGCTGTACATTTTTTCTTCCTAGACCCATCTAATTTGCAAACTGCACAATTTTTGCTTCGGTAAAAGCTCTTCATCTCTTTAAAAAGTCCAACTTTAGTGGAGGGGATTCTAGCTCTTTCGATGCAATTTTATCCCTTAAATTAGGTACTCCCTGGAAAGATTATCTCTGGACATGTCGGGAGAAGAGTATTGTGGCGTATGGTCTGAGCACTGACAGGCTGACCCCCCACCCTTCAACCTCTGCAGCAATGCTTGCAGCACTCATATGTCTATTGACAACTTCTGGATATGATGCTGAGCACGTGCACTCAACTACTTTGGTTGACCATGGCGAGGCCTGTTCTGAGTGGAACCTGTCCTGTTAAACTGCTGTATGGTCTTGGCCACTGTGCTGAAGCTCAGTTTCATGGTGTTGGCAACCTTCTTATAGCCTAGGCCATCTTTATGTAGAGCAACAATTCTTTTTGGAAAATGGCTAATTGTCCAATTTGGACATTTTCACTTAGGGGTGTACTCATTTTGTTGCCAGCAGTTTAGACCACTTCCTGACTGGCTCATGTATATATACTGCGGCAGGTTGGCAGCCCTACGCAAACTGCTGTACAGGTACCTCAGATTCTTCAAGAGCCTAAGCAGGCATGCGCATGCCGCTGCATGGCGGAGGACCCGATGCGTGTGGCCAATGGTTGCGATGCCCATGATCACAGGCACCAGAGCCAGAACGGGGATCTCTGTGTGTAAACACAGAAATCCCTGTTCTGTCAGCGTAGGAGAGACAGATCGTCTGCTTCTAAAGATTAGGAACGGCGATCTTTCCTCCTTTAGTCAGTCCCATCCCCCACAGATAGAAACACCTAGCAGGGAACACATTTAACCCCTTGATTGTCCCCTAGTGTTAACCCCTTCCCTGCCAGTGACATTTACACCATAATCAGTGCATTTTTATAGCACTGATTGTTGTATAAATGTCAATGGTCCCAAAAATGTGTCAAAAGTGTCCGACACGTCCGCCGTAATATCGCAGTCCCAATAACAATCTCTGACCACCGCCATTACTAGAAAAAAAAATAAAAATAAATGAAAATGCCATAAATCTATCCCCTGTTTTGTAGATGCTATAACTTTTGTGCAAACCAATCAATATACGCTTATTGCAATTTTTTTTTAATCAAAAATATGTCCCTAGTCTGTAAAAATAATTGCTTATTATACCAGAAGTAATTGTGGGATATAGCAAAAGCTATGGGTAGAGCACAATGACCTCATGTGAAGGGGGGAAATTGCTTGATGTATAAAGCAGAGTGCCGCTCTCTATTGGCATCTTTGGAGCTGGAGAGTGCAGTAGTGGTGCTGGTCACTGATAGTTGTGTGGATCCATAAAGGTGGTAGTCATTGGCATACATGGACACAGTTGAAATGAGTGGACTTTATGCATTTTTATTAATATCTTCATCACGTTCTATTTCTTTGTAGCACGGACCCCCGAAGGAGCTGCTGAGTTATTTGGGCCTGTACTGTGCTTTATACTCCCTTGAATGTCACAGTCCCCCTGACACAGCTGTGGTGTACTAGTGTGCAGTTAGAATGAAATCACAAAGGCAAGTTCACAATACTCAATATACCTGTTTGTAGTTACCTTACCCTTCTCTTGGCTGGTGATGAAGAGTAAAACAACACTCACACAGTTGTACTTAAATAATAACCATATTTACTGTTGTTGTATTAGAAGGGTTAAACTACAATGGTTGTACTGTCATACCAACATAGTCTGACAGACAACTAAACTTTACAAAGGTACAATACAGGTGTATAATGTCTGAAGTAATATATGAGAGGTATAACAAAGTAAATAGGATACCGTCAGAGTGAGTGTATCTCACTCTAAGCACTGTCCTATTTCCTGCGCGCTTAAGGCTATACTAAATCAAATTTTGACTTGATTTAGTATAATACAACACTAGGGAGCTCCCTCCTATAATATCACACCGTCCTGATAAAGTAAAATAACCCTTATGTGTTACTGAACAGTCCTTCTTTATCTTCTTTTCTTCTGCTAGCAACAAGGTAATTTTGTAATCAAAGGGTTAATGATTCCTTATCAAAGTATGCTGAAAAGATGATAGCCAGGCTTTTGTGCCGTGGTACTTTAACTAACTTTGATGCCAAGAACTCAGTACTAATTCCTCTTGAATTTGCTGTTGGAACTATGGGTCCCAGCAACTCTGTCTTGTGTAGACGTATGTATAAAAGTGCATCAAGGAACTTGTGGGCAACAGCCCTCTCAACCAACCAGGACAATGTTGTCAGAAGACTCCGTTCTGATGTGCAGGGTTCTGTCTCCGGCCGGCTGACACTGCTGCGATGCTCCGCTCCTCTCCACAAGAGAGACACTGCTGCGATGCTCCGGAACTCCCAGATGACTACGACAGGCTCCTCTGGCTCCTTCCCAGTCTTGCCCTGTCGTCAGGCCAGCTCTGTGGGATGTCACAATACCGCCGCTCGGATCGCTGTTCCGTGGAGGTATGCCGCGCTGTGCTGGAGACCTCACACAGATCCTCCCAGGCTGGCCATGCGTGTCCAAGAGACCTAAGATGGCCGCTCCCAGCCCTTTTATAATCTTCCCACAATGCAGTTCTGTTCCCTGAGGTTCATGGGAGTCTACGAGCATTGTGGATGGGTTAAGTTAATGTCCAGATATAAACAAACAAAAGACTTCCAGGTAAACTTGAATAATAATAATAGAAATAAAACAAAGATTCAGTCCTTGTATATTTTGGCCGCTAGATGGCAACAGAGAATAAGATATAACATAACATAACATATCACTATTAGGCATTATTAAGCTAATAAGTGACAGCTACATCTTATTTTCACATTAGTTTGTTATTTCTTGACAATATTTAATCATCCACTTATATTGAGGGAATAACTTGTATATGGTGCTGCACTATTGTTGGATTTCATTTTTACACTATGTTATCATCTGCCATCTCTTAATACTTATAGTAAAACACCTGTCTGTACTCTTTGTCTCTAGTACATTTTGGCCTATTAGCTTTGATTAAATCTGTCCTGCTACAGGATAGTTTTACACTGCTGTATCCTCTGCAGTATTTTAACTCTTGTAATAACACCCTAGCCTGTGCTCTTTATTTCTAATACATCTGGGCCTAGCCTTGCTATTCAAAACTGTCCTACTTCTGACAAATTATGCAATGCTGTGTCAACTGTGGTCTCTTAATGCAGTAGTGACATATCTTCCTTATTCTTTTTCTCTAGTGCATTCCGGGCAATTCTCTCTCAATAAAAATGTCCTATGGAAGTTCAGTTTTACAGTTCTGCAGGCTCTTAATACCTAATAAGAGAGCTTGATATTGGCCAGCAGCAGCTAAAAAAAGGATAGCTATAGCTTACTACTAGCCTATTTCTATTTGCAGCTCAAAGCAAGTCTATTACTGGTTGATAAAAAAAAGCATGTCTCACTGCTAAAGCTACTTGAAAAAAAGCCTTTATTTTGCAAGGTAAAATGAATCAGCTTGGGAAGCTACTGTTGTATGTAATCCACATAAATGCAAAAAAAAAAAAAATCAATTCTAGAACCAAATACAGAGCCTGTATACTCTGATACTCTGTCACTGAGATTGCCTGTGAACATTGTTCCATAACACTACATACAACCACCACTGAAGCATGGTTTTTAAAGAATTTGTGCGTTTTATTAATAAACTTAAGGCCACACGAATATACACTCTGCTTGCTGTACAGTATTTTTCTTTTTTTTTGCATATGTACATGTGTACCATGGCATTTTCCAGCTTCCAATGTCTTTTTTGACAAGGCCTATTATCCCTAAATATGGGCAAAATGTATTAACAAGATTACCCCTATAGACTTCCATAGACTTTGCCCCTAGTTTTGGGCTCACAAAATGTCAAACAGGATTTTGCTTGGGCACAGCATGTACTGGCTGTTAAATGGCAAGTGGAAAAGCACCTTTCAGTCTTTATCTCCTCTGTGGCATTCAGGCTCCTCTTGTGTCCAAGCCTTATGCCGCGTACACACGAGCAGACTTTACAGATGGGATTTCGTCGGACAATTCGATCGTGTGTGGGCTCCAGCGGACTTTGTTTTCTCAAAAGTTGGACGGGCTTAGGTTTTAAATCTATCCGTCGAACTTGAGTCCGGTCGAAAAGTCCGCTCGTCTGTATGCTGGTTCGACGGACAAAAAGCCACGCTAGGGCAGCTATTGGCTACTGCCTATCAACTTCCTTGTTTTAGTCCGGTCGTAAGTCATCACGTACGAATTCAACGGACTTTGGTGGATTGTGTGTAGGCAAGTCCGTTCATTCAGGAAAGTCCATCATAAAGTCTGTCGAAAAGTCCGCCGGGCAAAGTCTACTCTAATGCCGTGTACACACGGTCGGACTTTCCGGCATACTTGGTCCGGCGGACCAGAGTCCGCCGCACAATCCGACCGTGTGTAGGTTCCGGCGGACTTTTTTTTCCGAAAAGTCCGCCGTACCTAGATTTAAAGCATGCTATAAATCTTAGTCCGCCGGACTCAGTTTCTGACGGAAAGCCCATTCGTCTGCATGCGTCTGTATGCTGGTCCGACGGACCAGATACGACGCAAGGGCAGAGTACTGCATCTCGCGCTCGCTGCAATAGGAAAAACAAATTTTCGTATTGCGGTGAGTGCGGGGCATCCCAGGCCCTTAGGTCTGGTATGGATCTTAAGGGGAACCCCCTACGCCGAAAAATCGGCGTGGGCCCCCCCAAAATCCATACCAGACCCCAATCCAAGCACGCAGCCTGGCCGGTCAGGAAAGGGGGTGGGGACGAGCGAGCACCCCCCCTCCTGAACCGTACCAGGCCGCATGCCCTCAACATGGGGGGTGGGTGCTTTGGGGGAGGGGGGCACCCTGCGGGCAACCCCCACCCCAAAGCACCTTGTTCCCATGTTGATGAGGACAAGGGCCTCTTCCCGACAACCCTGGCCGTTGGTTGTCGGGGTCTGCGGGCGGGGGGCTTATCGGAATCCAGGAGCCCCCTATAATAAGAGGGCCCCCAGATCCCGGCCCCCATCCTATGTGAATGAGTATGGAGTACATGGTACCCCTACCCCTTCACCTAGGGAAAAAGTGTCAATAATAAAACACACTACACAGGTTTTTGAAGTAATTTATTAGACAGCTCCGGGGGGTCTTCTTCTGGCTTCGGGGGTCCCTCCAGTTCCTCTTCTCCCAGTGTTCCAGTTCTTCGGCCGGCTCCTCCACTATCTTCATGCTGCTCTCTTGCCAGCGGAGGTCCGTACTTCTGGCTTCTTGTCTTCTTGGCTTCTTCCCTCTTCTCTTCTCCAGATGTTGACACGACGGTCTCTCCGGCTGGACTGGTCTCTGAGCACTCCGATGTGACTTATATAGGTGGAGACCCCGCCCCCTTATGCCGTCACAGTCCCTGGGCATGCTGGGACTGTGACGTTTTAGGGGGCGTGGTCACCGGGTGATGTTGACCTAAGGGCCTGGTATGCCCCACGACGGGGCTTGCAAGGTGTCAATCTCGCCGATAAAAGCGGCGAGATTCACTTCCTTTTCTATTCCTGTCGTACCCGAGTCACGTTCAAAATGAACAGACTTGTGCATGTGTGGGCAGGTCCGTTCATTCTGAAAGTCCGCCGTAACTCCGGCGAAAGTCCGTCGGAAAGACGGGTGGACCTAGCCTGCCGGAAAGTCCGGTCGTGTGTAGGCTAGTCCGTCCATTCAGAAAGTCTGGCGGTAGTCTGCCAGACAGTCCGGCGGTAGTCTGCCGGACAGTCCGGCGGTAGTCTGCCGGACAGTCCGGCGGGAAGAACGTCGGACCAAGTATGCCAGAAAGTCCGCTCGTGTGTACGCGACATTAGACCCACATTCTGCTTCTGTGTGTTTATGCTCAGGAGTTTTGCTCTCGAACCAACCACTGCACCTCTTACACTCACTCCATGTACATTGCTCTCACCAGTGGCTCCAGGCCTCTCAAGTTCTTTTGTCCTCACCGCAGGGTTGTCACCACCCTTAACAGGAAACAAAAAAACTGCTTCTCCTTGTGTAATAAAAAAACTCCCAACCTTTTATTCACTACACAATTGCGGTTGGTGATGTCACAAGGTGGAGAGAATGTGGCCCTGCCCCTTACTTTACCTATCAGATGGCGGATGAGGCATTCGGTGATCTGCCTTCGACGAGTGTGGAGCGTTTTTTTTTTCGGGTTCAGTGGTGCAGTGGGCATCGTGATTGATGTTTTATACATTTTTTTACTAAAGGACTTGTCAAAAATCCTTGTAGTGTTATTATTTATTTTTGATAGTTTTTTTGGTGAATGAGTAGGGGTACAATGTATCCCTACTCATTCACATAGGTGGGGGGGTTGGATCTGAAGGCCCCCTTGTTAAGGGGGGGATTCCAGATTCAGATAAGCCCCCTGTACAGACCCCCACAACTGTCACCCAGGGTTGTTGCGAAGAGGCCCCTATCCCCATCAACATGGGGACAAGGTGCTTTGGGGTGGGAGGAGCAGAGCTCCTCTGCCTCAAAGCACCCACCCCCATGTTGAGGGCATGTGGCCTGGTATGGTTCAGGGGGGGACGCTTATTCGCCCCCCCTTTCTTGGTCTGCCAGGCTGCATGCTCAGATAAGGGTCTGATATGGATTTTGGGGGGACCCAAGGAGCTTGGTATGGACTAGGGGGGAGACCCCATGGCATTTTTTTCTTAATTTGTTTTTAAATTGCCAGGTGCCGGCAATTACAACCACAAGTCAATTTAAATGTAATTAACTGCTGCAGCAGATTCTATACATGCTACAGATGTGCCAATTTACAGGCAGACTAAGGGGACCCCCAGGCACTATATTTAAATAAATGTTTAATTTTTTTAAATTTTAATGTTAGTGTCCCATAGACTTTAACGGTGTTCCAGCAGCTTTTGAATTTGCTGCGAATACCGCATATTGTTTGCTGTTCGGCAAACAGGCGAACACCCGATGTTCGAGTCGAACTCACGTTCGACTCGAACATTGGGTTCATCCCTATTGGTTATTCTTGGTTACAGAGGCACAACCCCTATTTTGATTGGCTCCGTGCTGAGGTTCTCTCCTGGTCGCCACAATGCAGTAAGACATGCTTTCAAAAGGTAGCCAAGGTCCTGTGCACCTCTTCACTCTCCTCCCTGCCAGAGGAGTACCACGATGCCTTTGATAAAGGTCAAACCATTGGTATGCCTTCACACCGGCCATATGATTGCGCAATTGACCTTCAACCTGGTGCCATACCCCCTCGTGGCTGGGTTTACCCTTTGTCGGTCTTGGAGGATAAGGCCATGGAGGACTATGTTGCAGACGCACTTTCTCTGGGTTTCATCCGCAAATCCTCCTCCCCAGCTGGTGCTGGTTTCTTCTTTGTGAAGAAGAAGATTTTACGGAGTTATTTGACCGCCTCAAGGGTGCAACGGTTTTCAAGAAGCTTTATTTGAGAGGGGCATACAATCTTGTGAGGATTAAGGAGGGCAACGAGTGGAAAATTGCATTTAATAACAGAACAGGCCATTATGAGTACCTCGTAATGCCTTTTGGCCTTTGTAACGCCCCGACAGTTTTCCAGGAAATCATTAACGATGTCCTCCGAGATTTGTTCCAGTTATGTGTGGATGATATCCTCATATTTTCCAAGTCCCTGGAGAGCCACCACACAGATGCCTGTCGTGTGCTTCAGATACTAAGAGAGAACAATCTCTGTTGTAAACTGGAGAAGTGCGAGTTCCATCATGAACAGATTAAATTCCTGGGCTATGGCATTTCCACTGCTGGTTTTTCGATGGACCCAGAGAAACTTTCTGCAGTCCTACAGTGGCCCTGACCCGTGGGTTTACATCCCCTGTAGCGTTTCCTGGGCTTTGCCAACTATTATCAGAAGTTTATTAGTAACTTCTCATCTCTGGTCAAGCCCCTGACTGATATGACCAGAGAGGACGGTAACCCACAGAGTTGGTCTACGGAGTCCATTAAGGCCTTTGAGAGTCTCAAAGCTGCCTTTGTTTCTGCTCCTGTGTTGACACATCCTGATCCTACATTACCTTTTATCCTTGAGGTTGATGCTTCTGAGACTGGAGTTGGCGCCTTTCTGTCTCAATGTCCTACCTCTGAGAGTACTTTGCAACCTTGTGGCTACTTTTCCAAGAAATTGTCACCTGCGGAGTGCAATTAAGAGATTGGTGACAGAGCTGTTGGTGATCATTTTAGCCCTGAAAGAATGGAGACATCTCCTCGAAGGTACCACTGTGTCAGTTCTCATTCTTACTGACCATAAGAATCTCACATTCTTGTCTGAGACTAAACGCCTCTCTCCCAGAAAGACGCGATGGGCTCTTTTCATGTCAAGTTTCAATTACATTGTCTCATTCTTACATACTAAGAATGTAAGGGCTGACGCCTTGTCACGACAATTTTCCTCCAATTCCAAGTTGGAGTCGGTTCCAGTTCCTGTGATTCCACCTGATCGTATTCTGGCTACGGTTTGCACCAGTTTCACTTCTCCTTTGGGTGACAAAATTCTTGCTGCTTGGGTCCATGCTCCTCCTGAGAAACCTTGTGACTGCTGCTTTGTCCCAGAGAGTCTCTGTACTGCCGTGCTCCAGACTTACCATTCTCCCAAGGCTGCTGGCCACCCTGGGAACAATCAGTTCTTTTGGGCCATTTCCCAACAATTCTGGTGGCCTAGTCTACGTGCTGATGTAACCGCCTTCATAGCTGCCTGTTCCGTGTGTGCTCAGAGTAAGACTTCACAACATCTTCCAGTGGGCCTCCTACAACCCATACCCAATAGAGAGAGGCCCTGGACCCACCTGTCTATGGATTTTATTGTGGAGTTACCCAACTCCAAGGGCAACACAGTTATCCTTATGGTGGTTGACCGGTTCTCAAAAATGTCCTAAGGAACTGGCTTCCATTTTTCTTGGGAGATCCTTCTATTATATGGGCTACTCAAGGTGATAGTCTTAGACAGGGGTAGTCAGTTTGTGTCCAGGTTCTGGGGAGCCATTTGTGCACAGTTGGGAATTCAGCTTGCTTTTTCCTCTGCGTATCACCCGCAGTCTAATGGGGCCACAGAAGGAGCCAATCAGTCCTTGAAGCAATTCCAACATGGATATATTTCTGACCGTCATTACAACTGGCCAGACCTATTACCGTGGGCAGAGTTTGCTCACAATAGTGTCTTGAATTCTGCTTCTCGATTATCCTTGTTTATGGCGAACTATGGTTATGGTTTCCAACCTTCCATGTTGCCTGACTCATTTGTTCCGCAGAGTATTTCTGCATTAGAGGGGCATCTCTGTGGTCTTCGTTCCACTTGGGCACAAGTCCAGGAGGCTTTGCAACATGCTAATGATAGGTACAGACTCCATGCTGACCGCAGACACCTGCCCGCGCCTTCCTACCAGGTTGGGGACAGGGTCTGGCTGTCATCTGGCAACCTCAGACTTCGTGTTCCCTCACTGAAGTTTGCACCTTAGTTTATTGGGCCTTTCCGTATTCTTTGCAGGATTAACCCAGTGGCTTACGCATTAGACTTTCCTTCGAACATGCATATTTCGAATGGTTGAGAACCATGAGGAGTATGAAGTAGAGTCCACTGTTGACTCCCGTAGGTTCCATGGGTGCATACAGTACCTGGTGCATTGGAAGTGGTATGGTCCGGTGGAACGCTCTTGGGCCTCATCCTCAGACGTAGATGCCCCTGTCCTCCTCTGTGATTTCCATAGGCATTTTCCCTTCAAGCCTGGTGGTCCTCCAAGGGGGAGGGGTCATTGAGGCGAGGGTACTGTCAGGGCTCGGCACAGCCCTTCCTTCTCAGAGCTGGCCGCTCAGCAGTTGGCTAATTGCCAGCTCCTATCTCTCAACAGGTACCCAGTTGTTGATGATATCCTGCTCATCAGTCCTGCCTACTTAAGCTGTCCAGCCCAGAGGATCTCGGCCTTCGCCTTATTCAACATCACAGAGATGCGCTATTGTATTCCTGTTAAAAGACTGGCTTGGCTGACATCCCTTCTGGCTCCAGATCCTGCTTGTTCTTTTACTACACTCATCTTTGGCTCCCTGACGTTTGGCTTGTCTGACTATCCAAAAAAGACACATTGTCTTAAAAACCACAACATGTGTATATGTTTTAAAATGCTCGCTATACACCACCATCTATAATATAATATTCGGACGTCTGGATATACTTTCCACAACAAGATCAATCCGAAATGATGGCTTGATAGCGGGTCTGTAGTCAGTTCAAGTCACGTATATCTTGGATACTCGACATGTTTCGCGTAAGGTTACGCTTCTTCAGGAGCAATACAGGATATGTTGTGGCTATCAGAACATATAACATAGCAAAAACATAATAATTAATACAATGTATATATCCAAGAAGCAGACGTCTCTAATGACGCCACATAGATAGTATTTGAAAATTTATGCTGGTTCAAGCGGAGCACTGATGGGTGCGCCAGCCATGGGGGCGATGAAGGGCTAGCTATGGGGGCGTACACAACATAGTCTGATGTAATATTACAAAAGGTGTGTCACAGTAGGGAGAATTCATAAGGTAAGTACAGAATTTGTTCCCAGTGCCTAAGGGGGTGAAGAAAAAGAGGAGAGAGGAGGGAGAGGGGAGAGAAGAGGAAAAAGGAAAGGGGGGGGAGGGGTGGAAAAAGAGGGGGAAAAATAGGGGGGGGGAGGAGGAAGAGAAAGAAAGGAGAATGACAAGACAAGTTGAAGGGGGAAAAAGGGGAGGAAAAAAGTGGGGGAAATGGCAGGAAAATTAGGAAGAAGGGGGGGAGGGAGGGGGGGGGAGAAAAGGGGAGGGTTTAGGGGGGAGGGGGGGGAGGGGAGAGGAAAAAGGGTGGGAGAGAGAAGAGGGAAAGAGAGGGAAGAGATGAGGGAACGAGGAAAAGGGGGAGGGGGGGGGGAGGAAAGGGAAGGAGTTTTTTAGGCTGAAGGAAATACTCACATTGTGAAATATGTATAAAATCATAAAAGAGGTAATGATCCGCAGGCCCACACGGGCCGGAAAACCGGCAGAATAGTATACCTAAGCACGTCGGAATATATGTAAGATGGTACTAGCTTATTACATAAGCCTGTTCCTAAAAGAGAAATAGTAAATTTGAAATAACAATAAAGATGTATAAATATAGGTGGGTATCTAGTGACATAGCCCCAGCCATGTTATCATAACACTCACCAGTGTTGATTTTTACAGGTGTAGTTATATATTCTGTGTGCCCCTAGACTCCACAGTGGGGCTCAGGTACTCCTAGGCAGGGGATGCCAAAAGTCTAATGTAGACAGAGACGGTCTACCAATGATTTTTCCTAAGATGTAAGCAGGCACATAAAAGAAAAGGAGGGGAAGGTAAAATAGTAACTAACTTGAGAAGATAAATATTCATCCATGATCAAAATCTAGTAGCTGTATGCTATGGCAAGCGAAGGGGGTACCTGCATATGGTGAGAAAAAGATCTCCGGCGTGTGATGTCTTCCTAGGGCTGAAACGGAGTGCACACAATAACAGGATGCCGTCCTATTTGTGTGCACGTCCCGACCGTTGTCAACCAATCGGCAACGCCGACGTGACGTCATCCGGACCGGCCCAATGCTCACAGTGCGCATGCGCGCCGTCTAACCAGAAGCGCCGTCCACACAGCGGTGGCGCCTCTAGTGAGGAAAGCAGCGCACGCCCACTGCGGGCTACATCAGCCGGCACATGATGTGTACCAGCCGATGTAAGCGCCACACCAAAGGAGGCTGATGTGACGCTGGGCGGCCGCATAGCAGCCAAGAACTCACCACCAGGTGGCGCCCACACCAATGCACCGCACGAACTCAGCAAAAACAAAACACATGGCATGTACAGTAAATAGAGCTTCAACATATAAAGAATTTTTGACAACACCTGAGAGATTCCTATCTCTGACGTATACAGTATAGATATGAGGATTACTTGCTATGGGCTCAAGCTACAGTAAAACCTTCATTTTGTTAGATATATATGTGTAGATATTTTATGTATAGGCATATATATAAAATAAGAAGAGTAAAGAGAATATGGACTTCAATAGCGAACAGCATGTTAGGGGTCATATATGCGAAGATATGTAAAATAAATGAATATCATGACGAAGAAGTGGAGGGGAAAAGAAGGGGAAGGGGAAATCCATGGGATAGGGAAAAAATAGGGAATTAGAAAGAATTCATGAACAAATGAAAAAGCATGTTTCCAGAACATTACTGTAGAAAATTAACCATCTAGCCTGGAATGACTCAGAACCCAATCTATATGTCAAAAATACTGTCAGAGGAAAGGTTTGTATGACTGCGATTCATTTATGCCTGGGGCTCGAGTCGCATTCAGGCGTTCTATCCAGAGTGTTTCTTGTCTCAAAATTTGTTTGTCCCAGTCGCCACCTCGGGGGCTTCTTGGGATCACCGCAAGGGCGATGAAGGAGACCACCGAGGTGTCGAACCTATGATAAAGGTCCAGGTGCCTGCTCACTGATGTGATCATTTTTCCTCCTCCAGAGTAATATATATGGTCCTTTATGCGTGAGCGAAATTGTCTAATAGTCTTTCCGACATAGAAGGCTTGACACTCGCATGTCATAAAGTAGACTATGCCCTGAGTTTCACAGTTTGCGTGAAAATGAGGGGTGAACATTTCCCCATTAGGGAGTCTGAAGCAGGTACCTACACGGATCCAGGGACAAAACGAGCATCTCCCGCATCTGGTGATCCCTTTGGGACAAGCCTGTAGTGGAGGATCATTACAAAAATGACTAGATGTAAGTTTATCTCTAATGCCGCGTACACACGAGCGGACTTTACGGCCCGGCGGATTTTTCGACGGACTTTCTGAATGAACGGACTTGCCTACACACAATCCACCAAAGTCCGTCGAATTCGTACGTGATGACGTATGACCGGACTAAAACAAGGAAGTTCATAGCCAGTAGCCAATAGCTGCCCTAGCGTGGCTTTTTAGTCCGTCGAACTAGCATACAGACGGCGGACTTTTTGACCGGACTCGATTTCAACGGATAAATTTTAAACAAGTTTCAAATCTAAGTCCGTCCAACTTTTGAGAAAACAAAGTCCGCTGGAGCCCACACACATCGAATTGTCCGACGAAATCCAGTCCGCCGGGCAAAGTCCGCCGTAAAGTCCGCTCGTGTGTACGCAGCATAAGGGATCTACATCTCCGAAATGTAATGGCTGGAGTAGGGGTAACATATTTGGCCAGGATTGGATCCTCACGTAGGAGGGACCAATGTGTAGTTAGAATATCACGTAGTTCTGAGTGGTGTTGGTAACACCTGGTGATATATCTTACCATCAAGTTGGATTTGGGAATTTTATTCTGGTATAAAAGGGAATTTCGTGGTTGACGCAGTGCTTTATTGTAGGCACGATGGAGAAGTGATTTACTGTATCCCCTTGCCCTCATTCGGTCACGAAGTATATTGGCTTGTTGCTTAAAATCCTCAGTGAACGTGCAGCTTCTACGGAGTCTAAGGTACTGCGCATAAGGTATACTCCGTATGAGGGTGTGTGGGTGAGCACTTCCTGCGTGCAGCAGAGTGTTACCTGCTGTAGGTTTACGGAACAGGGAGGTGGCCAGCCGGCCATCATTGTCTTTGCGAATTGTGAGATCGAGAAATGTAATAGTAGAGTGATCACTACATACCGTAAATCTCAGGTTGAACATGTTACAGTTCACTCTCTCCACGAAGGTATTTAAACTCTCCATAGTTCCTGACCATACAATAAAAATGTCATCAATAAAGCGCCACCAGCACATCACCTGATTTGTGAAGTGCAGTAAACTGTCATCCGAAAACACTGTACGTTCCCACCCCCCCAGGTACAGATTGGCGTAGGTGGGCGCACAACAGGTACCCATGGCTACACCCTGCACCTGGAGGAAGTGGGACTCATCGAATGTAAAACAGTTGTGCGTGAGAATAAAACGTAGCAATTTCAGAATAAATTCACAATAATCCCAACGGTGGTGCGTTTGTTCACGAAGGAAGGTACGCGCTGTCCTGATGCCCTGCTCGTGAGGGATGCTCGAGTAGAGAGCCTCGACATCCAAAGTCACGAGCAGGGCATCAGGAGGCACGACCATCCCCTCGATCTGCTTCAAAAGATCCAATGTATCTCTTATGTATGAAGGTAGGGATACTACATGTGGTAAGAGGATTGAGTCGACTAGTCGACTTGCATTCTCAGTTAAAGACCCAATGCCTGACACTATGGGTCTTCCCGGGGGCCTAGTCTGGTCTTTATGCACTTTTGGAAGTGCATAAAATGTAGCCATCCTCGGATGGCGTACATTCAAAAAATTGTAGAGGTCCTGGTCAATGAGGCCTTCCTGGTGGGCAGAACCAACGATAGTCAGAAATTCAGTCTTATACTGATCAATTACTGTGGAATCAATACATTTATACCAAGCTTTGTTACAAAGGATATCCATGACCATCTGTTTGTAGTCTGCTTTGGTCATGAGAACAATGTTCCCGCCTTTATCGGCGGGTTTAATCACCAAATCAGGATGGTTTTGTAATTGTGTAATTGCTTGTGCTTGAGCAGGGGTCAAATTCCGATGTTTTTGTATTACATTCCTTTTTTTGACATCGTTGATCGTGCCCATCAGGAACGCCCAACTATTGGGATTGGTCATTAGATCGGGAAAGCGTTGAGATTTGGCTCTAAATAGGTTGTTAGGTGTGGTGACTCCAAGATTAGAATTGGAAGTCGTGGGAGTCTCCTCCTGGCTAGATTGATCGTTTTCATCAAGTAATAACATTAAATCTCGGAGGGCTCTAAAGTCCTCCATGGTAAAGTTTTTGACTTGTTCGGAAATCTGCTTGTCCTGTATGGATCGAGCCCGATCCTGGTCAAACAAGAATTTGTATGCAAGATTCCGGGAGAATAAATATAGGTCCTTAATGGTTTCGTATTTGTCAATCATAGTGGATGGACAGAAACTCAGACCCAGTTGAAGAACCTCCACTTGGTGAGCATTGAGGGAATAAGGGGTTAGATTAAGAATGTCTAGATTGGTATTTACGTGAGCGGTAGTTTGTATTCTGGTACCTAAAAATTTAGTGACGAGTTCCTTGTTTGGGAAACATGTGAGTCTAGTGTGCTTTGTCGAAGATGTGTACCGGATGTGTTGTTACCAAAGGTGTTTGAGGGGGGGTTGATTGTGTGGTTTGGTGTCTGTACTTACCTTATGAATTCTCCCTACTGTGACACACCTTTTGTAATATTACATCAGACTATGTTGTGTACGCCCCCATAGCTAGCCCTTCATCGCCCCCATGGTTGGCGCACCCATCAGTGCTCCGCTTGAACCAGCATAAATTTTCAAATACTATCTATGTGGCGTCATTAGAGACGTCTGCTTCTTGGATATATACATTGTATTCATTATTATGTTTTTGCTATGTTATATGTTCTGATAGCCACAACATATCCTGTATTGCTCCTGAAGAAGCGTAACCTTACGCGAAACATGTCGAGTATCCAAGATATACGTGACTTGAACTGACTACAGACCCGCTATCAAGCCATCATTTCGTATTGATCTTGTTGTGGAAAGTATATCCAGACATCCGAATATTATATTATAGATGGTGGTGTATAGCGAGCATTTTAAAACATATACACATGTTGTGGTTTTTTAGACAATGTGTCTTTTTTGCTATGTATTTTTCAAAGTAAATAAAATGTTATTTTATATAACCAGTTTGTTATAGTTGTGCCTAAAAAGTCCAAAAGTCCCTCTTGTTTGGTTTTTGTATAATTGTTAGGACGTGGCACAGGTTTACTTTTTTTTTTTTTTTGTGTGTCCACGGTGCCACTCCGTGTGAAGATACACTTCTAATTCTGCATTGTCTGACTATCCATTCCGGTTCCTGAACTCTGGCTATGTTTTGACTATGTTTGTTCTATTTACTTTTCATATTAAACAAGTGTGATTTAACTGTACTACTGTCTTCTGTTGTTACTTACATCCCCTTGAGGTTACCCAACGCCCTTTGGTGAAAACCTGGCTCGATGGTTGATGCAGGGAGCTCATGCCGCAGAAGATTCATCAGTTTTCGTTTTTCCTATGCTGGTGTTGACCTCTCTATAATTTGAGGGTCAACACAATCTGGTAAGCAAATCAGCTTTTTCACACAGCGGTGATGTTTTTTCCACTCTCCCTCATCAATATTGGTGTATGGTGTCTTGTCCTATCTACACATCTCATGGACTTTATCAACTAGTTTTATAGAGGCTTTTATGATTAAATTGGCGCTGCCCCCTTTACTTGTTTTACATCATGGCGTACACCTACCGATTCTTCCCTTGTTCATCTGTCAACAGTGTGATAGGAGATTCTCAGCTGAACTGCCCTATAATATCCACTGGAGTAATAGCTGTGACATAGATTATCAATACCAACCTGTATTTAGAACCGAGGAGGCGCTGTCCTCTGTGTAAAGGCAGAGGTCATGAGTATGCTGGATTCACCTGTGGCAGTTGCAAAAGAATTTCTGTATCCATTTGGGTTTTGAATAGATGTGAAGAGAAGAGTATATAGTAAACAAACATGATTGGGTGGAAAGTATTGCAAATACACAAACTAGCATAAAAAGTGTTAAAAAACGAAACAAAATTGTTTAAAAAATGTAGTGTCCTGGTAATTTTTTGTTATTTATAGGTGTTCTAATTGTGTGTGTGTTGAAAGGTGTGTGCAATAAACTTAACACAAAAACACCACAACAGTTTTTAAACATTTTTATAGTTTTAGTAGTTTTTAACTAATTTTAACACATTTTGTTTGAGTTTATTCTTTATTTACAATTCTATCCACCCAATCATCTTTATCCAACTGCATATTACTTTTCCCCAGACACACAAATAATATTCTATATCTATATACACAGTATGTACATACAGTTAATTTTTCTCCCAGCTGTCCACACATTTTTATCTTCTTGTTTTTAGCCCTCCCCTTGTTCACTCATATACTGTTTTTATTTGCTATTATCTTTTTCAACTCATACATTACACATCACAAATGTCCTAGACTGTTGAACTTGTTAACCCGACTTATGTCACTGCTTTCCTGACACACTCACTGTGCTACTTCTTATAAGTTCTGTCCCCAATCCTATCATTAAATTTGTGATCAGCTTTATGTCTGAAACACACCCTTGTTATCTTTCCTGTAACTTTTCATTATTGCTGACTCTAGCTTATCATTCATCACAAAATAAATGTGCCCTTAGTAGTTTTTCTTATATCTTGTCCTGTTCTGCATTCTCTTTTCTTTATTTCATCTTTGCTATTTCCCTGCAATTTTCCTAATCTCTAAATAAACGCTACTGCCAGTGCCCTCATTCGTTATTTAAATCATTAATCAGATTTAGTTCTCAATCTGTCAGTTCTGCAGCAGCAATTTTGTTCAGCACACTCCACAATTGTTAGCCTAGCCTGTGTAATTCATATGATCTCAATATTTACATCCCTCACATTCCCAAACTATGTTTTTTTTTTTAACAGTTACGTTTTTATTTATCTTCAACGGAGAAAAGTTTCAGTACAAACATAAAAAAGAAGTACATTCACAAATATATATATAAATATATATATATCCATACATATACATGAAAATATAAAAAAGGGGAAAAAAAAAAAAAAGGGACAATAAGAGAGGATTACATAAAAAAGGCAAAGAAGAACCATTTCCAGAAGGAAAGTGACAATCTAGGACAAATAGTCTCCAGTATTACATCAAAAAGCAAGGCACATCAGTTCACATCTTAGTTACAAGTATTCATATCACTGCAAAGTTATATTTTAGGAGCAATACCTCCTCCTCAAAGAAAAAAAGGTATATTTTAGTGGTAATTTTAAGTGTATTCTAAATATTTCTTAACCGAACTAGTGGTGTATAAGTTCAGCGAGTTCTCCCGGGGGGGATCCGCATCAATGGCCATCATCTAGAAACCCATGCACCCCAAATTTTTTCAAACTTTTTGGGACATTTCCGGCTCATAAATGTGAGCTTATATAGAGGGAGGTTCTTATCAATAAGTGTTTTCCACTGTCCCACTGTTGGGGGGTCTGTCTGTTTCCATTTAAATAAAATGGTTTTCCTTGCATAGAATAGAGCGTAGAAAACGAATAGCCTCTTATGGGTGTTTGCGATAAGGGTATCACAGATCCCCAGGAGAAGGACTCGGGGATCCAGTGTAAGTGTCAGGTTCCCAATTAAATTGATGTACTGCACCACCTCCCTCCAGAACTGTTGAAGAAGGGGGCACGACCACACCACATGTAAGAAAGTACCTATATCCGTATTGCAATTTGGGCACCTATCAGAGTGAGAGGGATATATTTTAGCAAGCCGTTGGGGTGTGTAGTATGCCTGGTGAAGGAATTTTAATTGGATGTACCTGCCCCTGGCGGATATCATCAAAGGAATATATTGGTGGACTCCCTCTTCCCAGTCGTCATCCATCAGGGAGGGCACAGCCAGCTTCCATTTGTTAAATAGCCTAGTCCCTTGGTTATCAGTTCCCAGGGACACCCGGAGATACAAAGAGGAAAGGATACGGTCCACATGTTTGGAAATAAGGAAGCGCTCCACCATATGTGATTGTAGTTGAATTTCTGAAGGGAATTGAGCCTGAATTGCGTGTCTCAGCTGCAAATAGCGGAAAAACATTTTGGTAGGGAGTTGGAAGGTATTACGCAATTCGTCAAATGTAAGGAGTTTACCCTCTGGCATAATATGCTGTAAGATTTTAATTTCATATTTAGCCCAGACTGCTGGGTCTGGGATCGTTAACAGATGTGGTAGTTTAGGGTTACCCCAGAGTGGTGTATAGGGTGAATAAGTTTGTGATGGGTTGAGCTTAGCTGTCAGCTGTTTCCATATCTTGGCGGTCGTGCGCATGGGGATGGTCATATTATCTTGTGCTTTTGGACCCCTGAATACCAGGTTGCTCAATGCTGAATATGACCCCAATATGGCTGCTTCTGAATTAACCGCTGGGTTATGTCGAGACTGAACAAACCACCAACGTACCGTCACCAGCACCACTGCCCAATAATATTTCCTGAAGCACGGCAATGCCAGCCCGCCCGCAGATAGGGGAAGTTGCAGGCTTGTTTTGGCAACCCTGGGGGTCTGTCCCGCCCAAATGAAATTGTTAATCACCCGATCTAATTGCTTAAAAAATGATTCAGGGATAGGTACTGGAGTGTTTCTAAATACATACAGGAATTTGGGGAGGAATATCATTTTGAGGAGGTTTATCCTACCCACCGGTGTCAGGGGAAGGGACTTCCATGTTAAGCAGCGTCTTATTAGTTGCTGTAGAATGGGGTATACATTATCTGTCAGATAACAAGAGAGATCTTTTTGTATTTTAATGCCCAGATACCGAAACTTAGTGACCGTTTGCAGGGGTATATGGTGGGGAGGGAGTAGGGGCGGCTGGGAGATCGGGAAAAGCATGGATTTGTTCCAGTTTATGCGTATACCTGAGAAGGAGCCAAATAAGTCTATGATCCTCAAGGTCTCCTCGAGGGAGTGGGAAGCATCTGGGAGATAAAGAAGAGCGTCATCCGCATAGAGGGAGATCTGTTCCCGTAGAGGGCCCACCTCCATCCCCCCTGCAGCCACGGAAGACCTAATAAGGATAGCAAGGGGTTCAACAGCTAGGGCGAACAAACCCGGGAATAAAGGACATCCCTGTCTAGTACCCCTGTGTAATCTGAAGGGGGGCGAGAGGGACCCATTGGTTCTGACTCTGGCAGTGGGGCTGGCATACATCCGTTTTATCCAAGAGATAAACTTAGGCCCAATATTAAATTTTCCCAAGACATGCCAAAGATACTCCCATTCGACCGAGTCGAACGCCTTTTCGGCGTCTAGGGAGGCCACTACTCCGGGGGTACCTCTGGCAAGCGCGTGGGATATATTTGTATACAATCATCGCAAATTGATGTCTGTTCCCTTACCTGGCATGAAACCCGTCTGGTCTCCATGAACCAGAGAAAGGATAACAGTATTAAGCCGATTCGCTAGAATTTTTGTGATGATCTTAGCGTCGACATTTAATAGCGAAATAGGCCGGTATGACTCACATAGCTCGGGGTCCTTACGGGGCTTAGGTATTACAACAATCACCACTTCTGACATTGATGGAGGAAGGCTTTGACCCTCCAGCATAGACAGAAGAAGTTCATGAAACTGAGGGGCCAATGACTCACTATTAGTTTTATAAAACTCGGCCGGTAGACCGTCTGGGCCTGGGGACTTTGCAGATTGCAGTGAAGAGATTGCCGTCTGCACTTCTTTAAGGGTAATGGGTGCATCTAATTTAGTTTTATTTTCTTCCGAGAGGGCTGGGAACTCTATTTGACCTAGGAAATGTTGCAAGGTATCTAGGGTGTAGTCAGTTTTTGATGTATATAAGCGTTCATAAAATTGTGCGAATCTGGCATTGATCTTAGCGGGATCCGCCAAAAGGTTCCCCATGTCATCTTTGATGTTGGCAATGTGTGCTATGGTGGAGCGCTCCTTGGCCAGCCATGCCAGCAGCCTCCCTGATCTCTCACCTTGTTCGAATATCCTCTGGGACTGTGAGAGCAGTAGCTTGCGGGTCGCAGTTGCTCGCAACAACGCAATCTCACGGTGGAGAGCTTGAAGTGCTGTATAAGTTCCCGCATCTTTGGTGGTCACATAGCTGGATTCCAAACTCTGAGCCCGTCCCTCAGCCTCCTCCAATGCAAGCCTATTGAGTTTCCTAACTTTATTTATAACCATGCGGTACTGACCTTGTGTATATGCCTTAAAGGCATCCCACACCATTGCAGGGGAGGCCGTTGCTTTATTTTGTAACCAATATATATTCATCTCTCCCTCTATCTCAGGGGCAACATTCTCATCCATTATCCAAAAACCCGAGACCCGCCATAAGCCGGAGCCCGTTGGCGAGTCCGTGTTTAGTTGTAGTAGGAGGGGGGCATGGTCAGAAATGCCACGTGGCAGAATCTTAACCTCCTGGACACGGGAGAGAATGGGTCCACCAGCATAGAACAAATCAATTCTTGAGAAAGAGGCATACGTGGCAGAGTGACAAGTATATTGCCTATCCCTGGGGTGACGCCATCTCCACACATCACTAAGGCCGTATCCCTCCGCCCATCTCTTCAGTGGGGAGTCAGAGGCCCCATCATCACCCAGCCTATCCATACTGGGGTCCGGTGGCATATTAAAGTCTCCAGCCAGAAGAATGGCTGCAGCCGGGTATTGAGCCAGTATAGGGGTCAGTTTATGCAAAATCGTCATGGAGGCTGGGGTTGGAATATATAAGCCCACTATTACCATCTCAATCCTGTCGCACATGGCATGCATGACAACATACTTCCCCTCGGGATCTAGGTGGAGATCAAGCAGTGTAAAGGGCAGTGATTTATGGACCAGGACACTGACTCCTCTAGAATAGGTAGAGTATGTAGAATGATAATATGAACCTACCCAGGGCTTTTTTAGAGCCAATGTCCTGCTCCCCGTTAAGTGAGTCTCCTGCAAAATGCAGATATGGGGGTTGTATTTTTTTATGTAAGTAAAAACTAGGGAGCGTTTTATCTTAGAGTTTAGGCCCCGTACATTCCAGGACATAACATTAAGGAGATTCATTCTGGTGCCCTGATACACGTGCCACAGGATTGGTACAGCATACGCTCCATACAGAGCTTGCATGATATCAAAATACGCTTAGTGAGATACACATTTGTGATAATACAGTGAGCCGAATAACCCTCCCTCTCTAGTATTAGCAGATTAACACTGCATGTCTTGCTTTGAGTAGAGCACTGATTGTACAATCTGGAGCAAATAAATGCCATATGTATAAAAAGTAAAAGAAAAATAACATAATGTAAAACTAATCTGGGGTGAGAACCCCAGCACCAACCTTTCCCAACCTCCCCCCTCCCCGCACCACCCCCCAAACTTGGGGATGCTCGTTCCCCAAAACTAATTGTGACAACTGCCCATGGGGCCCGTGAACAGTGAGCCATCAGAGCGACTCAGTCTGTGTACATAAAGAGCAGCCAACAAGACCCAAATTTCCCGGATAAACGATCCCAGCATATCAAAATGTCTCCCAAAAAATCCGGGGGTACTATTCTTAAACTTAAACACGTTGCAAACTGGAGATTCCGGTCCCCTCACCATATGTTTAGGCACGATCACAAACAACTCTTCATCTCTTTTTGCGTATATGTTCTCTAAGTAGTAGGCATATATACTCACAGAACCGGATCTTAAGAAGAATATAAAAGTGACTTTTTCTGAACTGGTTGGACAAGCCGAGGTAAAGGATTCGGGCTTGTAGTGAAGTCAGCAGATGAAGGTGATCTTTGTTGCAGTAAAACTTATGTTATAAGAGGATTTAGTAAGAGCGATCGGGTCAACCTCGTGGTACTGTTTCAAGCCACCTGGATGCTTCTTCTGGAGATGTAAAAAACCGCACTGACTCTCCATCCTGTACTCTCAGCGGGAAATAGCATACTATATTTGATCTTGCGATTGCGGAGATCCAATTTGATCTGATCGAACGATCTTCTTGACTTTTGTGTGTCGATGGAGAAATCTGGAAAAATCATGAGTCTCGCTCCCTCCCGCAAAACCAGATCTCGATCCCGAAAATTTAGGAGTTTCAGAATAAATGTGCGTGGAGGAGCTCCCGGGGGCCCCCGGGTAGCAGGCATTCTATGTGCCCTCTCCACCACAAAGACATCAGAGAACTTGGCATCTGGAAGAAGGGTGCACAGCAAGCACTCAGTAAATGTCGTGGGGTCTTTACCTTCCGCGACCTCTGGTAATCCCACTATCCGGAGGTTGTTCCTTCGATTTCTGTTCTCTGCGTCCTCCGCACGAGCTTCCAGGACTTTTATTTTGGTCTGCAGCGTGCGGAGTGAGACTCCCTGGTCTTGTAGTGTATCTTCTGCCTCCCCCACTCTTCTTTCAGCTTCAGTGAGCCTGGAGCGGAAACAGTCCATGTCTCTACGAATGAGGCTGATGTCCAGCTGCATGCACTCTATTTTCCCCGTCAGGGTAGTTTGGCAGGTAGTAATAGCCTGCATGAGGGCTTCAAAGTTAGTTTGTTCCCGTAGAGCTGCTTCTCCCTCCTCTGCCTGAGACGCCATGCTGGCCGCTGTGGCGGGAGACAGGCGCACTATGGAGGCCTGCTTCTTCGGAGTACTCCGGGGCTTGCGAGATGCCTGGGAGATGCCTGGGAGTATCTCCCTCCGGTCATACCGGTCCCGAGAAGCTCCGGTACCGTTTGTGTTCAATTTCAGGTCGGAGAGTGCAGGGTACAGAGTCCAGGAATTAAGGATGCAATGCTAGTGGGAAGGCTGAGAGCACCAAGATGACCGCCGAGACTAGGCCGGATCCCCGGTTCGGATTTAAGGCTGTCGCTGTGTGGGGGGGCACTGTTTGACTCAGACTCCTCTCAGGGTCCTGTGCAGGGGGATCAGCTGGTAGTGGGGAAGCCAGGTGTCCCAGGGGCCAGATCGCAGCACCCCTGGAGAGGCCTGGAGGAGCAAGATGGCCGCCGAAGCTCCGGACTAGGCCAAAGCCGCGGCCTAGATTTGGGGCTGCCGCCGTGCGGACTGATACCGCTCCGCCTGAGCCTCCTCTGGAAGCCCTCAGGGCAGGGTCCATGGGCGGGAGGAGAGCCAGACACCCGGGAGGCCGAGGAGGGCAGGATGGCCTCCGGAATCAAGTAGGCATGAAGCCGCGGTCTGTAGTTGCGGCTGCCGCCACGGAGGAGCTCCGTGCCGGTTCGGACGCCCGTCCGATCGAAGACCTGCAGAAACAGGTCAATATACTTGCAGGGGGCTCAGGAGGTACCTCAGGTTGCTGCAGGATGATGCTGGGATACAGGATGGGTATGGATTTAGGAGTACTGGACGGAGCTCGGGTCTAACACATCCTACTCCATGCTGCCTTCCCAAACTATGTTTACTATGACTGTGTTCCACCTCTCAGTATGGCTTGGTCCTCTCCTATACTCAGACTCATGTTTCTGCTATTTTGGGTGTTTGTCTCTGGGCATTTTGGGTGCTTTTACACCAGTGCCCGATTCTGTTACTGTAAGCATACCTCTATTCCTTAGTACTGTTAACTCTGTATAAGGGATTCTAAGCTTTCACTATTCTCAGTCTTGCTGGCCAGAGCTATCTAGGGGACAGATGCTTACCAAAGTGGCAATGCCAGCAGCTGCAAAGAAGGCCTGGGTGGTAGCAATGACTGTGTGTGTGTGCACGCTCACACACACACAGGAAGTTAGCTTAGTGAAACCAAGCCTGTTAAAGCGGAACCAAAGGTAAAAAAATTCTTGACTTAAATCAAATGATCCCTCACCAGTGCCAGCAGTTTCCCACAAGCATCTTTCTAGTGCTGGTCTTTGGCTGTCTTGATTGGCCAGTGTGGGATGATGTCACTCTCACGCATGCACGGCAGTGTGCCAGATTGTAAACTGAGCTTTATATGTTCAGCTCAGTGTAGATTCTACAAGGGATTGAGAACAGGCAGGTAAGTGTATTATATTGCAGAAAAGACAACCCAGATACGTTTAGCTCATCTCTAGTCTACATAATTGAAGAGGCTTATCCACTATGTCTGCCTGTGTGACAGAGTGGTCAGACAGGGAGCTAATGCTGAACCTGTGGTTTTGGTCCAGTGTGAAGACTCCAGCCACAGTGCCGACCTCCACTGTGCTTCCATGAATGGGCTGGCAGCTCAGCTCTGTTACTGGTTACTCTGTTTGTCTTACCTATTTGGTATTTACTTACTTGCACTGCTCGAATCTGTCACATCATTGCTATTACAATCATTGCTTTGTGTTGTTTCTATCCACCTCTATACTACACACTATCTTTATCTCATCACAAGTATCTTTCATTCATATTTTACGTTATCATCTTACTAAAATGTTTTTTTTTTTTAACCAGATCCATTTTCACTCTAAAAATGCTGTCCAGTACAAATTTCAATTCAGCGTCAGCTGAATAAGGTACAGAGTATCTTTACATTTATATATTATATATCATGTTAGTTTGGGACTGGATTCAATGTGCAACTTTGCTATTAAAAGTATAATTTGTATCCTTAATGTTTTGACTGCTAGATGTGCTTTCGATAATTATTTTTTTAATAATATGTGAACTCCTGCTTGTTCTGTTAGTGTTGATTTTATTAGTATTTATTACATTATTATATATACAGTATAATTTTGTCTGATGATACTAATTATATTGCTTTTGTAATACTTTACTATATAATTTTATATAATGATACTCAAATACAGTACATGTTTGACATACAGTGGGAAAAGTATTCAGACCCCCTTAAATTTTTCACTCTTTATTATATTACAGCATTTGCTAAAATCATTTAAGTTCATTTTTTTTCCTCATTTATGTACACACACAGCACCCCATATTGACAGAAAAACACAGAATTGTTGACATTTTTGCAGATTTATTAAAATAGAAAAACTGAAATATCACATGGTCCTAAGTATTCAGACCCTTTGCTGTGACACTCATATATTTAACTCAGGTGCTGTCCATTTCTTCTGATCATCCTTGAGATGGTTCTACACCTTCATTTGAGTCCAGCTGTGTTTGATTATACTGATTGGACTTGATTAGGAAAACCACACACCTGTCTATATAAGACCTTACAGCTCACAGTGCATGTCAGAGCAAATGAGAATCATGAGGTCAAAGGAACTGCCTGAAGAGCTCAAAGACAGAATTGTGGCAAGGCACAGATCTGGCCAAGGTTACAAAAAAAATTCTTAAGGTTCCTAAGAGCACAGTGGCCTCCATAATCCTTAAATGGAAGACGTTTGGGAGGACCAGAACCCTTACTAGAGCTGGCCGTCCGGCCAAACTGAGCTATTGGGGGAGAATAGCCTTGGTGAGAGAGGTAAAGAAGAACCCAAAGATCACTGTGGCTGAGCTCCAGAGATGCAGTTGGGAGATGGGAGAAAGTTGTAGAAAGTCAACCATCACTGCAGCCCTCCACCAGTCAGGGCTTTATGGCAGAGTGGCCAGACGGAAGCCTCTCCTCAGTGAAAGACACATGAAAGCCCGCATGGAGTTTGCTAAAAAACACCTGAAGGACTACAAGATGGTGAGAAATAAGATTCTCTGGTCTGATGAGACCAAGATAGAAATTTTTGGCCTTAATTCTAAGTGGTATGTGTGGAGAAAACCAGGCACTGCTCATCACCTGTCCAATACAGTCCCAACAGTGAAGCATGGTGGTGGCAGCATCATGCTGTGGGGGTGTTTTTCAGCTGCAGGGACAGGACGACTGGTTGCAATCGAGGGAAAGATGAATGCGGCCAAGTACAGGGATATCCTGGACGAAAACCTTCTCCAGAGTGCTCAGGACCTCAGACTGGGCTGAAGGTTTACCTTCCAACAAGACAATGACCCTAAGCACACAGCTAAAATAACAAAGGAGTGGCTTCACAACAACTCTGTGACTGTTCTTGAATTGCCCAGCCAGAACTCTGACTTAAACCCAATTGAGCATCTATGGAGAGACCTAAAAATGGCTGTCCACCAACGTTTACCATACTACCTGACAGAACTGGAGAGAATCTGCAAGGAGGAATGGCAAAGGATCCCCAAATCCAGGTGTGAAAAACTTGTTGCATCTTTCCCAAAAAGACTCATGGCTGTATTAGATCAAAAGGGTTCTTCTACTAAATACTGAGCAAAGGGTCTGAATACTTAGGACCATGTGATATTTCAGTTTTTCCTTTAATAAATCTGCAAAAATGTCAACAATTCAGTGTTTTTCTGTCAATATGGGGTGCTGTGTATACATTAATGAGGAAAAAAATGAACTTAAATGATTTTAGCAAATGGCTGCAATATAACAAAGAGTGAAAAATTTAAGGGGGTCTGAATACTTTCTGTCCCCACTGTTTTTACCTATTCTACATATGTAGCACTACCCCGCAGCAGCTACTCGTAAAGATGGGTCCTCTGGTTTTTGCCTCAACTTTCTAAAAAACTTCAGTCCCTCTAACACATCAGGTTGAATGGGAAGCAGCAAGCAAACACAATGAAGCACTGAAAGTAATTCAGTAATACCTAAAAGGGTTGCTATATCAAAGAGCAGGCATTATACAAATTAGCAAAGGTATAATGGCACAATGTATTGTCACGCAGTAAGGTCGATAACCCAACTAATACACATAAAATGGCAATTGTGGTAACACAGTTTAGCGTACAAGATGGCTAACAATAGGGGTTAAGCATAAAATGACATGTAGCATCTACGTTAGCATAAACCATGACAACACCACCAAAAATGCAAAAGTGAGCAGTAATAAGACTTAATCTACCAAACAAGGGAACTATACTGCCAGTGAGCACTAATAGCAGATGTCCTTGGCCTAAACCAACTAGATAGGCACTGTCAGTCACTGTCTCCTTGCTGCAAAGGCCAGTTACAGGCTAGAGTGTTTGCCATTTGTTTGTACTGTTGGTTATTTGGTGTGGGGGCACACTGGATACCTTTGCTGCCATTGTGCTATTGCTGGTGTCCAGTGCGCTCCTGAGCCTTTAAAGGAGGAGTGGGGTTCCTGCAGGCATACCTGCCCTCAATCTGTCCATTATTATAATTGTGCTCCAATTTTGAAGACTCAAAATTTATAGAGTTAGGATTGCAGCACACTAGGGTGTCGTGAGGTGGCCCTGCAGCTTACGCATATATATTTGCAAATATGTGCAAATGAAACCCCTGGTTTTAATGTGAACTGGACAATTTGGTTTGATGCAGGTTGGCTGGTGTGTAAGCTTGGAATTTTTCATTGCTGTTTTTTTACATGTGTCAGCCTTCCATGTGCTCCTTGCTGCAAAGGCCAATTACAAACCATTTGTTTGTACTGTCAGTTTTTAAATGACAAAAAAGTGTGAAAGGGAAGAAGGGGATTTGCAGAATGGATTATGGGAGGGGGAAGATCTCGTGGTCGATCTTCTGCCGGCTATTGTTGGGGCCTTTTAACAAACTTTGGTGCACTTAATGATAGTCTTTTAAACCTTTATCCAGTGAGGTGTGAAGAGGCGCAGTAAAGTTTTAGCACAGAATTATGTGGATATGGGCCAGAGGTGGTAACAGTTCGGTGTAACTATGGCCCAGAATTGGTAATGGTGCTATATATAGGTGTATCTCATAAAATTAGAATATCATCAAAAAGTTAATTTATTTCAGTAATTCGATTCAAAAAGTGAAACTCATACATTTTCTATAGATGTGTTACACACAGAGTGTTATATTTCAAGCATTTCTTTCTTTTGATTTTGATGATTATGGCTTACAGCTAGTGAAAAGCCAAAATTCATTATCCCAGAAAATTAGAATTCACATATTAAAAAAAGGGATTTTTAATACAGAAATGTTGGCTTACTGAAAAGTATGTCAATGTACAGTATAGTATGCACTCAATATTTGGTTGGGGCTCCTTTTGCATGAATTACTGCATCAATGTGGTGTAGCATGGAGGTGATCAGCCTGTGGCACTGCTGAGCTGTTATGGAAGCCCAGGTTGCCTTGATAGCGGCCTTCAGCTTATCTGCATTGCATTGTTGAATCTGGTGTCCCTATGGGGTTTAGGCCAGATGAGTTTGCTGGCCAATCAAGCACAGTGATACCATGATCATTAAACCAGGTATTGATACTTTTGGCAGTGGGCAGGTGCAAAGTACTGCTGGAAAATGAAATCAGCATCTTCATAAAGCTGGTCAGCAGAGGGAAGCATGAAGTGCTCTAGAATTTCCTGGTAGAAGCCTGCACTGACTTTGGACTTGATAAAATACAGTGGACCAACACCAGCAGATGACATGGCTCCCCAAATCATCACTGACTGTGGAAACTTCACACTGGACCTAATGCAACTTGGATTCTGTGCCTCTCCACTCTTCATCCAGACTCTGGGACCTTGTTTTCCAGGTGAAATGCAACACTTTCCACAGTCCATGATGATTTGGGGAGCTATGTCATCTGCTGGTGTTGGTACACTGTTTTTTATCAAGTCCAAAGTCAGTGCAGCCCCCTAACAGGAAATTCTAGAGCACTTCATGCTTCCCTCTGCTGACCAGCTTTATGGAGATGCTGATTTCATTTTCCAGCAGAACGTGGCACCTGCTCACACTGCCAAAAGTACCAATACCTAGTTTAATGATCATGGTATCACTGCGCTTGACTGACCAGAAAACTCGCCTGACCTAAATCCCATAGAGAATCTGTTGGGTATTGTCAAGTGGAAGATGAGAGACACCAGACCCAACAATGCAGATGAGGTGAAGGCCGCTACCAATTAAACCTGGGCTCCATAACACCTCAGCAGTGCCACAGGCTGATCGCCTCCATGCCACGCCATGTTGATGTAGTAATTCATGCAAAAGGAGCCCCGACCAAGTATTGAGTGCATACTATACTGTACATAGACATACTTTTCAGTAAGCCAACATTTCTGTTTTAAAAATCCTTTTTTTTTATATTGGTCTTATGTAATATTGTACTTTTCTAAGAAACAGAATATTGAGTTTTCACTAGATGCAAGCCATAATCGTCAAAATTAAAAGAAAGAAATGCTAAAAATGTATTGCTCTGTGTGTAACGCATCTATATAAAATATATGAGTTTCATTTGAATTGAATTACTGAAATGTACTTTTTAATGATATTCTAATTTTATGAGATGCACCTGTAGATTTGGAAGAAGTTCGGTACATATTTGGCATAAAAGTGGCGTGGATTGTGTGCACTCGATGTCCTGCTCTAAGTGGTTCAGTTTCTCCTAACAGAGTAAAGGTGGGCCCATGGCCCTCTCACTGATTTCCAGGAGGTGGCAGTAGGCTCAAGCTGTGGAAAGGGCCCCCTTGGTCTTGTCCTGGCAATTCTGCAGTTCAGCTACTTGAAATGGAATGTCAGATAACCACTCTGGTTTCCCTGCAGCAACCAAAAAAAGGCAACTTCTGACAGTACTGTTGAACCTCTGACACTCCATTCCCAATCTCAAGCTCACACCTAGTTGGCTGCTCACAGATAAAGGCATTGGCAGTTGTGTAGCACTAACTCACGGTGGAGCTGCTGATTTAAAGCGGGCTGTTTCCGTCACCTTTTTATCTGTGGTTTCACCAACACCGGGTCTAGGGTCCTCGTTGAGCTCGTTATCAGATAATATAGGCAATAGTCACTTTAGTACTTTTCCAATGCTTTAATGGGAGACAACTGGAAGAAGTAGCAGGAAAGAAGTAGAAGAAGAGTTGCAGGGAAGTTCAAATACCTTTTCTTGGTGTAGCACTAATGAATTGAAATCTCAAGGATGAATGTATCCTCTGTTCAGGATTAAATCTTTGCTCGCCTGGATAGGTCTCTCTCACTAACCTAGCAGCCGGTACACAGCATGAACAAAAAGTCTCTGCCACAGACTTGAGTGAAACAAAACTGTACGATCCTCTGCCACAGGATGTAGTAGTTTTTTCGATGAACAGCAAACACAGTACCAGAACCTTTAAGCCGACCCGGCAGTACTTGTGCGGTAGATTAGTTTAAGATGCGTCCTCCAATCGAGTCACCAGTCCCTTCTTAAGACCAGCCTTGCATGGTCCCTTCCAAGATGGGTCCTCCCCTGGATCTTCCCGATTGTCCGGCTTCTTCCCGCAGGACAGACAGCACAGGACCACCCCAGCGATAGCAGGCCCCAGACAGGCTTCTGGGCCTACCCACACGGCTGCCGCAAAGCAACCCTCCAGGCTGGAGGGCCACGAGGTAGAACTCACTAACATATGCCTCTAGGCCAGGAGGGCCACGAGGTAAAGCTCCCAGAAACATCGCGTCTGTCCCATAAATACTCTCTCCCAGAATGCAACCCGGAGGACCACCTCCGCCGAGTTGTGTATGGGACAGAAGAGCACTCATATACTCTAGCTTGTTGCTTTTCAACACCGACCCATGGTGACAACGACACCCACAGGCAAAATGTGGAACTGCACGCAACACAGCCAAACTGGAACAAGGGCTAATCTAACAGTAAATTAAATCTGAACTATTTACAGCACAGATGACCCACTAAATTTACATAGAAGCGGTAGATTGGAAAATCTACCAGCGCTACATATGCATGGACCCCTGGCTTTTCCTGGGCATACAATAAAGGCCCCCTAACCTGTAGTTCAGAAAGTCAGTTGCTCCATTACATGCTGTCATCCTGGACTACAACTCCATGTGCTCTGCAATAAAGTTCATGGGTTTACTTGACTTTAGCTCTCCCCCTGCTGGCTGGAGGAGACTGGTGCAGCACAATAATAATATCACAGTGGAGAAAGGGAGGCAAATAGAGGGAAATGTCTCCTGTGCCATGTTGTTGAAGCCCAACACCTGGATATTCATATTTTAGAGACTGTATACACTATATCCTCTTGATTATATCTCTTGGGGCACAACAGTATACTATCTTATCTTTTTTTGTATCACTTGTGCACCAGCTAACTAGAGTTCATTTTTACTATAGAATATCTACTATTGTTATACATTTATGCATTTTAGATATCTAGCTTATTTTGTTTTAGATCAGTGTTCACAATTGTAGATATCCAGTTAGGGGATTTCCTAACTTCCAAAACAAATTGTCTTTCTGTTTTTGTGTTTTAACAAATAAAACTATGACAAATAAAACTATTACTGTACTTTTCCAAGCTTTGTGGCACTCTTGTCCTTCTAATGCCGCGTACACACGGTCAAATTTTCCCGATGGAAAATGTTCGATGGGAGCTTGTTGTCGGACATTCAGACCATGTGTAGGCTCCATTGAACATTTTAGGTCGGAATTTCCGACAAACAAGATTTGAGATCTGGATCTCAAATTTTTAGACAACAAAATCCGTTCTTGTAAATTCCGATCGTGTTTACACAATTCTGACGCACAAAGTTCCACGCATGCTCTGAATCAATTACAAGATGAAAGCGCTCGGTCTGGTAAAACTAGCATTCGTAATGGAGATAGCACATTCGTCACGCTGCAAATTTTTTAATCTTTTAATGCAGCGCATTCTCCTTCTTTATAATGCTAGAATAATGAAGTTATTTTGCTGCTGATATTCACACAAACTGACAACCTGATTTCTTTATTATTTCTCATGATCTCCTGAATAATATTATTTTTTTTTCCGTCAGATCTCCATTATAAAGTTGCATTTATTTTTATAGTGAATTTTTTTTTCTTTTATCAAGATCTCCTGTTTTTTTAGTTTTTTTTCTAGTGATCTCCATATTATTTATTTATTTTTTTTTGCATTTTGTGTGTCAAGTTACCACAACATCATTATTATCTTGTATTTTTTAAGCTCAAGGAGGTTGGTTGGTGTCCCTTGTTAATTTGACATTGTATTTTGGAAATGTACCTGCCTACTCACAAACAAACTGTCCTTTTTGAAGTAAAACACATAGGCAAGTATTTGTAAATAAAAAATAGGCATTTATTATGGGTCATAACAAAATAAAGAGGAAGGCAACACTGGAGAAACTGGTGAAATTGGCGAAGCCTTTGTACCCCAGGGCACGCATCAAAACTATTTTACAGCCAAAATTGGTGGCCTGAGGAGTCCATATAATAAGGAGTAGGGATAGGCTGAACACCCCCCTGTTCGGTTCGCATCCAAACGAACAGGCAAAACATTTGTGCGAACACCATTAAAGTCTATGGGACACGAACATGAAGAATCAAAAATGCCAATTTTAAAGGCTTATATGCAAGTTATTGTCATAAAAAGTGTTTGGGGACCCGGGTCCTGCCCCAGGGGACATGTATCAATGCAAAAAAAAGTTTTTAAAACGGCCGTTTTTTCGAGAGCAGTGATTTTAATAATGCTTAAAGTGAAACAATAAAAGTGAAATATTCCTTTTAAATTTCATACCTGGGGGGTGTCTATAGTATGCCTGTAAAGTAGCGCATGTTTCCCGTGTTTGTAACAGTCCGAGAGAAAAATGACATTTCTAAAGGAAAAAAAAGTAATTTAAAAGTATTAGTGCTAGTGCTGGCTATTAATGAATTGTCGGTCCCAACAATACACATAAAAGTCATTGAAAGTCATTGAAAAATAAAAAATTAAAAATACGTTGGGGTTCCCCAAAATTCCATTACCAGGCCCTTCATGTCTGGTATGGATATTAAGAGGAACTCCGTGCAAAATTTTTAAAAGATGGCGTGGGGCTCCCCCCGAAAATCCACACCAGACCCTTATCTGAGCACGTAACCTGGCAGGCCACAGGAAAAGAGGGGGGATGAGAGAGCGCTCCCCCTCCTGAACCGTACCAGGCCACATGCCCTCAACATGTTGATGGGGACAAGGGCTCATCCCCCCAACCCTTGCCTGGTGGTTGTGGGGGTCTGCAGGCAGGGGGCTTATCGGAATCTGGAAGCCCCCTTTCACAAAGGGGGCACCCAGATCCCGGCCCCCCCTATGGGAATTGGTAAGGGGTACATAGTACCTCTACCATTTCACAAAAAGAAAGTGTTAAAAAACCACAGGAGACAGCTTGGGACAAGTCCTTTATTAAGAATAAAAAAAAAGAGATTCTAGCGATATAATCCAATAAATCAATGCTCCTACTCCAGTGATGTAATCCAATTCTCGATCTCCAGAGATGGATGATCTCCAGCGACTCCAGCGAGGAACGCACACAGGATCCTGCCTCCACCGGAGGCACCCAGCCAATGATGCGGCGCTAGCTTGACAGCTCTTATGTAGTTGAGGGCGACCCCATCCCCCTCTGACAAGGGGAAACACCGGGGTTTCCCAGTGACGTGTACGGGTGACCCCGCCCCCTGTCAGGTACTCACCAAGGCCGAAATGCTGAGAGCGGCTTCCCTTGCAACTGGGTGCACTATACCCCTAAAGGTGGTACAGGGGGTATCAGGCACAGAGAGGCACGAGTCGCCAGCAGGTGTGCAAGCTTGCCAAGATATCTTCAAGCACAGAGAGAAACCGTGCAGAGCGGACTGGTTGCTGGACTGATGAGACACCTGGCTGGGTCTCAAACACCTTGATCTGGAGACAGGAACTGGAGTAGAATCAACTTAAGAAGCCGAGGGTCAGGTACAGAGGACTGGATGTAATGAAGTCCTTAGGTAGGCTGAGTCCAGAACACAGAAGGGATCCTGGAGCAGGCTAAGGATCAAACACAAGGTAAGGCAAGAGCAAGTCCTTAGGGCAGGCCGAGGGTCAAACACTGGGTAACAATTATAGCAAGCCCTTTGAGCAAGCCAGGGGGTTAAGCACGGAGGTCAGGCAGGAGAAAATCCAATAGAGAGAAGCCGAGGGTCAAACACGGGAGAGGAGACAAGCAGAGAAGTCCTTAAACAAGCCAAAGGTCAAGTACTGGAGAGATTTCAGGGGTGGTCAGACGATCCGGGTCACAACAGGCAGGCACAGGTACACAGAGTAAGGAACAGGAACACTGGAAGCTGAAGAGACAAACCAGCAACTTGCAAGGGGCAGAGCTGCCTTTATACAGGCCCACCGGGGGGGATGTCATGCTGTGCGCACATGTGCTCGCGCTAATGCGCCGCATCGTGCACCCGTGTGCACTAATCCGTTCGGATTACACGTTTGTACCCGCCGACCCGTCGGATCGTGCACCAGTATACGCTGGTGTGTAACTCCACCACGCAGACGCACAGGGACGCACCGATACTGACAGGCTCTAATTCTGCAAAGCCAAAGAATCGCTGGTATCCCTTTTTATCTGAAGGTGCGGGCCACTCCTGGATAGCTTTAACCTTTTGAGGGTCCATTGCAACCCCTTCCATGGAGATGATGAACCCAAGGAACTGGATGGTGGTCTTTTCAAACTCACATTTCTTCCCCTTTAGGAACAGACCATGTTTCCTGAGAACTGAGAGTACCTTCTTTACATGGGTGCGGTGTGCATCTACTGAGGTGGAGAAAATCAAAATATCATCAAAATAGACAATCACAAAGTTATCTAGGTACTCACGGAAGATGTCGTTGACTAGGTGTTGGAACGTGGCCGGGGCATTACAGAGTCGAAAAGGGCATCACTAGATATTCAAAGTGCCCAAACCTGGACCTGAAGGCTGTCTTCCACTCGTCCCCGACACGTATCGAAACAAGATTGTATGCTCCCCGCAGGTCCAGTTTGGTGAATATTTGGGCAGTTTGGAAATGTTGAAAAAGTTCAGAGATGAGAGGGAGCGGGTATCAGTTCTAGTAATTTTATTAAGTTCTCTATAGTCCACACAAGGCCTCAGAGATCCATCTTTCTTTTCAATGAAAAATATACCCACCCCAGCTGGAGAAGAGGAAGGACAGATGAATCCTTTTTCCAGATTTTCATCAATATAGGAACGGAGAGCTTCCAACACGGTCTCAGACAGTGGGTATATGCGGCCAAAAGGAATCTCGGACTCAGGTAGAAGATCGATGGGGCAATCGTAAGGTCGATGAGGTGGTAAACTGTCAGCCTTCTTTTTGTCGAAAATGTCCAGAAATTCATGGTATACTGCGGGGACATGCTGAAGATTGTCCGGTACTGGCTGTATAGCCAAGCAGGAAGTCCACTTGCTGGAGGTAGGTACAAAGCAGTGTTTAGAGCAGTATGTAGATGAGAAGAGAATTTCTTTTTTAGTCCAACTGATTTGAGGGTCAGGAGCTTGTAACCATGGAAATCCCAGGATGATAGGGAACATGGGTGAGCTGATGATGTCAAAGCAAAGAATTTCTTGATGGCTAGAGTCTGTGGTAGTGAGAATAGGTTTGGTTTCCTGAGTAACAGGTCCTGAACAGGGTAGGGACCCATCCGCTAGATGTATCCGTAGGAGCTGTTTCTTGTCTTGGAGGGGAATATGCAGGTTGTGGGCCAGAGCTGCATCAAGAAAACAGCTGCATGCTCCGGAGTCAATGATGGCGAGCAGCCGAACCTCCTCTTCCGCCACCTGTAATGAGACCGGAAGGACAAGGTGAGATTGGGTTGAGCCGGTAACTTGAAAGTTCATAGTATACTGTGGGTGGCACTTACTGGGTCTCACGGGGCAGTTGCATAGGAAATGACCAGCCTCCCCACAATAAAGGCAAAGGTTGGCTTGGCGCCGGCGGAGTCTTTCATCAGGGGTGAGTGGAGACCGTACCAACCCCAACTGCATGGGTTCACTGTCTGAGGGAGAGGAAGGTACTGCAGAGGGTGCAGGAACAGGAGAAACACGAGGCAGCATCCAGGTAGGCCGTGAGGACTGGAAGCGTTCAGAGCGGCGTTCACGCAGGCGTCTATCAAGCTTAATGGCTAGTTGGATCAGCTCTTCCAGAGAAGCAGGAGTATCCACCCAAGCTAATTCATCCTTTAGGGTTTCTGATAGACCCTGGTGGTACTGGTATTTACCGGTATTTATTCCAGTTGGTGTCCCCAGACCATTTTTGGAATTTGACGGTGTAGTCCTTCACTGGTCTTTTCCCCTGGGTCAGGGTGTGTAAGATGGACTTGGCTGTGGCTGTACGTTGTGGGTCGTCATACAGCTGGGCCATAGCATTGAAAAAAGTCTCTACAGAGTCCAGAAGGGAGCTCTTCTGCTCTAAGAGGTTATGGGCCCAGGCTTGAGGTTCTTCCGATAGCAACGAAATGACAAACCCCACTTTTACAGCTTCAGAATGAAAAGTCCTGGGTTGGAGGGCCAAGTATAACTGGCAAGCATTCTTGAATGCTCTAAATTTCTTTAGAATTCCGGAAAACCATTCTGGGGTGGGAACCCTAGGTTCAGGGATAGTCATCATCACTGCAGGAACTGGGTTGGCTTGGCCTTGGGAGGAAGATGCCCCACTGGCTGATGCTGAAATTGCATCCGAAGGAGTTGGGGAAGTTGTCAGGTGTTGAAGGTGGCCCTCAATTTGGAAGTAGCCATCTTGCAGTCTCTGGACAGCTTGTGTAAGAGCTGCAAACTGCTGGCAGAGGGCCTTGAGGGGAGAGCCGGCTCTGTCGGCCTCTGACATGGCTGGTTTGTACTGTTAGGTACTCACCAAGGCCGAAATGCTGAGAGCGGCTTCCCTTGCAACTGGGTGCACGATACCCCTGAAGGTGGTACAGGGGGTATCAGGCACGAAGAGGCACGGGTCGCCAGCAGGTGTGCAAGCTTGCAAAGATATCTTTAAGTGCGGAGAGAACCCGTGCAGAGCAGACTGGTTGCTGGACCGATGAGATGACTGGCTGGGACTCAAACACCTCGATCTGGAGACAGGAACTGGAGTAGATGTAACTGAAGAAGCAGAGGGTCAGGTACACAGGACCGGGTGTAATGAAGTCCTTAGGTAGGCTGAGTCCAGAACACAGAAGGGATCCTGGAGCAAGCTGAGGATCAAACACAGGGTAAGGCAAGAGCAAGTCCTTAGGGCAGGCCGAGGGTCAAACACTGGGTAACAATTATAGCAAGTCCTTTGAGCAAGCCAGGGGGTTAAGCACGGAGGTCAGGCAGGAGCAAATCCAATAGAGAGAAGCCGAGGGTCAAACACGGGAGAGGAGACAAGCAGAGAAGTCCTTAAACAAGCTGAGGGTCAAATACTTTCGAGATTTCAGGGGTGGTCAGACGATCCGGGTCACAACAGGCAGGCACAGGTACACAGAGTAAGGAACAGGAACACTGGAAGCTGTAGAGACAAACCAGCAACTAGCAAGGGGCACAGCTGCCTTTATATAGGCCCGCCGGGGGGATGTCATGCTGTGCGCACACGTGCTCGCACTGATGCGCCACATCGTGCACCCGCGTGCACTATTCCGCTCGGATCGCGTGCTCGTACCCGCCGACCCATCGGATCGTCCACCAGGATACGCTGGTGTGTAACTCCACCATGCAGGCGCACAGGGACGAGCCGATACTGACAGGCTCTAATTCTGCTATTCCTCTGACACCCCCTCTGATGCAACACAGGATACCCTTAATATCCATACCAGACCTGAAGGGCCTGGTAATGAAATTTTGGGGGACCCCCACGCATTTTTTTTTTCAATGACTTTTATGTGTATTGTTGGGACCAACAATTCATTAATAGCCGGCATTAACGCTAGTAATTTTATATTGGTATAAATTCCCTATCATTGAATGGATCCATTTTCTCTGCAAGACACAAAACAAGACAAACCCTAATGTCAGGTTAAACTATTCTAATCTTGTCCCAATATAGGCCTCAATCCCTAAGCAGTATAGGCCACTGATGCACCAAGTTCAAATTGTATCTTCGTTAGAACGATCACCGCTTCCGCTACTCCTAACTCTGCTCAAAGATTGTACGTACGACGCACACGTGTTACTCTTCATATACATTGCACATGTGTGAAACCCTGCCCACCCCTGACATTCTTTCTAGTCCATTCCCCGCCCCTTGTCTGTCGGCGCAGTGGGAGAGCACATGGCAGAGAAAGAGCAAGTGCATGCAGACAGCAGCAGCCACGATGAAACCCCGGAGCCAAGAACGTCCCGATCCCGGGGGGGGATTTAAGGCCTCAAATATGTCTTTTGTAGAGATGGTGGAGATGGTGGACATCTTGAAGAGGGCTGACTAGGGATGAGCTTCGAGTTCGAGTTGAACTCATGTTCAACTCGAACATCGGCTGTTCGCCACTTCGCTGAACATCGAACAATTTGGGGTGTTCGCGGCAAATTCGAAAGCCGCGAAACACCCTTTAAAAGTCTATGGGAGAAATCAAAGTGCTAATTTTAAAGGCTTATATGCCTGGTATTGTCATAAAAAGTGTTTGGGGACCTGGGTCCTGCCCCAGGAGACATGGATCAATGCAAAAAAAGTTTTTTAAATGGCCGTTTTTTCTGGAGCAGTGATTTTAATAATGCTTAAAGTGAAACAATAAAAGTGTAAGATTCCTTTAAATTTCGTACCTGGTGGGTGTCTATAGTATGCCTGTAAAGGGGCGCATGTTTCCCGTGTTTAGAACAGTCTGACAGCAAAATGACATTTCAAAAGAAAAAAAGTCATTTAAAACTACTCGCAGCTATTAATGAATTGCCGGTCCGACAATACACATAAAAGTTCATTGATAAAAACGGCATGGGAATTCCCCACAGGGGAACCCCGAACCAAAATGTAAAAAAAAATGACGTGGGGGGTCCCCCTAAATTCCATACCAGGCCCTTCAGGTCTGGTATGGATATTAAGGGGAACCCCAGCCAAAATGTAAAAAAAAAATGGCGTGGGGTCCCCCTCAAAATCTATATCAGACCCTTCAGGTATGGATTTTAAGGGGAACCCCGCGACAAATTTTTTAAAAAAATAGTAGAGCGTGGGGTCCCCCCAAAAGTCCATACCAGACCCTTATCCGAGCACGCAACCTAGCAGGCCGCAGGAAAAGAGGGGGGATGAGAGAGCCACCCCCCAACCGTACCAGGCCACATGCCCTCAATATTGGGAGGGTGCTTTGGGGTAGCCCCCCAAAACACCTTGCCCCCATGTTAATGGGGACAAGGGCCTCATCCCCACAACCCTTGCCCAGTGGTTGTGGGGGTCTGCGGGTGGGGGTCTTATCAGAATCTGGAAGCCCCCTTTAACAAGGGGACCCCCAGATCCCGGCCCTCCCCCCTGTGTGAAATGGTAAGGGGGTACAAAAGTACCCCTACCATTTCACAAAATGACAGGAGACAGTTTTTGACAATTCCTTTATTTAAATTCTTCTTCTTTCTTCTATCTTCTATGTTCATTCTTCTATCTTCCTTTGGTTTCTTCCTCCATCTTCTTCTTCTTCTGGTTCTTCTGGTTCTTCCTCCGGTGTTCTCGTCCGGCATCTTCTTCCGCAGCGTCTTCTTCCCTTCTTCTTCTCGGGCCACTCCGCATCCACCATGATGGGAGGCTCCTGCTGTGTGACGCTTCTCCTCTTCTGACGGTTCTTAAATAATGGAGGGCGGGGCCACCGGGTGACCCCGTCCCCCTCTGGCGCACGGGGACTTGACGGGGACTACCCTGTGGCATTCAGGACTTCCCTGTGGCATTCCCCGTGACGTCAGAGGGGGCGCGGTCACCCGTTACGTAACGGGTGACTCCGCCCCCTCTGACGTCACGGGGAATGCCACAGGGAAGTCCCCGTCAAGTCGCCGTGTGTCAGAGGGGGCATGGTCACTGGGTGGCCCCTGCCCTACGTTATTTAAGAACCGTTAGAAGAGGAGAAGCGTCACACAGCGGGACCCTCCCATCATGGTGGATGCGTAGCTGCCCGAGAAGAAGAAGGGAAGAAGACGCCGTGGAGGAGGATGCCGGACGGGAACACCTGAGGAAGAACCAGAAGAACCAGAAGAAGAAGAAGTTGGAGGAAGAAACCGAAGGAAGATAGAAGATAGAAGATAGAAGAAAGAAGATAGAAGATAGAAGAAAGAAGAAGCATTTAAATAAAGGAATTGTTAAAAACTGTCATTTTTAACATTTTTGACACTTTTTTGTGAAATGGTAGGGTACCCCCTTACCATTTCACACAGGGGGGGACTGGGATCTGGGGGTCCCCTTGTTAAAGGGAGCTTCCAGATTCCGATAAGACCCCCGCTCACAGACCCCCACAACCACAGGGCAAGGGTTGTGGGGATGAGGCCCTTGTCCCCATCAACATGGGGAAAAGGTGTTTTGGGGGGCTACCCCAAAGCACCCTCCCAATGTTGAGGGCATGTGGCCTGGTATGGTTCAGGTCCCCCCTCTTTTCCTGTGGCCTGCCAGGTTGCTTGCTTGGATAAGGGTCTGGTATGGATTTTTGGGGGGACCCCACGCCATTTTTAAAAAAAAAAATTGGCCAGGGTTCCCCTTAACATCCATACCAGACCTGAAGGGCCTGGTATGGAATTTAGGGGGATCCCCACGTCATTTTTTAAAAAATTTTGGTTCCGGGTTCCCCTGCGGGGAATCCCCATGGCATTTTTATCAATGAAATTTTATGGTATTGTTCATTAATAGCCACGAGTTTTAAATGACTTTTTTTCCTTTGAAATGTCATTTTGCTGTCAGACTGTTCTAAACACGGGAAACATGCGCCCCTTTACAGGCATACTATAGACACCCCCAGGTACGAAATTTAAAGGAATATTACACTTTTATTGTTTCACTTTAAGCATTATTAAAATCACTGTTCCCAAAAAAACTGCTGTTTTTTAATTTTTTTTTGCATTGATCCATGTCCCCTGGGGCAGGACACAGGTCCCCAAACACTTTTTATGACAATAGCACGCATATAAGCCTTTAAAATTAGCACTTTTGATTATTCATGTTCGTGTCCCATAGACTTTAACGGTGTTCGCGTGGTCGAACAAATTTTTTGCCTGTTCGCATGTTCTGGTGTGAACCGAATAGGGGGGGTGTTCGGCTCATCCCTAGGGCTGACTATGATGGGAAGCATGGGCCTTACCCAAACCCAAATGTGAGAAAGGCCAAGATCATGACTAAAGTTGTGAAAAGTCTGCACAGGAATTTTGGGGTACAGCAATCCAAGGATCAATTGAGGAAACAATGGTCAGACCTGTAATTGAGGGAGCACGATCAGTACAGAAAGATCAGGAAACTGCTTCTAAAAAGTAAGTATTTGTCCTGTGTTCCTATTATTATTATTACTTGCATGCTGCTCCATGTGCTTTTCTTTACTGTTGTACAATTTAAAATGGCAACTTTCAGGTTCATAGGCACATTAATCGTTTGTAGTAAACATCGCTCGTTCGCCCACTAATACGATGTTTTTGGCAGATGCAGGTTAACTACATTTGTTCTGGCCTATTTGTATTAAAAGAAATTTATGATATTGTTGTCTAGATGGGTTTGTACTAGAATGAAATGTAAACTTGATTCAGTGTAAAGGAGAGGACACTCAGCAGCTGTTTACACATCTGGAAGCAGGAGCACTAGTGTGGGACACCAGAACAAACTTTTTAGAGTGTCCCACACAGGTGCTCCAGTGGATACTAGGGGTGTCTCCATGTGTGAAAATTGTAAAAAAAAGGTAAGTATTACAGCTTTAAAAAGGGAAACTTTTATGTCTTCAGCTTGGAACTCTGCCCAAAAAGACAATTGTACATGACACTTCCAAGCAATGTTTTATATTCCTATTTCTGCCCTCAAATATCTGTGTGCTAAGTACAGTACCTGACCGCGAGAATGTGTTTCCAGCGCGATCCCATCGCGCTGATTCTCAGCGACAGGGTACTGTGCATCTCGCGCTTGTTCGCTCATCGGGAAAGGAAAACTGTGTTTTTTCCTTTCGCGATGAGCGACAAGCATTGCTGACAGGTGTCTGGTATGATTTATGAGGGGGAACGATGCACCAATTTTTAATAAAAGACCACCATGGGTTCCCCTCCAGGGGCATACCAGGCCCTTAGCTCTGGTATGAAATTTAGGGGAACCCCCTACGCTGAAAAAACGATGTGGGGTCCCCCCAAAATCCATACAAGACCCTTATCCGAGCACGCAGCCTGGCTGGTCAGGAAAGTGGGTGGGGACGAGCGAGCGCCCCCCTCCTGAACCATAATAGGCCGCATGCCCTCAACATGGGGGGTGGGCGCTTTGGGGCAGGGGTCCTGTTGATGAGGACAAGAGCATCTTCCCGAAAACCCTGGCCGTTGGTTGTCGGGGTCTGCAGGCAGAAGGCTTATCGGAATCCAGGAGCCCCCTTTATTAAGGGGGCCCCCAGATCCCAGCCCCCCACCCTATGTGAATGAGTATGGGGTACATCGTACCCCTATCCATTCACCTGGAGGAAAAAGTGTCAATAAAAAAAACACACTACACAGGTTTTTAAAGTAATTTATTAGGCAGCTCCGGGGGGTCTTCTTCCGACTTCTCCGCTCTCTCCGGCCTCTTCTCCCAGTGTCCAGTTCTTCTCCCGCTCTCCGGCCTCTTCTCCCGGTGTCTGGGTCTTCTCCCACTCTCCGGTTCTTCTGCCAGGCTCTGCCGCTATGTTCTGCTCTTTTGCCACTCTTTTGCTAGTGGTAGTGTGTTTTTTATTGACACTTTTTCCTCCAGGTAAATGGGTAGGGGTATGATGTACCCCATACTCATTCACATAGGGTGGGGGCTGAGATCTGGGGGCCCCCTTATTAAAGGGGGCTCCCGTATTTCGATAAGCCCTCCGCCCACAGACCCCGACAACCAACGGCCAGGGTTGTCGGGAAGAGGCCCTTGTCCTCATCAACATGGGAACAAGGTGCTTTGGGGTGGGGGGCCGCAGGGTGCCCCCAGCCCCAAAGCACCCATCCCCCATGTTGAGGGCATGCGGGCCTGGTAGGGTTCAGGAGGGGGGGTGCTCGCTCAAACCCACCCCCTTTCCTGACCGGCCGGGGTGCATGCTCGTATAAGGGTCTGGTATGGATTTTGGGGGGACCCCCATGCCATTTTTTTGGCGTAGGGGGGTCCCCTTAAAATCCATACCAGACCTAAGGGCCTGGTATGCCCCTGGAGGGGAACCCATGCCGGTCTTTTATTTAAAATTTGGCGCGGCGTTCCCCTTCATGATTCATACCAGACACCTGTCAGCAATGCTTGTCGCTCATCGCGAAAGGAAAAAACACAGTTTTCCTTTCCTGATGAGCGAGCCAGCTTGGCGCTGGCTTCCACAATGGGGCTCGCAGGTGTCAAATCTTGCCGATAACAGCGGCGAGATTGACACAATATCACGGTCACCTACTGTATACCTTTTTTTTATTCACATAGGGGAGAAAAGACTCGGGACATCTGAGGACACTTGGGATCCCCCACCTCCTAAAGAAGGGGAAATACCACCAAAACAACCAGAGGATGTGGAGGAAGGAGAGGTTTATGAAGTGGGCAAAATAGTCACCACAACAGGTGTCTGAGAGGAGTGTCTGAGATTACAGCTTCAGGTAATAGATGCATGCCTGCATATTTATAATACAGGGTGTGTTTTTAAATTTTAGGTGATGTGGATGCTGTGGAAGAAGAAACTCACTTCACAAATGCAAGTGCACACGTCCTCATCAGGGAGATCATGGCGTGCAATCGGGATTTGCAGAAAATCAAGGAAGACATCAATGATGTGGAAAAAAGATTCAAAAACATCATTGATGTTTTAGGCAGAATCTAAAACACACCAAAATTCATCAGTTTGTTGATATTTTAAATCTTTTGGTAACTTTTTGGAAGTATATTGAAAGCCAAATTTTGAAGATGCACACAGTGTGTCAGATGTGCTATCTGCCATCACGGGATATCAATGTACATGTTTTGTGGGGGCAACCCCTTCCTCGCAACTCAAGTAGATGAGAGGAAGGGGTTGCACCCCTGAAACACGTCTATTGATCCCCCATGATGGGAGCTAGCACATGTTGAAATTAGGCATGGGATCAGGAGGGAAATCTCCATTTTGATTTTCAATTTGTGTGCATCTTCAAAATTTGGCTTTCACAGGGGTGACATCACCCCATCTGATGAAGGCAAGATCAACACAGTTCGGACATACTAATATCTGATATTGCGTTCAATTCCTCAAAGTTGAAATTTGTAAGTTCCTGGGTTGTGTATTGTTTTATGCTTTTAAACATGCCTGTTTACCACAAAAAAGGCTATTTTGTACTGTCAAACGCAAAAATGTTATTCCAAAAATATGTTGGTTTGTTCAAAAAACCCTTTTCTAACGCACATGTGAATGTGCACAGAGTAAAAGTTTTTAAAATCAACAATGTGTGGCTTCTTCTTTCAATGCTCAGTAGCAGGTTTGGTACTAAGTTGGTGTTTACAGTGACAATGGGGTTATTTACTAAAGGCAAATCCACTTTACACTACAAGTGCACTTTCATTGAAGTTTCAAGTGCACTTCTGCATTGCACTTGGAGTGCAAAGTGGTCTTTCCTTTAGTAAATAACCCCAGGGTGCTTTTTAATTTGCCATATTCACGCCATTTTCGTGACTCCCAAAAATTAATTAATGGTGCTGAAAATTATGAATATTTTTATCAGTAATGCATTACATACATTAACAACAAATACAAGGTGTGTGTGTAGCAGACCCACAACATAATAGTTCGCTGAAGAAGAGATTCTCACTTCATGTATCAAATAAATTAAGTTTGCACTGTTGAAGAAAATGGAAAAAAAAATAGGACATTGGATAACCTAGGAGACAGCTAAAAGAAACACAAGCATTAAAACATATTATTATATTATTTCAGTTTCTCCCAAAAAAATTCATTTTTAAAATGTTTAGAGATTCTGTGGCATATCAATGGCCCCCTACCCGCAAAGTACTCTAGATACTTTTGGTGAACTTTGTGGGCGCTTTAGGGGGGCAAGCCAGGACAGCCAGCTTCAAGAGCCGTCAGGGTTGTTGTATCTGGTAATAAGCCGGCCTCAGTCCCAACTGAGGCCACATAGTTTGCTGCATTTTTGCGTAAAAAGTTATTTAAAATGCAGCATGTAAGAATTATGTGATTGAGTTTATATTCCGCCATATTAATAGCTGTGAGAAATAGGCAGAACCGGCTGGCCATTATTCCAAATGTATTCTCTACCACTCTTCTGGCTCTGGCCAGCCGGTAATTAAAAACCCTCTGGCCCGGGGTGAGGGTCCTCATAGGGAATGGCCGCATAAGATGGTCCCCCAGTGCAAAAGCTTCATCCGTGATGAAGACGAACGGGAGTCAAGCTACATTGTCTTCCGGAGGTGGCAAGCCTAAGCTGACTTTCTGAAGCCGTCTGTAAAACTCCGTCTGGGCGATGGCTCCACCATCTGACCATCCGGCCATTTTTCCCCACGTCCACATACAGGAACTCGTAAGTCACCGACACCACCGCCAACAAAACAATATTATTAAACCCCTTGTAATTATACGATGTGGACATGTTTCCCATCAATTACCCCTCCGCAGTTGGGAAGGTCCCACTGCTGGGCAAAGTGGAATGCCACAGTCTGCCATTCCTGTGGGGTTGAAGGAAACTGTGGAGTCAAACAAGATTAAAAAAATTTGTACTTTTGCACATATCTTTGCAAGCAGATTAGAAACAAACATTCTTGGCCAACATCAGTATTAACATTTATTTGAAGGAGCATTTAAAGACAAAAATCTAAGGTCCACTTATCAGATTCCTCACCCCCTCTGATGGCCCATTGTAAAAATTTTAGGGGGGGGGTGTTTTGGACAGGTAACCCTCTCCACTTCATTGAGAGCTGAATGCATAAATAATGTGTGCTACTTTGGTCAGCCCCTCCTTACTTACACTATTGGCAGCCCACTGGACAGGTAAGAAGTGTCATAATAAAAAAATATGAATACACACTGTACAAATTGAAGCACATTTTTACATTCTGCAATTACCTATCAAGATAATAGGAGAACAAAACTTTAAACAGTACCATTTGAAAGTATTCAGGCAGACCCTTGCACTACATGCTATGGGGAATTCATCCATAAATCTGACTACAAAAGAGGTAGTTATAGTGTGTATGGGTTTGGCAAAGTCAGCAGATAGAGGATTGGTATGGGTTGACTTAGCGGTTGGGGGGAGGGAGGGTTCCAAATGAGTTTGGGACCCCAAAAAAAATCTCTGGCACTCTGCATGAATTTAAAGACGCAAATAACATTTACACACATTATAGGGGGTGTTTAGGGTAAAGCACTACTATGGAGCTGACAAAATACATTGTTAAGTGATTAGGCTAGGTATGTATGGGCCCAGGATAGCATGCTGGGGAGGTTAGTGAAGGCAAATATGCATGAAGGACAAAAAAGGAGCATTAAAAGCTTTCAGCATGCATGAGGATAAAGTGGACATTCACAGCATATTACAATCATGGTAATTAGGGAATGATCAATAAAATACAATACATTAGCAACCTTAAATACTTCGAATGTGATTTTAAAGGAGAAAACTTACCTTAATATAGTCCGTCTGCAGGACCTGTATAATGGCAGAACAGGTCTCTGGAATAATGATCCCCAGAGCCTGGGGGGAGATGCCTGTCGAGAACTTGATCTCCTGCAGACTTCTCCTTGTCGCCAAGTACCGCAACGTGGTGACTAGCCTCTGCTCGGGAGTGATGGCTTGCCGCATGCAGGTGTCCTGCCTGCTAATATAAGGGGACAGCAAAGCCAACAAACGGTGAAAACGGGGGTCCGTCATCCGGAGATAATTCCTGAAATCATCAGGATTATTCTCAGGGATCTCCCGCAACAAAGGCATATGAGAGAATTGGTCACGCTGGAGCAACCAATTCTTCATTCATGAACTCCTCCCCGCCCTGTTCATGGACTGGACTTGGGTCAAAGTAAGAACCCCAACACCAAGCCCCTGCACAGCATGAACCCCCAAGATGAGTAAGTAACCGCAACATGGCTTCAAAATGGTTGGCTGGTCAGAATGAACTAACAGAAAGCACTGAAAAACAGAAAGGCCTGAGAAGAGCAAGCTGAAAATCAGAAACGAGCGAACAAGAACGCACTGAAAAACAAATGCAAACTGACTACACACACTGAAAACCAGATACGAACCCACAAGCACAAACTGAAGAGCAATAACGATCTGAAAAGCACAAGGCTGAAAAGCGCAAATCGTCTCTCACCAAACCTCTACTAACACAAGATTAGCAGAAGGAGCCCAAAGGGTGGCGCACTTGGTATTGAACTTCCCTTTTCTAGTGCCGTCGTATGTGTTGTACGTCACCGCGTTCTTGACGTTCGGAATTTCCGTCAAGATTTGTGTGACCATGTGTATGCAAGACAAGTTTGAGCCAACATCCGTCGGGAAAAAAAAATCCATGGATTTTGTTGTTGGAATGTCCGATTGTGTGTACGCAGCATAAGGGCTCATGTTCACTAAAGCTTCTAAACTTGAATTTAGGAGCTTTTGGCTTTTTTTTTGCCAAAGCTCCTAAACGCAACTCCATAAAAACCTATGTGTCCATGTACTAATAGGCTTTTACAAGAGTTTAGAAGCTGCCGTGGTTGGGGGAGGTTAAACCTCCCCTAACCTCCCTCTCCTGAATGCGGAAGAATCGCATTCAGGATAGGAACATTTTGACCGCCGGCTGCAAAATGCAAACGTACCTCGATTTTACCGTGTTTTTCCGCAGCCTGCAGTCAACCTAGTCTGTGTGTACATGAAGCCTAATACTCTACAGACTCCTCCATGGAACCTTTGTGATACCATGGTTGATAGAGAGCTAACTCCAAAAAGTTAGATTCAGATCACTGTTTTTTATCAGCTCAGCTGGGGTTCAGTGCTCCACCAACACATACCTACTATAGGTTCACTTTAAGAAACACCTCTGCTCTGATATTTGCTTCTAATATTTAAACATACATGCTTATCAAAATGCAATTAACATCTACTGGAGAATGGCTGTTGCTAGAACAGTTCCTATAAATGCCAGAGGGATATCATTTTATGTCAATAGTTCTTGTTCATTTAGCTCAGTAAGAAGCCTAAAAATGGAACAATAAAAAGTGTGTTGTCTGTAGCCAATGATCAATTTCCAATTTCCAAATTGAATCGCTTTCAGGAGACAGTAAACGAATACAGGAAAAATTCAAAATAGTTGTTAAGGAATTTGCTTTCTCCTCAAATTTTAAATGAGGCCTATTGCAAATAACCATAATTTTTCCAGCAGCGGGACTTTTTTGTCAGTATTATACAGCTTTACTGGGATGAACCATTAAGGAGACAAAGCTCCATTTTTCATTGCCACCATCCCAAATATAGTATGTATATAAAGGCTAGTACCCCCTGGTACAAAGGGGACTTTAAGGGCGAACTTATTTATATCAAGACACAAATATTAATGATATATATATATATTAATATAAAATAATATTAATCCAAAGGATAGAAAGGGAGAAAAAAAAACACTGTCATAAACAAAAAATAACATTGATGCATAGAGTAATATACAGTGTCCAATATAATATATAAACAGTAAAGCACTTATCCTATAGCCTGGCACATTTCGGGGAATTCAAGATAAATCCCTTCTTCAAGGGCATGAGGGAGATATTAATTGGAGATGCTCAATACTTTTTCATGGAATAGAACATTAAAAGTTTTTTAGATGATTAAAGATGATACCAGACAGGTGTGGAGACATATATCCAAGCAGGGAGGAAACAAAACACACAAAACGTTAATCCTCAAGTCTCGAGAGATCCCTCACAAGGGTCCCCAAAGACAAAGTGACTCCTCACAACAGGGACGTGCAAGCTAATATGGCTACACTTGTTGAAAAATATCAGTCCTTGGTGGAGAAATGGCAATGTTTGTCTCACACAGAAACCCCGGAAGGTAGCATCCGCCCTTATCGCCCTTAGCTGTATTATACAGCTTACACAGGTTTTTATGTGCAAATGAATATGTTCATTAGGGATAAGCCTGATGTTTGAGTCTAATGTAAGTTCGACTCGAACATCGGATGTTCGCCTGTTCGCCAAACAGAGAACATTATGTGGTATTCGTGGCAAATTCCAACAAAATTACATTTCTAAAGGAAGAAAAGTCTTTTAAAACTGACCGCGATTGTAATGAATTGTCGGATCTTGGCAATATAGATAAAACTCATTGAAAAAAATGGCATGGGTGCCCCCCAGTCCATTACCAGGCTCTTTGGGTCTGGTATGAATATTAAGGGGAACCCGAACAAAAAAAATTGTGTGGGGGGTCTCCCCAAAATCCATACCAGGCCCTTCAGGTCTGGTATGTATTTTAAGGGGAACCCTGTGCCAAAATGTAAAAGAAAATGGCGTAGGGGTCCCCCCAAAATCCATACCAGACCTTTAACCAAGCACGCAACCTGGCAGGCTGCAGGAAAAAAGGGGGGATGAGAGAGCCGTACCAGGCCACATGCCCTCAACATGGGGAGGGTGCTTTGGAGAAGCCCCCCAAAGCACCTTGTCCCCATGTTAATGAGGACAAGGGCCTCATCCCCACAACCCTTGCCCGGTGGTTGTGGGGGTCTGTGGGCAGGGGGTCTTATCGTAATCTGGAAGCTCCCTTTAACAAGGGGACCCCCAGATCCCGGCCTCCCCCCCATGTTAATTGGTAACGGGTACCTACCATTTCATAAAAAAAGTGTCAAAAATCGTAAAAAAGACAGGAGACACTTTGGGACAAGTCCTTTATTAAAAAATAAAAAAATAAAAATGTCCCACGATGTAAATCCTTCTCATGCTGCCCGACGAGCCAAAAAAAGAAAAAAAAAGCCACAACAGCTCCGCCTCCATGGGAGGCTCCCACTGAGTGACGATTCTTCTCTGTGACAGCTGTTAAATAGCTGAGGGCGGGGCCACCCGGTGACGTAAACATATCACCCCTCGGATGCCACATGATGTCAGAGGAAGGCGGGGTCGCCCGTTTACATCACCGAGTGGCCCCAGTTTTTTGCATTGATACATGTCCCCTTTAACAGTGTTCACGTGTTCGTCCAAATTTTTTGCCTGTTTGCATGTTCTGGTGCAAACCGAACCGTGGGGTGTTCGGCTCATCCTTAACGTTGACTAGCAAAGGCTTAAAGCCCCTACACACGATCGGACTTTCCGACGGGAAATGTTCGATGTCAGGCTGTTGGCGGAAAATCTGACCGTGTGTATGCTCCATCGGACAATTTTTGTTGGACTTTCCGCTAACAAATGTTGGCTAGCATGTCTTAAAATTTTCCGCCAACAAATGTGTGTTGTCGGATTTTCTGATCGTGTGTACACAAGTCTATCAGACAAATTCCAAAGTACAAACACGCATGCTCGGAAGCAAGGATGAGCCAGAAGCGGTCGGTCTTGTAAACTAGCTCTCGTAATGGAGAATTAACATTCGTGACGTGGCAAATTATGAAATCTCCAAATGCAGCACATATTCTCTTCTTCTTTAATAGGATAATAATGAAGCTGTTTTGCTGGTGATACTGATGGAGTTATTGCAAATCAACTTTCAAAGGCTTTTATTTTCTAGTGATCTCAAGAATAATATTATTATGCTTTTTTTGTTTTATTTGGGCAAGTCACCACAACACCATTATCCTGTAGTTTTTAAGATCAAAGATACAACTATGTTGGTGTCCCTTGTTAATTTTATATTGTATTTTTTAAAATGTAACTAATTACTCCCAAACTGTCATTTGAAGTAAAACACATAACCAAGTATTATTCTTACATATTTTTTTTATTGTGCATTAAAAAAAGGAAACAAATACAATTAGACATGCTATCTGCCAATAGAAAGAAAATAGTATAATCCCTCGCACCACCAAGTGAAAAAACAAATAAAATCAAATATAAGTGAATAGAATATACGTGAAAATTGCTCAAACAAATAAAATAAAATATAAGTGAATAGAATATACATGAAAATTGCTGCTAGACCTTTAGTGTACACAGTGCACAAAAAAATGAGTATAAATGTAATAGTGATCAGCGCAACGTCTTATAATTGGATAACATACACTGAAATGATTACTGTGACAAAATCCATCAGAACATGCACAAAATTATAATGATAACGATCGGTCAATTGCTATGAAAGAAAGTCATTTTCAAACAATGTGCCAAAATTCCTGTGATCTACAAATCTTGTGAAAAACAATTCTTGTAATGAATGATTCTTCTAAACTCAATTTATTAAAGGCCTTTTAATGTAAGAGTCCATACTGGCCTTTAATAAATTGAGTTTAGTTAAACGTTTTTACGCTATGGGAGGCTATTTCTTTATCCCCTTATAACATCTGACAACATTGGAACCATCATATAATCGGGAGCCTGGAAAGTCAGAGACACTGGTGGAAAACCTGTAGCCGTGTCCAGCATTATGAGAAATAGCAGTGTCCTTGTGGGATCAAGAGATGGAGATTTGATCTGTCCCAGGGAGATTGTTAAGGCGGTTTATATTCCTCATTGAGGTAAGAGCTCTGGGAGCATTAAGTTCACACGAAGATCACATATGGAAAAATCAATCATTACAAGAATTGTTTTTCACAAGATTTGTAGATCACAGGAATTTTGGCACATTGTTTGACAAGGACTTTCTATCTGCCAATAGAACTTAACCAAAAAGTGCATTCTATGCATCCAAAATTATAGAAAATATACCAAATCACATCATTATCTGTGCCCTATAGAGACTTTTTAGGCTTGCATGGGGCGGTGATAACCCGGTCGGCTGTCTCAGGAAAGTCCGCGGCTTCGGCCTACCCTGGAGACCGGCTGCCATCTTGCTGCTCCCACTACACCCTATCTAGCTCTATCCAGCTCCTCCTGTCACACAGCTCTCTCCCCACCAAGATTAGTGCAAAGCCCTGGTCTTTCTCACGTACTCACAAAGCTATAGTGATCACCTTCACTACTGAACAAAATACTTAACGCAAGTTACCGGTTCCCACATGGCATTGAATAAATGTGAGTGAGGAGAGCCCTGTGCAGCTTTCGGCCTTGCAGCTCCAGATAAGCCAACCAAGACACCTAAACCCTGCTCTACACTGGGTAAAAGATCCAGGAAGGGATCAGCTTCTCAGCCAGATGCTTCCGACTCCATTCAGCGACACCTAGCTGCGGGAAGAATCACCACCGGAGCCAGAGGCAGCCAGGCCAGAGCCGCGAGACTGAGTGGCTCTCCCTCTTCACACGCAGGCTCCATGAGAGAGAGCTCTCCTGCCTCCTCATATTGCTCGGAACTTATGGACGATCCTGGTTCTCCTGCTGGCTCAGAAATGACATAATTGATGAGCGGTCTTAAAAAAGAACTTGCAGGGATGTTCCACATCCTGGAAAAATCCATTAATAAAGAAGTTACTGCTGTGTGAACCGACATGTCACACATCCTGGTCAGAGTTGAAGAAACGGAACAACAACAGGACCCGCATGCATCAGCCATAAAGGAATTGCAGGAGACTGTTACCCAGTTAGCTTTAGCTCATCATGCCACTCTATATAAACTCGAAGACCTCGAGAATCGTAACCACAGAAATAATCTACATGTCAGAGGACTACCTGAAGCAACCAGAGATAATGACCTCGAGCCATCAATCTGAGGTAATTTCAATACTATACTGGGTAACCCTGTCACTGATCCACTACGTTTTGACCGTGTGCAACAGGCTTTACGACCCCGCAACGCTAACTCAGACCAACCCCGAGATGTCATATGTCATCTGCACTACTTTGAGGATAAAAACGCCATCATGACAAAAATGCGGAACACCCCTAACATAGACTTCGACGGGCGGTCATCAATATATTCCCAGACCTCTCCAAGGAAACTCTGGACCCCCGCAGAGCCCTGAAGCTGCTCTTGGAACACCTGCGTACAGATGGGACTACATAAAGGTGGGGCTTCCCCGCCTGTCTGATTGCCACTTAAAACGGCTGCTCCTGCACACTCCGCTTCCCGGAGGAACTCTCAAACTTTTTACAAGATCTCAACCTCCCGCCCATGGAGCTCCCAGGTTGGCAGGATCCCATCCCTAAGTTCTTGTGTCCAATGGATCCCTTATGGCGAAAAACCCCTTCAAAGAAAAGGCGTACCTCAATTCCAGGATCCGCACAAAAACATGGCTGAGATGTGCATCTCTTTATCCATGCCCGCTCTACTAACGTAGATATCCAATCTTACATTGTTTGTAATGACATGGTCAGGTCCCTGAAATATCTTTTCAACTTCATTTAACTATGCTTAGATATTGCTGACCTGTCACCGTATTGGATACCGCTTCGTTTCTTCTTCTTCTGGTATTTCTATGCCAGTTTAGCTTATCTGCAGGTTTTTTCACAGGATTTATGATGTGTAAGGTGTTCTTGTTCCTATAACCTCTTTATTTTGATGGAGCTAACCGCCTAAAGTTATAAATTTTATATTCACAGGCCAAATGCTGACGGAATCTGTTGTCCTTACACTCCCCATAGACAGTATTTCCACGCCCCCCCCTCCTCCTGGGGTTGGTGAGTGCGAGCTGCCTACAAGGTGCTGTATTCGGTCTCTATTTAGGGATCTGGATGGTCGCTTGCTCTCTCTCTCTCCCCACTGGGACCACTGCAGATTATTGCGCGTTATACATGTATTTCCCACAAGAACGTTAATACGTGAATATGTACTCTGTAAATGTGTATTTTTTTCTCTTTCTTCTCTTTTCCTTCTCCTATATGCTTTTACTCATTCCTCCCCCTTTCTCCTACCTCCCGGTTGGTATTCATGGAAGTGTAAGCTAAAGGGTCTCACTCCGCTGTAACAATGGCTACATTAACAATTACCTCATATAATGTTAGGAGTCTCAATGTTGCCGCTAAACGGCACCAAGTTCTACGGGAACTAAAGCAAGCCGCATGCCCTATTGCCTTTCTTCAAGAAACGCATTTAACCCACTCAACATCTGTCAAACTGACTTCACCCCATTTTCCACAGTGGTACTACAGTCTCTCAGACACCAATAAAGCCAAGGGCGTGGCCATTGGGTTCAGCGGAAGTGTATCTTTTCGCTTATCTGATATGCTAGGGGACGATCATGGTCACTTTCCCTTCCTTAAGGGCTTCATAGGCAACACAAAGTGCACTTTTGCAAACGTTTACTGTCCCAATCATAATCAGCCTACCTTTTTCTACCAAACCCTCACTAAATTATCACATTTCGCCAAAGGAATTATTATCCTTGCGGGTGACATAAACATGCCTCTTGACCCAACATTAGATACGTCATTTAAATGCTTGACATTTGTCAAAAAGAGGCTCCTAAGCCTACAATTAATAGACGTCTGGCGTCTACTTCACCCTAAAGAGAAGGATTTCTCACATTTCTCAACAACACACCATTCCTACTCCAGAATAGACAATATATTCTTAGATCACTTTCACCTCCCTCTCCTACAGTCTACTCACATAGGCACCGCAATCATTTCAGACCATGCACCTGTTTCAATGCATTTGACCATGCCCACTTTAACACGTCACACTAATAACTGGAAACTTAATGACTCTCTCCTCTCTAACCAAACTGAGGTTTCCATGCAGTCCTCATATCTGATGCAATACTTTAAAGAGAATGTCTCTTCTGAGACCTCTCCCTCAGCTGTATGGGAAGCTCATAAGGCGACCATCAGAGGACATCTCATTGAACTAGGTGCAAGGAAAAAAAGAGAGCATGGTCACCAAATTGAACAGGTTTTGCAACAAATTGCTGACCTTGACAAGCAACACAAACTCTCTCTTCATATTGCGCACCTTAAAGCTCTCACACTCAAACGACAGGGACTAAAGACCCTTCTTGATTTAGACACTAGAAAGAAATTTCAGCGCCTGTCACAGAAATTCTATGAGTGGGGGAATAAGCCAAGCAAGCAACTTGCCAGATCCCTGAAAGCTAAGCAGATAAAGTCATTCATTCCCAAAATTAAACTCTCAACAGGTGAGCTTGCACACGCAACCCCAGACATCACCAAGGCTTTTAGAGAATTCTACGCAGATCTACACAATGTCAAGAACGGTTTATCCTCTCTATCCCAAAAAGAGAGACGAAGTTGCATGCTCTCCTACTTGAAAGAAGCTAATCTACCTAGACTATCTAGCTCAGTTCTTAAGGAACTGGAAGCGGATTTCTCAGTTGAAGAGGTAGTTTTGTCATTTCACTTGCTTTTTTTATGGGTTTTTGATTCAACAGCCTCTGGCTGATTCAGGCTCATTGTTTTTTATTAACACTCTGGCAGTGATGTCCTCTGTCTTAGTCTTAAGCATTGCGTTGATCCTATTAGGTCCCTAAAATATTATGTCATATATCCCAGGAGTGTTCATGGGCATTTCTTTTTATAGTTCATCTAGAGAAGGGGAAGGGGGCTTCCTCAGCTAAGCACACCCCCTTAAAAAGTGTGTAGCGCCAAAAGTAAATGAACAGCGATGATATGTGAATAATGTGTTATAAATAGATAGCACATTGAAATAAAGTCCAAAAAAGTGTTAAAGTGAAATATATATATATATATATATATATATATATATATATATATATATATATAAAAAATAAGTCCAATCTTGTGAATGGAAATCAACAATAAAAAAACAATATAGTGAAAAATATAGATTTAATTGCATAGTACCATGATAGGATCAGCAATATAAACTTATTGGTGAAACCCAATAGTTCAGTGCAAAGATGTGCACAAAAATCTGGTGGTGACTTGAAAAGTGACAAGGTGCTCCAGTACAGTGCTCCAGAATCATCCACCGCACCCCTGTGAAATGGACACTCACCTTAAAAACCAGATGAATAGTGTAGTATTTATTGGAATTGTATGTTAAAAGCCAAAATAAAATGAATCATAAAAACATGTGACAAAGGGTGCCACTGCTGACCCGGTATCGGACAGTGGCCTGACATCAGCACTAGTGTCTGCTCCCCAAAGCTTTTTGTCTAATAGAACATTATAAAGGGGTCCTCCAGTGTCAGACTTCAAACTAGTTTATATAGCCTCTCAACACTGCTCAAATCACTGTGTCTCCTTAGAAAAATTGCAAACAGGAAGTGATCTGTTGGCCATTTTGCCGTTCAAAAGCACACCCCCTGCCTGTAGTCCTGAGCTAAAAGTAGATAGGTTCCAGGAAGTAAATTCTACGTGAATTATCTGCACTTACTCAGTGAGGTCATGGTTAGAAATGCTAGGGGGGGGGTTCAAAATTATTTTTCAACAAAAAAAAAAGCATGGGAATATGGGCACGTTTTATTTCAATATTAAAATAAATAGTAAATAATGTTTTCAGTATGTAGTGCTTAGTTACAGTTTAGTTCCCCTTTAAGTTACTAGGGGAATGCTAGAACCTCTGTCAGATTTTTATTGCTGTCTTCTGGCTTTTCATATTTTCTCCAACTCCTGCCTTGTAAAACTTTGTCCCCAGAGCAGTGAGGTCAAATCTCTCTAATAGAGTTCCGGATAACAATAAGACCTGACAGGGCTTCTAATTTAGCCCAATTCTATCCAAAACTAAAATAAATGTTTGGAAATACACTGTAAATACACTTTCTTTATCTTAAGATCCCTCTGGTTCTAAAGGCCTAAACATGTCACATTTCCTATGTAAGTATTAAAACAATATGTAGACTATATTAAATCTCTGAGCTGCAGAAGGCACAGAGCTATGTGCTTCGGATCACAGATGACTATTAGGGACCTATTATACATCTTCCTAGATGCAGCAATGATGCATATGAATATGGAAATTTTTGCTCTGATTACAATACTTTGCATACATCACTTGTTAGTAGAAGATTGCTATAGCAGTTGTTTTCACATCATTATGAATGTGGAATCTTTTTGCCAGTGAGGTGTAAAGAAACCCTTACTTTTATGAACTTCACATTAGCTATTAAATCTACCAATTTCACCTCTAAGCTCTTAACTGGAAGATTTGCTCCAAGAGACAAACCACATTTCTAACGAGAAAAAGAATTTACTGCCGTTATGCTCTAAATCTTGCAAATGCTCACAATTTTGCTGCAGGAAATCGAATGAATATTAATAATGTATTATGATTATCTTGACTTTATTGCTTGTTTTATGTGTTTTCTGTTTATATAGCAGCAGCACTCATTGACTGAGAAACAGTTCTTCAGACTGCAGTAAGTTCCCAGCCTTATTTTCCTTTCACAGTTCAAGTGCTGTACAAGGACCAATGAACTTCAACACTGTAGTTCATGAAATGAATGACATTCCATTTCTTATAAATGACTAATCACTAAAACCTCTTAAAGTTGCATATCTTGCTAAATATTGACATTAGTCTTGTGTTTTTTTTCTAGCAAGCAACCCTAAAATATACAATATCTCCACTCCAAACTCCAAACATTATTCACAGTTACATCAGTGAGATCACCAATGTGTACAAACCTTACACATTTAAGATCATATATTCAGCTGTTATGCAGCTTCCTATAGTGTGTTTTTCTCTGCAAGCAGCCATTACAGTGTTTTTCAGCAAATTTACTAAAGGTGCTTGAGACTGAGATTTTTTAAAAGGAACACTAAAATTAAACATAAAACTTTTACATTGGCAGTCTGCTGGGGTATAAGGCCACAAATGTCTTATTCTCTTTCTCCTTTGGAATCCTTGATTATTACTAGGGATGATGTTCAGGTTTGCTGCTACCATTAGTTCACAGTGAATCCTGTAGCTTCAAAGTTTGCAGTCCTGGTGAATTTATGTGCAAATCAGCCTAGGTGATTTTTTTAACCTCCCTGACGGTATTCCCGAGTGTGGCTCGGGGTGGATTTTCAGTACCAAAAGCGGTAACCCCGAGCCACACTCGGGATCGCATTGCAGGATCCAGGAAGAGGTTACTTACCCTGTCCCCAGGATCCTCCACTCTATCTATTACAGTGCAGAGCTCCGTTCCCTGCGAGCGTTGCGACGCACGGGGACAGAGAACGGCGCCAAATTCAAAAAGTAAAAAACACAATACATATACAGTACACTGTAATCTTACAGATTACATTACTGTATCAATTTATTTCACCTCCCTTTTGTCCCTAGTGGTTTGTCCAGTGCCCTGCATGCAGTTTTATATCATAAATACTGTTCTTTCTGCCTGGAAACTGGAGATTGTCTATAGCAACCAAAAAGTGTCCCTTTGCATCAAAAGTGCTTTTAGACCAGCTAGAAAACAGTGATAATAAATTAGAATCACTTGCAGAATTGAGCGATAGTGATTTGTGGGGAAATTCGTCATCAAACACTGAAAGTAATGACAGCGACAATTCTGCAACTGAGCAAATTTCTGTGTTTTTGATTTGATTACATTATTGAATAATTTTTATTATTATTATATTATTATTTGTTATAATTATTTATAGTTAATTTATTATATTATAATTTATGATTTCATTTTTCAAACTTTATCATACCCGGGATGTCTACTAGACTCTTGTTTTGACAGATTTAAGTGAGTTATTCCTAAGAATTACAGGCCTACAATATAAAACGCCAAATTTCCATGAAAAATAATTGTACCACTTTCAGCATCAAAAATCGGACATAATCATACCACCATGGTGGTTAAGCACTGCATGGTCTATGAGCCATGGCCAGTAGGATTTTAGGAGCCAATGAGGGGGCTTGTGGGTAAGCTAGCTCTCTTGTTGAGACTCAGAGCAGCCATAGTGTGAATGCACTGCTATAAAGAGAGGATAGGGTGGGATGATACACTAAAGAGAGTGAGATTAGGGTTGGTTAGGAAACTGTGCTTTACTTTTGATGGTTAGCTTTTTTCGGCAATCACTCCAGTTGCTTCCTCATTTCTGTTGTTCTAATTATTGTGGGCTTTTTGTCTTATTTTGTAATTTATTTTGAGGTCTGCAGTATTTTTTAGCTGCTGCCCTGCTCATTGCAAATGGTTTTAGGCCCCTTTCACACTGGTGGAGTCTGCTAGCAGTTCCGCAAACGCAGCAGGGGATTTCTCCACTGATCCTCGCTGAGCAGGTGGATTATAGGTCTGTGTCCACTCTGCTAATGCAGAGAAGACACGGACACAGCCCTCTGTCCTCTATGGGCTGTTGGATGAAAACAGACCGCCTGTCCGTTTCCATTCGACTGTCATCTGATCTGTCAGACAGATGGGGAACAATTCCCCATCTCTCTGTTTTTAGCCGTCAGGACGGGATTGGATATCTTTGGGCGACATCTGCCGCTCCATAGAGAGCAATAGATGGTTCGATTTGGTCCATCTGAAAGACTGACTGGGGGACCCGATCAGTCCATCAGTGTAAAAGGGGCCTTATTTATTAATTAATTTATTTTTATTATTTACTACGGTAAGGCAAGATCTGTTGTAACTGTTACTTTCACTGGTCAGAGCATGTAATAGCACTGATAAAACTACCTGAAACGGGTAGGTTTTTTATTTTAATATGCTGAAATTAATCATATTGGGGTGCTGTTGTAAGTAAGCAAAGTTACTTCTAAGAGAAAAAAACTCTATTCCACAGCCAAATATGTAATAGTAATAATATGAAAGCACATGATAAAGTCATTTCAAATGCAAGCCCAATTCCTTTGTGTACATTATTTTTTTTTCAAGATTTTGATGGCCACATTAATTTGTTCAAAACTGGAGTGTTCGGCCTTTAAATCTGAACTCCAGGAATTCAGCTCCTTTGTAAAAGTGAAGGCACACTATGGGGTTAAATATATAGAAAGTGCAGCGCTGCACTTTCTATATATTCATTGATTTGCACATGTATATGGGGATGTGATCAGTGTTAGCAGCTGGTTATCACATACTTATATTTTTCATTAGTTATCACATACTAAGTATATTTTTCATTAGTTATCACATACTTATATTTTTCCACAGCATATACACTAAATAGTTTGTTGGTGTATTGGGTAGCTCGCAAGATTTTTTCATTTATTTACACTATGGGATTGATTTGCTAAACCTGGAAAGTGCAAAATCTGGTGCAGCTCTGCATAGAAACTAATCAGCTTCGAGGTTTTTTGTCAAAGGTTAATTCAACAAGCTGAAGTTGGAAGCTGATTGGCTACCATGCACAGCTTCACCAGATTTTGCACTCTCCAGCTTTAGTAAATGAACCCCTATAAATTAAGTCAAATGAGATGCATAACACCTCCTGGGCTTATCCCTAATATTTACATCTGACAGCATTATAGAATGCCTGGAAGACAGCTATCACTTTAGTTCGGGGAGCTAAACACTGGATCTTCTGGGTTTCAGTGTCTTCAACAGTAAAGTTGCTGCAGCTACAAAGCCTGCCCCATCACTGAAGCTTTTGTATTATGCAAACACATTCACAAAATATAAAGGCTTCTGTGAATGGGCAGCAGAGGGGAGGGGCAGGCATAGCTGCTCTGTGTGTTCTGTCCACCAGATGTTTTATATTGGTTATTTGTACCTGTGTTGTTAAATTTACATGCAAAATGTGTAATTTACTTAAGACAATCATATGTGGTGCGCAGGCTCCATCTAGCGTTCCTTTTTGGTATTGCTGCAGTTCTGTTTAATTGCTTATTGTATGTTTAAAAAAGAAAGTGGTCAGCAAGCAGGGAATTCTGGGGAGAATCTTGGCAGGAAGTGAACCATCCACCATTCTATAAAAAAACTGAAAACAAGTGTCGCGCACAAAGAACTTGATTGGACCCCTACTGCACAAACCCAAACAATAGCTGTAGCTGCCAACTTAAAAAATATATAATGTGAAAAAAGTATTCAAAATAAATAGAAAAGTGGCGCTATAAATACCAGGAATAATTTAAATGATGGTGAATCAGATAAATAATAATAATAGCTAATGGTATAAACTACAACAGCTGAAAGTACTATAGCTATACCAAACAAGTGTATAAAATGTGTATCCGTGATACCTCAGATGATTAAACCTTTCCTTTAGTGACACAAGAAAAATAATGATAATAAGAAAGCAAATCAAGAATCAAACAACGAATAACAATAAACAGTTTGTGCAGTGTTAAAAATGAACTGATGGGGGCATGGCCTGATGCATGGAGTGAGAGGACATGCAGAGCTCCAGCTCCCGGACCCCTCAGCTCTACAGGGCATTTCTGCACCGAATTCGGCTGTACAAAAGATCCTCATGGGGAAGGCTAAGTACAGGGATCAACAGGGAACAGGGGGATCTCGTCCCGGAGGGGATTTGGGGAGTTTTTTAACTAGATACTCGGCCGTGGCCCAGCGCCGGCCGGGATCCAAGATGGCGCCGGCGCCTCTGTACCCGGCCCGCTCCGAGTCGGCCCTGGACTCTATGGCCGGCTCCCAGGCATGTCACACTATCCCTGCGACACAGGATTCTCCCTCCAGACTCTCCAGAAGCCGCTCCAATGCATCCTTAGGCTCTGAGGATGGATGGGATCTGGAAACCCAGATGAGATCCCTGCACAGCTACATGCAGTCTCTCCCTACAAAGGCTGACTTTGAACAATGTGTCCACCGCATAGAGAAAACCTACAAACAGGAAATCTCTGAACTCAAAAGGGACATTGGTGTTCGTTTTGAAGATATTGAAGCCACTACTGAGACCCTCCATGCCACGGCTCAGAAGCATGAGGAAATACTTAATTCTCACACAGTCATGCTGCAACATCTTGCATATCAGCAAGATGACATTGAGAACAGAAACAGGCGTAATAATATCCGCATTCGCGGCATTCCTGAATCAGTGGAACCCATGGACTTGAAAGCGGCGGTGACTGTCATTTTTAATCAGCTTTTACAATTGCCCAAAGATAATCCCCTTGAGCTTGATCGGGTCCACAGGACCTCTGGCCCCAGGAATCCTGACCGCTTATTTGTTTGTGATACGCTCTGCAGAGTACACTTCTACAACATTAAGGAATCCATCATGCATGCTTCCAGCATGCAGGACTCTATTCTTTTCAATACCACCCCCGTGATGCTGCTGCCTGACCTTTCATGCTTAACTTTAACTATGCGGAAAGCCTTGAAGCCTCTCACACAGCTACTTCAATCACGCCAACTGAAATATCAATGGGGCTTTCCTTTCCAATTGCGGGTGCACCATGATGGTAAGACTGCCACATTCCGCATGCTGGGTGATCTTCCTGCATTTTTTAGCACCCTGGAACTGCCTCATGTGTCTGTGCCGGATTGGCCCTTCTCTCCGACTACACCAGGCCTGCCGTACATTCCGCAGTGGCAAAAACAAAGTCGCAAATGCCGTTCTGGATCCTCGTCTCGCACAGACCCTGACGATTGATGTCCTCTGGACCAGCTGGTCGTCCATCTCCTTCTCCATGTAAGCAGGAACACCTGCTGCGCTACCCTGGAACCTTTGAGGATTTTCCTCTCAGAGCCTATCTTGATGGTCTTAGCTCATCTACATCCCATCCAGCAAGCTGTTACTGTTAACCATTTTTCCTCGATTGAAAGATGTTATTGTTTTCTCTCTTTTTTATTGTTACCCACGTTTGGGTTTTTGCCTTGGAAGACATCGGGTTCCTCAGTCTAAAGCTGAATAATGGATCGCAAGTTATGCACAGAAGAATTTTCTTTGAATCATCACCTTCGCCTTCTGAGATCAACACCTTCCTCACCTGCTGTGCTGTCGACCCCGATGCACATCCAGCTCCTTCACGCTGGTGGTCCCTGTTAACTGACCTTAAACTTTTTTTTTTTTTTTCTGCAGGGACATGTGCGCCTGTTTGCATTTCATTATTGCTCTCATGGCACACACATCTGTGTCTAGTATTTTGTTAACACATGTTTTCTCCCAATGTGATATCTTATTATTTATACCTACTACTCTTACCCATACAGCCTAGTTTAATTCATATATTATCTGCCCTTGGGGTCCCGGGGCTCCGGGAGCTCTCCCATGCTAAACACTAACCCCCCCTTAGGAATACCCGGTGCCCTTACTTGACACTGTACCCTGGTTTTCAGATGTTCCATACTTTACAGTTTTATGTATTTTGTTTTTTACAATTTTTGATTACATTGCACCACCTAGTGGTCTATTTAAGTACATTCAGTATATTTTTTACATGCAATGGTCAGGGTCCCAGCTTCCTACTTCTGGTCTTCACAGGTCATATAGTATTATTATTTTGACAAATATGGATCCTGGGACTCTCTTTCTTTCTCTTCTTTCTCCTCCCTTCCTCTTTCTCTTCTTGTCCTTTTCTGATAATACCCTTATGCCTCACATACCTCCTTCTACTTGTTTCCCTGTCTCCCCCCCTTTCCCTCCCATTTTTTCTTCCCCCCCCCCCCTGCTGGCTGGGGCGGTACTGTGAGGGACTCTTGGTGTTTCATTTTTCTCCCCATTCCCATCACACCCTCCTTGATATGGCCGCTACTCCACCTCTTAGTCTAGCTTCCTACAATTGTACAGGTTTTAACACCCCAGAGAAACGTAGTCAAATCCCCTATCATTTTAACAAACAGAGAACTAACATTCTCTTTCTTCAAGAAACCCACTTCCGGTCTGGTTCAACTCCCATGATACGTAATCGATACTACACCTCCTGGTTTCACAGTACCAATCCGACTGTGAAATCTAAAGAGGTTTCGATCGCATTTCATAGGTCCTTTCACCCTGAAGTTCTTGACTCATGTATTGATGATCATGGTTGTTTTGTGTTTCTCAAATTAAAATTTAATAATTTTATTTTTACAGTTGCCAATATATACGCTCAAAACACAGATCAGGTGCGCTTCCTATCATCCACTCTCACCGGACTAGCCTCTTTTGAAGGTCCCAGTGTTATCGTTGGAGATGATTTCAATGTGGCTCTCTCCCCGTCTGCCGACACCTCTACTGGTAAGTCTTCTATGACCACGACCTCACTTACACACATTAAATCTCTGCTACATTCTCATCACTTAGTGGACGTGTGGCGCATACATCATCCTACATACAGAGATTTCACCTACTTTTCCATAGCACACAACTCATATAGTAGACTAGACTATTTTCTCATTTCCCAATCCCTTTTAGATACTCCACTTCAAACCTCCTTAGGACATGCCCTTTGGTCTGACCACTCTCAGGTTTACTTGTCCTTTGCCTGACCCCCGCAGTCACGTAGAGGGAATTCATAGCGTCTCAATGATAATCTTTTACGAGATTCGGTATGTATCGCTGAAGTTACTAAAGCGATCCAAAACTTTAGAATTGATCATGTGGCGAATACCACTTCCCCACTTAACCAATGGGAGGCTCTGAAGTGTGTGGTCAGGGGTGTCCTGATACAAAACGGTTCTCGCCTGAAAAAAATTAGGTCTGATGACATTAGGCGCCTTTTGACCACCATTTCAGATCTGGAATCCCTACACAAACAAAATTTGGACCCCTCTACATTTGTTACTCTTTCTAATTCCCACCGTGATCTTCTCCAACTACTAGATTCTCATTCTCTCATAGCTAGGGACCGTGCCCGCAAATCTTATTACTCTATAGCCAATAAATGTGGTCAACACCTGGCACGGGTTATCCATCCCAGGGCGCCATGTCGGCCCATCCCCTTTATTACTAAATCAGATCAGACCAAAGTCTTTGGTTGCAAAGACATATCCACTTCATTTAAAGACTTTTATTCTCAGTTATATAACCTTCCGCAAACATCCCCGCCTAGTCCTGTGCCTCCCTCCCAAGACCCAATGCAGACTTATATAATGGAAATGGCGCTACCTGTGATTGACCCCCAGGTGTCCGCGGACCTGGATGGTCCCTTGCTGCAGCCGGAATTCCTGAGTGTCATTAAGGGACTAAAGCCGGGCAAGTGTCCAGGCCCCTCCAAAGAACTATTAACAGCTAATGTTTCCATTATACTGAACCTAATAAAGACCCCTCCCAATGTAGCAGTTATCGCCCCATTTCATTATTAAATATTGACCTTAAACCTTTTTGCCAAAGTCCTTGCTAACCGTCTTTCTCCCTCTCTCCCCGGGATCATACACAGAGATCAGGTTGGCTTTGTTCCGGGTAGGGAGGCACGGGACAATACTACCAAAACTATTCACCTCATCTCTTATTCCCAACGTCACCATCAACAGGTCTGCCTTCTCTCCTTTTATGCAGAGAAGGCATTCGACCGGGTCAACTGGCGCTTCTTGAAACTCTCCCTTGAGCAAATTTGGTTGGGATCCTCTTTTTTTAATCTCCAAAATTATGTCACTCTACTCTCACCCCTCTGCTTCGGTCCTGGTTAATGGTACCTCGTCAGCAGAATTTTATATATCCAACGGGACTCGCCAGGGATGCCCCCTTTCCCCCCTTCTTTTTGTCATAGTGATGGAGCATTTAGCATGCGCCATTCGCCAAAATGATTCCATACAAGGCATACACACGCCATCCGCTCACCACAAGCTTTCATTGTATGCCGATGACTTACTCATTTATGCCCGCCAGCCCCACATAACTCTTCCCTCCCTGTTCTTGGAATTCCAACGCTTTGGAAAGTTAAGTAATTTTAAACTCAATATTTCCAAGACTGAGGCTCTTAATTCCTCTCTTCCTGCATCCACTATGTCCTCCCTCAAATCCAACTATTCATTTCATTGGCAGACCAAGGGCATTACCTACCTGGGTGTGATAATACCGGTTAACCTTTCAAATCTCTTTACGTTGAACTGTATTCCTCTCCTCTCTCGTCTTCGTAAAGATCTAGCTTCCTGGGGGGGACAAATCTATACCCTGGTTTGGACGCATAAATACCCTCAAGATGGACACTTTGCCCAAACTGCTTTACCTATTTCAGACCATACCGACCTTAATACCCAAATCCTTTTTCTCTACTCTGCGCTCTCTCTCCATTCGCTTTGTGTGGAAAAAAGGATTATCTAGAATCAAATTTAAGTTACACGGCCAAAATTGCAAGGTGGTACAGGCTTACCAGATTTCAAGCTTTATTACAAAGCCACCTTAATGGGCGTATCCTTGAATGGTTCCCACGACCCTTTCAAAAAGCCTCGGTTATGGTTGAACAGGATATGTCCCCTCTAGATCTTAGGGCTTTGCTTTGGGGGTATAGGAGAAATTTATCGGCTTTGACTGACTCTTCCCCTTTAACTACAGCTGCCCTTGTGCTCTGGTATAGGAGAGGTCTATGTGAGATCCTGTCTTCAGATCCATCTCCCTTATCACCACTTTTTGATAATCCTGCCTTCCCACAGGGTATAGGGGCATATGTTATCGTCTCTTTCCTCCGCTCCTCCTGGCCACAAGCTCATTCCTTCGTTCAGGCGGACAATGGAGCTCCAAATATCCCGACCGGAAACAGAGACTGGCTCACCTCCCTACACCTCTCCACCTTCACCAAACATCTTTTCGTCTCCTCTCAGGTCCATCGCCCCCTGACTGACTTCGAACAACTAAGCTCTCTTCAAGAATTACCTAGACACTTGCTCTCACTTATTTACAGACTGATTCAAGCTCTTACACAGAATGACTTACCCACTTATACTAGAATGTGGTCGGCAGACCTGGGAAAGACCATCTCCAGTGCGGATTGGCAAACCGCGTTCCATTTTGCACATGAGTCTTCAATCTCCTATTTTTCACAAGAGAAGAATTTTAAGGTTATGGCAAGGTGGTATAGGGACTCCGCCACTCTACGGAAAATATTTCCTTCCACTTCACCTACCTGTTGGCGATGTTCTCTTGCAACAGGATCGTACCTTCATGTCTGGTGGGAGTGTGATCGGATCCGACCCATCTGGAAACAGGTATCCCAGGTTTATGAAAAAATTTATGATGATCCTTTGCAATTGACCCCTGAAATAGCCATTCTCTCTATCCTGCCTGGATCGATAGCCTCTCAAAAATGCAATCTCCTACGTTTCTTCCTGTCTGCGGCTCGACAACTTATACCCCTTTTTTGGAAGACAACGACTATTCCATCGTTAGCTCTCTGGACCTCCACTATGAATGATATTATGTGTATGGAGGAGATGCTGGCGCTAGACAATGATACCTATGAGAAATTCACAATACTATGGTCGGTCTGGCGACGCTTCTCCTCCTCAGACACGCTGGTTACTTTGCTCCCTGTCACCCCGTCTCCAGCTCCTTCCATAAATTTGAATGCCCTCTAATCCCTGAATTATTCTTATATTCGATGACCTAGAGTCCTTCCTCCCCGTTTCCAGCCAGCAGAACCCCTCCACCCCTCCCCTTCTTTTTACTTCTATCTCCCTCCCTTCTTTCTCCCTTTCTTTTGTTTTCCTTCTCCCCACTTATCTTCTCCTTTTTCACTTTACCCTTCTGATGTTTGACATAATCTGTTTTTATAATTCTCTATTTAATAACTATCAGCTCTGCTGTGGGCGATAGCCATTTTGCTCGCTGATTGTTCTCTTAAAATGTCATATTTTATGTCAACTGTATTATTTTCTTGTGTTCCTTTATACCAATAAAAACATTTTCAACTCTAAAAATGAACTGATGAAACAAAGTCCATGCAGGGTGATGAGTAAAAAAAAAGGCAAATCTAAAACGGCAATCTTCCTGTGTCAAAGAAATCTCCTCCACCACACCGATTGTGATTGTGATCCACTCTTATGGAGCCGCACTCACCACAAAATATTGCCTTGCACTCTCATGCTTGGCGTGTAAGCATTGTAGAAGCCCACAGAGGGCTGCTCAGACTGGACGGTGTTGCGTCCACAGCAGATGGGGCTCTTTAATAGGCAGCACTCCTCAACAGGCAAAGGTGTATCACCATGAAAAGAAATAATGTCTCCAATAGTGTGATAACGTTTAAGAGCATTTATTGAGTTTACACAAATAAAGTCTTCTACCATTGTACTCACATTCTAAAAAAGGTAAAACAGCATAAAAACAAGAACTCCTTGTGACTGCTAATGGCAATGCTCTGGTGGTCACGGCAGACCCGGGATGCAGCATATGAATCTCACCCCTCCCCTCGTTGGCTCCTCAACACTACAAGGTGGTAACAGCCGACCAGTGTAGAGCATAGTGCGTCACACGTTGCAAACGGATGCTGGGTTGCCGTACAGCCACGCTTCCGACATGTTTCGTCACATCGACTTCATCCGTCGATGTTTCGTCACATCGACAGAGGCGTGGCTGTACGGCAACCCAGCATCCATTTGCAACGTGTGACGCACTGTGCTCTAGATCACAAGAGTGGATCACAATCACAATCGGTGTGGTGGAGGAGATTTATTTGACACAGGAAGATTGCAGTTTTAGATTTGCCTTTTTTTATACACATCACCCTGCATGGACTTTGTTTCATCAGTTAATTTTTAACACTGCACAAACTGTTTATTGTTATTTGTTTTTTGATTCTTGATTTGCTTTATTATTATCATTATTTTTCTTGTGTCACTAAAGGAAAGGTTTAATCATTTGAGGTATCACGAATACACATATTATACACTTGTTTGGTATAGCTATAGCACTTTCAGCTGTTGTATTTTATACCATTAGCTATTATTATTATTTATCTGATTCACCATCATTTAAATTATTCCTGGTATTTGTAGCACCACTTTTCTATTTATTTAGAATACTTTTTTCACATCCACCATTCTATTCAACACATTGCAGAAAGCAAGTCATGTCTTTCGCAATCTATCATCATCACCCCTTAGAGAACTTAAAAAGTACATTTTTATTATCTCATCTGGTACTGTATATCATTGTTTATGCAATGTATGCTGTATTGTATGCAATATTATACTTATTGAGGTCTATTTCTGTTATTTTGTAGTTTCATCTGGCTTGTTCTAATAAAACTGAGATCAAAGAAATATGGTATCTGAAGTTATTAGGATAAGAAGGTTTAACTATCTGTCCCAGAGACAGAACAGTGACATTTTTAAGCTGACCTCTGAAGGAAGATAAGCTGACTTTGGAAGTCTGTACAGCCCGGGGCTATGCAGTACCCATACAGTCAGAAGCCTTAAAGATACAGGCCTGCGGCAGGCGAAGCAAGCAGCCATGCTACACAGAGAAGTGCTCTGTCAAGCAGCAACGACACTAGAACGGTCTCTATACAGCAAGACAGCTTCTTTCCCGCAGCCATGTTTCACAGTGGTATATCTTCTTACAAGACACGTTCACGAGCAAGCTCATCTAAGTCATCTGTCGCAAAATGCAGCAGCTATCGCCCGTTCAAAAGCTGAAGAAGCAAAAGCCAGGGCCGCATTCGCAGACCAAGAGTTGCAGATGAAAAAAGAAAAGGCCCACCTTGATGCAGAAAAGGTGAGACAGGAACAAGAGGGAGAGCAAGAAAGAGTACGCATGGAACAAGAGAGAGAGAAGGAAAGAGTACGCCTGGAAGAAGAGCTAGCCCAGCAGGAAGCATCTCTGAAATTACAGCAAGCTATCTTAGAAGCTAACATGGAGAAGCTGGCAGTAGAAAAAGATTCTGCTGCCGCCATTGCAGAAGCAGATGCTTTAGAAGCAACCGTCTACAATGAACCAAGAGTAGGCAGGAGCATAGCGGGTCTAAAGGAGGACCAACAAAATTCTTCGCAACGCATGTCAGATTATGTCCACCAGCACTGTGACCCAAGCAGCATCCCACAACAAGAAATCAAACATGACGTCAGTGAGTCACATCAAATAAAGCAGCAACAAGACGACCTGGGACCCCAGTGCTACAAGCAAGAAAAATCTGACAGAGTTCCAGACTTTCCAGTTCCAACCAAACCTTCTACTCCACTAAGTACCCAGCCTTCATACAAGCATCAAACACCAGCCTTCACTCCAAAGGTGTATGCAACGAGTCGGTACGAACTGCCAACTTTAAGCAAGTTTGAACCCAGCGCACCTAAAGAAGAGACTTTTACCAGGTATGCCTTTACACCGCACCACAATACACCAGCAGCCTACCCCAATGCCAATCAGGCTACTGTAGACAAGAGAGAGTTAGTTACCCAAGGACTTGTCAAATTCAGTGATCGCCCACAACACTACAGGGCATGGCGATCCGCTTTCCAGAGTGTCATTCAAGGTCTAGATCTATCCTGCAGGGAACAGATAGAACTCCTCGTAAAGTGGCTTGGCAATGATTCTGCTGAACATGCCAAAAGGATCAGAGACATTAATATAAACCACCCTGAGATAGGCCTTACAAACATTTGGAACAGACTGGATAGATGTGATGGCTCACCTGAGGCTATAGAGAGTACACTGTTTAAAAGACTAGAAGACTTCCCAAAAATACCTACCAAAGACTCAGAGAATTCAGTGACCTGTGTATGGAGTTACAAGTTGCTAAAGCAGAAGGGGACTTACCTGGCCTTTCTTATCTTGACTCTGCTAGAGGTATTAACTCCTTAGCACAAAAACTTCCTTATGAGTTACATGAAAGGTGGATTACTCATGGCTGTAACTACAAACGAAAACACAATGTGACTTTTCCACCCTTTAGTGAGTTTGTGAACTTTGTAGACAGACAATCAGGAATGAAAGATGACCCCAGCTTAATTTTTCCAGTGTCTTATACCACTTCTTCTGGCCCTAAACAACTCAGAGCTCCAGTAGCAGTGCACAAAAACTAATATTTATTCCCACAGATTTGCAGAGTCTCAGCCAGAGGATCAAGACAGCGACCCTACTAAGTTCTGCCCTCTACATAAGATGCCACATCCTCTTCTGAAATGCAGAGCCTTCAGGACAAAGCCCATCCAGGATGGCAAAGCTTTCCTCAAAGAGAGCAACACCTGTTACAAGTGCTGCTCTTTGTCCACACACTTTGCCAAGGATTGTAAGGTCAGTGTCAAATGTACAGAATGTGACAGCACAGGGCACAACACAGCTCTACACCCAAGGCCTACTCCAAGAACTTTTCCACCTGTTCATAAGGACAAGGAGCAAGGTGGGGAGGCCAAAGACTCTAGTACAGACGCCATAGCAATCACTTCACAGTGCACTGAAGTCTGCAAAGGAAGTACAGGTGGCAGGTCCTGCTCTAAAATCTGTCTAGCGAGAGTTTACCCAAAAGGACGCAGAGACAAAGCAGTCAAGCTCTACATCATCTTGGATGATCAGAGTAACAAATCACTAGCTAAATCTATGTTTTTTGACATTCTAAACCTTAAAGGCCCCAGCAGTCCTTACTCCCTTAGGACTTGTGCAAGTACAGTGGAAACGGCGGGGAGAAGAGCTGGCGGCCTACAAATTGAATCTATGGATGGTAAGACATGCCTACCCTTACCGACCATAATAGACTGCAACCAGATGCCAGACAACAGATCAGAGATTCCCACACCAGACGCAGCAGCTCACCAGACTCACTTGAATCACATAGCACATCTCATACCAGAACTAGATGATCAGGCTCAGATAATCTTACTCCTAGGGAGGGTAATCTTGCTTTTGGGAGACGATAAACTGTCTGCCAAAAGCTTTTGAGCTTGGGACATGACCAAAAGATGTGTAGGATGTCCCCTCTCTCCCTCCGGCATCTCCAGCAGAGATCAGAAGTTGCAGGGAAGTATTTATGCAATTGAGCTGGGGTTTTATACCACCTAGACTGAATTTTATAATTGATCTTCTGCGCTTTTGTACAGATGGAAGATTTGTGTGCGAAATGGAAGATATGAAGAAGCTGTCTCGGATTAAAGCATTGATTCAAGTCCCGTTCCCATACGGGTATACCTGGGTGCTGAAAGTCATCTGGTGGCATATTTAACAGGTTTACATGTGAGCGATAGCGTGTGTGGCAAGGTTCCTGAGTCAGAGCAGTATTCTTCAAAGGTCGTGAGGGGTTGGTCAGGGTCTCTAGGGAGTGGCATGGACTTTAGGAAATGGTCTAATTGGAGTGCTCTCAGAAAGTCCAATCGGAAGGGTCCTACTGGGTCCATAAGTTCAGATAGCGACACCCATCTCCCTCCCATTTGAAAATGGGAGGCCTGAAAAAGTCTCGACCTGATTAGGGTTTGAAAAAGTTCGTTGCTAATACCAGGTGCGAATTGTGGGTTGCCTTAAATAGGGGTCAGGGGCGAGTCTCTGGAGGAGAGTGTGGTCTGGTGTAAGAGTCTGGCGCAAGTTCGTATTGTGGGGCCGATGAGGGGGTGCCTCTTGACACCTGTGGGAAGCGATGTGTAGCACCACAGTGCTCTGTTCAGAGGTACACTACTTTGTGACTGTTCCACTCTGGGCCATAGCTTAGCATTGCGATGACTGCACCAATCTATAAGCCTACTAAGGTGTGTCACATAGTAGTAAGTACGTATATCCGGCATGGCCAGGCCGCCATGATGTTTGGGTAGGGAGAGTAGCGTCCGTCTCAGCCGTGGGCATTTACATGCCCAAATGAACTCTATAAATAACGAGTTTGTCGCCGTAAAGTAATCCGCCGGGATATGGATAGGCAAGGCCTGGAGAAGATATAAAAATTTAGGAAGGATGCTCATCTTCAGTATGTTGCAGCGACCTAGCCACAAGTGTAAGCCTGTGTGCCAAGCATTAAGAAGAGACCGAACTGATTTTAGCAGAGGGGGGAAGTTCAGGCTATATAGATTGGAAAATTTTGGTGGGATGTAGGTGCCCAAATATTTCAGTGCGGTGTTAGTCCATTTCAAATTAAAGTTTGTTTGGAGTTGTAGTAGTTGTTTCTGGGATATACCCACCCCCATGGCTTCCGACTTGGTAATATTAATTTTTAGATTAGACAGTGCCCCATAAATTTTAAATTCGTGTAGTAGATTTGGTGTCAGGAGACTAGTAGACCAGACTGTGTGGACTGCACAGAGATAACCCAAAACACATGTAAGTGAATAGTGATATTTATTAAAATAGGTGATAATTAAAAAATACAAACAGTGAACAACCAACCCAACAAACCCACTACAAATAACCATATCTACAGCAAGGGGCAATACCGGAATCACAGATGTCAGCCAGGCCAGGGTCATACACAGCAGGTCAGCAAGAACAAGGGATATACCAGAGACATAAACGTTTAGCCAAGCCAAGGTCATACACAGGAAGATCAGTAAATGAGGGACAGGGAACCAACAGGACAGAGAGGGGATGGATCGGGCTGAAGGGTACAGGAACACAGAAGGGATCGGGTCAGGATAAGCTCGGGCACAAGGTCAGATGCAGGCTCAGGATCGGGTAACAGGCGAACAAGGTCAGGGCTCAAGGAGAGAGATACCAAGGCAAGCATACAAGGGCTTGCTGGGTATTTATAGGACTGGCTATGATTGACTTCAAGTCACACCTGAGCGCAGGGAGTGTTGTCTGCTCCATACTGCCAGGATCCATCCGCTGGTGGACGTCAGTACTGCGGCCAAAAGATGAAATGACACCAGCAGGGAAATATTCTCCTGACAGTTCAACACTGCCAGGAGACACCTGCTGGTGGACCCCAGTACTGCATGCCAAATGATATATCTTACCAGCGAATGGATCCTTTCCTGACAGTACCCCCCCTAAAGGAGCGGCCTCCGGACGCTCCAACTAGTCTTAATTGTCCATAGTCTATGGCATCAGGCAGAATGGTGGAAGAAGGCTGGTCATCAGGCCCATCCAGGCAGACAGCTGGCACATCAGAGTCATTGAGCTGGGCAGCGGACAGGAACAAATCAAGCTGGGCAGCAGACAGGAACAAACCGAGCTGGGCAGCAGACAGGAACAAACCGAGCTGGGCAGCAGACAGGAACAAACCGAGCTGGGCAGCAGACAGGAACAAACCGAGCTGGGCAGCAGGCTCCGGGTCCTCGAGCTGGGCAGCAGGCTCCGGGTCATCGAGCTGGGCAGCAGGCTCCGGGTCATCGAGCTGGGCAGCAGGCTCCGGGTCATCGAGCTGGGCAGCAGGCTCCGGGTCATCGAGCTAGGCAGCAGGCTCCGGGTCATCGAGCTAGGCAGCAGGCTCTGGGTCATCGAGCTGGGCTGCAGGCTCCGGGTCATCAAGATGGACAGCAGGCTCTGGAACATTAGGCCAAACAGCGAGCACCGTAAGGGCAGGCCGGATTACAGGCACCAGCTCAGCAAGCTGGGCAACAGGCCCAGACTCAGCGAGCTGGACACCGGGCACTGGTTCGGCAAGCCGGATAACGGATACTGGCTTGACAGGCAAAGTGACGGACTTCGGTTTAACAGACTGGGTAACGGGCACCAGTTCAGCAGACCGGGTAACGGGCACCGATTCAACAGACTGGGTAACGGGCACCGATTCAGCAGGCTGAGACACGGGCACCGAAACTCCAGGCTGAAACACGGGCACGTAAAATTCAGGCTGAGACACGGGCACCGAAACTTCAGGCTGAGATACCAACATCACGACATCAGGCTGGAAGACAGGTACCAGGATATCAGGCTGGAGGATGGGCACATCAGACCGGAAAGCAGGCTCATCAGGCTGAACAGTGGGCACATCAGGCTGGAAAGTGGGTACCGAGACATCAGACCGGGCAGCAGTTGCTGGAACTTCAGGCTGAACAGCAAAGACAGGCGCTGGCACATCAGGCAGAACAGCAGGTACTGGCACAACAGGCTGAACAGGTACATCGGACTGGTCAGTAGTCACTGGAGCGTCAGACTGGAACATGGACACTGGGATTTCGGGCTGAGCAGCAGGCACTGGGACCTCAAACTGGGCAGCGGACACAGGTATTGGCACAACTGGTTGAGTAGCAGACACTGGCACATCAGGCTGGAAAGCGGACTGGAAAGCCGGCACCGAGACATCAGACCAGGCAGCGGGTACTGGAACTTTAGACTGGGCAGCAAACACAGGCGCTGGTACATCGGGCAGAACAGCAGGTGCTGGCATACCAGGCTGAACAATAGGTACATCGGATTGGACAGTAGTCACTGAAGCGTCAGACTGGAACACTGGTAGCAAAACTTTAGGCTGGAACATGGACACAAGGTCATCAGACCGGTCAGCAGGCACTGGACCGTCAGGCTGGGTAGCAGGCACTGGACCGTCAGGCTGGGTAGCAGGCACTGGACCGTCAGGCTGGGTAGCAGGCACTGGACCGTCAGGCTGGGTAGCAGGCACTGGACCGTCAGGCTGGGTAGCAGGCACTGGACCGTCAGGCTGGGTAGCAGGCACTGGGCCGTCAGGCTGGGTAGCAAGCACTGGGCCGTCAGGCTGGGTAGCAGGCACTGGACTGTCAGGCTGGGTAGCAGGCACTGGACCGTCAGGCTGGGTAGCAGGCACTGGACCGTCAGGCTGGGTAGCAGGCACTGGACCGTCAGGCTGGGTAGCAGGCACTGGACCGTCAGGCTGGGTAGCAGGCACTGGACCGTCAGGCTGGGTAGCAGGCACTGGACCGTCAGGCTGGGTAGCAGGCACTGGAACGTCAGGCTGGGTAGCAGGCACTGGAACGTCAGACTGGGTAGCAGGCACTGGAACGTCAGACTGGGACGTCAGACTGGGTAGCAGGCACTGGAACGTCAGACTGGGTAGCAGGCACTGGAACGTCAGACTGGGACGTCAGACTGGGTAGCAGGCACTGGAACGTCAGACTGGGTAGCAGGCACTGGAACGTCAGACTGGGTAGCAGGCACTGGAACGTCAGACTGGGTAGCAGGCACTGGAATGTCAGACTGGGTAGCAGGCACTGGAACGTCAGACTGGGTAGCAGGCACTGGAACGTCAGACTGGGTAGCAGGCACTGGAACGTCAGACTGGGTAGCAGACACTGGAACGTCAGACTGGGTAGCAGGCAGAGGTTTGGCAGAATCAGGTGGGTTAGTTGGTGTGGAAGCAAGTTGGGTTACTGGCAGGATCGTGTGGGTAGGAAAGAATTTTTGTTTCTTTTTTGGTTTAACCCGTGCAGTTTTGTATGTAGGTGCAGGGCTGTAAGAAAAGAAAGTAGCTGGATCGAAGGAAGACCAAGGAACTGTAGCTAGAGAGGGGTTTTGTGGGACTGTTACAGGTGGAGGAGAAGAGACAGGTGGATTGAAGGCGGGATAGATGCTACACTTGGAGACTGGGTAGTAGTATTTGGTAGGGGGTTGAGTAAACTGGGCTGTAGCTGAGGTTACCATAGGCGACGGGGAGATAGATTTTTGGGAAGGCAGGTGATTAATGGAAGGGCTGGAATATTGTGGCTTAGCTAAAGACAGGAGATCTGACCATGCCTGCAGCACAGGTTGAACAAATGCTGATTCACACACAGCCTGACTAATCAAGGATTGCACCGACTGGATGCAAATAGACAATACCTGCTGTGAACAGGAGGAATAGTGTTCCATGAAATAGGCTGGATCATCCTCTAACAACCAAACCAGGGATTCAACTTGGCCATAATTGAAGGGAGGAGAAAAATCATTGCTTCCTTCGGGAATGCATGAAAGGGCTAGTTTAGCACATAACTGGATCAGGGGCTGAGCATCTTCAAATGACATACACCCCTGATCCACTAGGGAATGAGCTAATCGGATAGTTTCCATCAGCTGGTCACTAGTCCACCCTTTTAAAATCTGGCCACAATATTCACCATCCTCTTCTGCTAGCAGAGAATAATAAATTATTTCATTGCAATCCATATTAGCAGACCTAACAAACCAGGATGGTTTCTCAATGCAGCCACGTCTGGTCAGGGATGGCCTTGGTATACTGTCAGGAGACTAGTAGACCAGACTGTGTGGACTGCACAGAGATAACCCAAAACACATGTAAGTGAATAGTGATATTTATTAAAATAGGTGATAATTAGAAAATACAAACAGTGAACAACCAACCCAACAAACCCACTACAAACAACAATATCTACAGCAAGGGGCAATACCGGAATCACAGATGTCAGCCAGGCCAGGTTCATACACAGCAGGTCAGCAAGAACAAGGGATATACCAGAGACATAAACGTTTAGCCAAGCCAAGGTCATACACAGGAAGATCAGTAAATGAGGGACAGGGAACCAACAGGACAGAGAGGGAATGGATCGGGCTGAAGGGTACAGGAACACAGAAGGGATCGGGTCAGGATAAGCTCGGGCACAAGGTCAGATGCAGGCTCAGGATCGGGTAACAGGCGAACAAGGTCAGGGCTCAAGGAGAGAGATACCAAGGCAAGCATATGAGGGCTTGCCAGGTATTTATAGGACTGGCTATGATTGACTTCAAGTCACACCTGAGCGCAGGGAGTGTTGTCTGCTCTATACTGCCAGGATCCATCCGCTGGTGGATGTCAGTACTGCGGCCAAAAGATGAAATGACACCAGCAGGGAAATATTCTCCTGACAGTTCAACACTGCCAGGAGACACCTGCTGGTGGACCCCAGTACTGCATGCCAAATGATATATCTTACCAGCGGATGGATCCTTTCCTGACATTTGGAAGGGAAATGACTGATTTTGTAAGGGAGAACATCATGTCGTCTGCGTATGTGGATACTTTTTGTTACGAGTCTCCCACCTCTACCCCTGTGATATCTGGGTTTAATTTGCATGTGGCACAAAAAGGGCTCCAGGGACAGGGCGAACAGGAGCGGTGAGAGGGGACAGCCCTGTCTGGTTCTATTAGCGATCTTGAAGGGTTCTGATAAGACCCCGTTTGCCCTAACCCTGGCCGACGGATTAGAATAAATAGACCTCACCCAGTTCAACATTTTGCTGCCCAGACCTAAATGTTGTAAGACCGAGAACATAAATGGCCAGTGTACCCGGTCAAAGGCCTTTTCCGCATCCGTCCCAATAAAGACACATGGGGTTTTAGTGGTGTTGGCTATATGAAGCAAATTCAGTACCTTAATTGTATTGTCTCTGGCTTCCCTAAGTGGTACGAATCCCACCTGGTCTAAGTGAATCAAGTCAGGGATGTGTTGCTGTATTCTAGTGGCTAAGATTTTTGTGAACAGTTTTAGGTCTGTATTCAATAGGGAGATGGGCCTGTAGCTCCCGCAGAGGGATGGGTCTCTTCCGTCTTTTGGGATCACTGCTATATTTGCCTGTAGGGTCGTCTCGTGAAACGTTGACCCTGTGTGTTCCTAGGGAGTTAAAAAGTTTAACCATGTGATTTCCGAGGACAGGGGGTAGGGTCTTGTAATATTGGAGCGTGAGGCTGTCGGGCCCCGGCGCCTTTCCTGGTTTAGTGCTCCCTATTGCCAGTTGAAGCTCCGGCAGTGTGATGGGTTCATCCAAGAGGTCCCTCGTGTCTGTCGTCAAAGAGGGCATGTGGGAGGAGGTTATATACTCCAAGGTATGTTCCTGTGATGGATTGGTTGTAGGCAAGTTGTAGAGCGATTTATAGAAAAGTTGGAATTCCTTAGTGATGTATTGAGGCATGGAAGTTGTACGGCCTGAGGTGGATGTAATATGGGGTATGCCAATTTCTGTGCGCGGAGGGACAGGGCCAGCAGTCTTCCACATTTATTACCTGACTCCTATGTGCGCTTGCGGCAGACCTGTATTGCTGCTTTGGCTCTATAGTGGAGGAGGTCTGTAATTTGTGTACGCAGAACATTAAATTCTGTTCCTGACGATTGTGACGAGGCGTGTTTATGTCGGGTTTCTACGGCTTGTAGAGTGTGCAGAAGGGATGCCAATTAAAGAGGAGTTCCACCCGAGGTCCAGTCAAAAAAAAAAAAATTAAAAGTCAACAACTACAAATACTGCAGCTGCTGACTTTTAATTGGACACTTACCTGTCCCAGGGTCCAGCGATGCGGGGGATCGAAGCCCCGCTCGTCTCCACCTCCATTCAGCAGCGCCGGCATTGCAACTGTGGGCGCCGGGCTGTGGCTTCACAGCCTGGCACCCACTGCACATGTGCGAGCGGTGCCGTGCACCGTGATTGGCCGCTCAGTCACCTGGGACCTGTAATGCGTCCCAGATGATTGACAGGAGGGAGGGAGCAGAGCTGAGCCCTTCCTGTGCCAAGGGGGAAGTGATGTCACCAGCCCAGGCACTGGAAGAGGCAGACTACGAAGGACCCCTAGCAACAGGCATTTAGAGGTAAGTAAAACAAAAAAAAATATCCAAATTTTTTTTGTATTTTTTTTTAGGATTTTTCATGTAGTTTTTTTTTTTTAGGTGGAACCCCACTTTAAGTAGTACACTAATGTTTTATCCGGGCACCATGCTTAATAAGCACTTCCCTAATCACCGCCTTGTGGGCCTCCCAGACCGTGCCTATGTCGCTGTCTGCTATGTCGTCTGCTATGTCGTTGGTGTGGAAATAGTGCCCTATTTCTTTGACCACTTCAGCTACTACGTCTTGTTCTTGTAGGAGGCTTTCGTTCAGTCTCCAAGTGCTGTTTTGAGCCATGGTATCATCAGACAGGGCGTAGGACATTAGCACTGGAGCGTGGTCCGACCATGTAATGGATCCTATAGAGGTGTCACGAACCGCGTGCAGCTGGGTATGTGGGACTAGGAAGTAATCGATATGGGAGTATATTTGATGAGGTGTGGAGGAGAAAGTATAGTCCCTTTCGCCGGGGTGGGACAGGCGCCAGACATCAACCAACTGTGGATTATGGAGGGATTTTGCGATTCGCTTACGGATGTTCGGCGTTAGTGAAGAAGACCCCGACGAGGTATCTTCCACTGGGATCAGTGGGAAGTTAAAATCCCCACCCAAGATTAAGTGTCCTTCTGTGAATTCCAAGAGAGATCTAATAGGTTTGCCAATGAAAAGGTCTTGTTGACTATTGGGGACATAAAGGTTTGCCAATGTCACCTTGGCGTTGTCAATCATGCCCTTCAAGAATAAGAAGCACCCCTCTGGGTCCGTCCGTACATCTAGGTGCTTCCAGGGTACCCGAGCGGATAGGAGAATGGATACTCCCCTGGCCTTCGCCGTCGGGAATGTAGAGTGGTAAGTCATGGAGAATGACTTATTTTTAAGTATTGGTAGCCTATCATCCCTAAAGTGCATTTCCTGCACAAAGACAATGTCCGCTCGTAGTCGGTACATGTCCTGCAAGACTATCCGACTTTTTTCAGGGATGTTAAGCCCTTTCGCATTGAGGGAGGCTATCCTAAGTACATCCATGCTCCTGGGAGAGAGTAAAGAGGGGGGAAGAAGGGGGTAGAAGAGGGAGGGAGAGGAGAAGAATAGAGAAAAGTAGATAGAAAAGGTTGTAGCAAGAGGCAGCGACTTCAGTATAAACTAACGCAAGTAGCAAAAATCTGCTAAAACGCTCGCCAGCAGACGGCTGGGAATTGAGCGTAGGCCTATAGAGGGAGGTGTCTGGACAAAGCCAAGAGAAGAACCCCCAGTCCTATCCACCCCCACGGCTTCAATAATAACATAACACATCATAGTTTAACGGCATGTAATGAGCAGTATGAACAGTAGTTATGTCAACTTTAGACAGGTACCAAGAACAAATAGAAGAACAAACAAAAACATGAGCTGGTTAATCATATTGTTGCCTAACCGTGGCCTCTCGTCTAGCCCCAGATCACGTGTTGGTAAGAAGTGTTCCTCCCACCAACTCCGCCATCGATTAGGAGGTTACTGCTTCCTCCCATTTCCCCTTGAATTGCAACGTTTGGTGTGATGGGTAGAAAAGGGTCCCCAAATCTGGGGTCTCACCAGAACTGACCCCGAGGTGCTACCCCCCGTCCCCCAACCATGGCACATCTTGGCAAGATCCCCAATGTCCGGCACCTTGGATCCCAGATGGATCCTGGGGTCGTCAGCAAGCGGCCGTATGGAGTCCCGTCCCCTGCTCGGGTCCCGAGCAGGTGAGGACGAGAACCGAGGCCCCCACGGTCCACCAGAAATTGGCGCGGGTATCCTTGCATGAAAACCCGTGTCCCCCAGCACTGAACTCAGGGGAAGCAGAACTAGTGTAGTCTGTCCAAAGTCTGGCAGGAACACACCCCCTCCTGATAAGTGGGCACAGTAGTACACCTGTGTATGAGAGCTAATTCCGGTTCAGCAGCAAAGTTTGTGTCTATAATATCATCATCCTTGTGTCTTCAGGGGAGCAGGACTCAAAAACCCCCTCTTTAAAGGTCCACCTCACATTGGTTAAGGATAGGGGGAGGCGAGCATCCCGCATAGGACACCCAGACTGGGGTATTGCAGTACACTACTCAGGATCAGCCATTGCAGGTTGCTACTGGAGATGAACTGAGTGTCGTCCCAAAAAAAAGAAAAAAGGGGAGGAGGGGTCAAAAGGTTCCAGTGGCTGGAAGCCGAAACATGTCCACCTTCACTGGCGGGTGTATGGTCAGGTCACTAAGGGAGTCTGTATAGTGGGCACACAAATAGGGGAGAGCGAGAGGCCACAGGAATGAGCACAGCTCAGAACTCACGTGCTGCTTCACCCGACGGTGCCCGAGGTCCCCTCCTGAGGCGTTGCAGATGAACTGGTTGCCGGCGTCGGTAAGTGAAGGAGCTCTGCTGCCAGTAGAGCGTTGGATATATGTTAGCCAGTCAGGTACCGGTATGGGATCAGCCTCGAGGAACAAAAACAGCGCCGGGAGCTCCGCTGGTGCGTACAGGGTGAAAGCCTTCGTATCCTTCCTAAAAGTTTTGGCCAGCGGGTAACCCCAACGATATGTGTAGCCGTTGCGTTTGGCCAGCTCCAGGACGGGGTGCAAGAGGGCTCTTCTCTTCAGTGTCACTCGGGAGAGGTCTGGCAAGATCCGGATGTGAGCTCCAGCAAACTCGATATCCCCCTGTTCCCAAGCTTTGCTCAGTATGGCTTCTTTTTGAGAGTAGCAATGTAATCTACATATTACATCTCGGGGTCTGGCTGGATCTAGGGATTTAGGACCAAGGGCTCTGTGTGTTCTATCCATGACCAGCACCTCCGAGGGAGATTCCAAAACCCCGCGGAAGATCTCCGCCGCCACCGCACTGAGGTCCTCCACTCCCGAGGCTGCCGGGAGGCCCCGAAGCCGCAGATTGTTCCGGCAGCTCCAGTCCTCAACATCCTTGATATGTAGCTGGAGGGCCACGGACATATCCCGATGAGTGTCACAGGTCTGTTCTAGAGCCGCTACTCTACTCATCAGGTCAGAGAATGCTGCTTCTCCCGAGGCCACTCTATCTGTCAGATTGGTCACGTCCTCTCTCACCTCCTGTATGTCCCGTTGGTGTGTTTACTCCAGCCTCAGGATCAGTGTCTCAATGTCTGTACGTGTCGGGAGTGCCTGCAACATGGACCGAATATCTTGGTCCAACTGGTTTACCTCCAACGGTGGCAGGTAAGTGACATCTCTGGTCGGAAGGCCTGTGGGGTCCCAGTGAGGAAGTAGCTGAGGGGCCGGGAGATAATGGTCTCTCATCTGTACTTCGGGCCTCCTGTGGGGAGCCATGTGGAGCCGCCACTCTCGTGCCCGTAGACAAGTTCTGGAGTTGCAAAAAATAGTGAAGTAAATCTCCCTTAGAAGTGCTGGAACGTGTTGTATGGGTGGTTGCTCTTGTTCTACGTCGCTTTGCCGATAGCATACCGGTGGTAGTGGAATCAATTAGCCGGGAAAGGCAGGGTCGGACTGGGAGTCCTCAAAAAGTGCGTCCTTACTCAGCCATGTCCAGGCCATGCCCCGACATCAATTTCAAATGACTCTGAAGATCCAGTGGTTCTCACACCTTCCATGTTACTCACGCAAAAGACTAGTCTTGCCGGTGTTCCAGCTGGAGAGTTTTGTGAGAAGGACCTTTACAAACGTCAATGGAGACAAGTACAAACCCTTGCCAATACCTTCTGGAACCGGTGGAGAGAACAATATATATCTACTCTACAAGTAAGGAGAAAGTGGCACACTGAAAAGCCTAATCTTAAACCTGGTGATGTTGTGCTCATGAAAGACTACCAGACACTAATACCGCGTACACACGGCCGGACTTTCCGGCATACTTGGTCTGGCGGACCAGAGTGTGCCAGACAATCCGCCCGTGTGTAGGCTCCGGCGGACTTTTCCGGCGGACTTTTTCCCAAAAGCCCGCCGGACCTAGATTTGAAACATGTTTTAAATCTTTCCGTCGGACCAGATACGACGCGAAGGCAGGGTATTGCATCTCGCGCTCGCCGCAATAGGAAAAACAAATTTTCCTATTGCGGCGAGCGCGAGGCATACCAGGCCCTTAGGTCTGGTATGGATTATAAAGGGAAACCCCTACGCCGAAAAAACGGTGTGGGGTCCCCCCTAGAATCCATACCAGACCCTGATCCGAGCACGCAGCCTGGCCGGTCAGGAAAGGGGGTGGGGGCGAGCCAGGGTTGTCGGGAAGAGGACCATGTCCTCATCAACATGGGGACAAGGTGCTTTGGGGGGGCCCCGCAGGGCGCCCCCCTCCCCCAAAGCACCCACCCCCCATGTTGAGGGCATGCGGCCTGGTACGGTTCAGGAGGGGGGGCCGCTCGCTCCTCCCCACCCCCTTTCCTGACCGGCTGGGCTGCGTGCTCGGATCGGGGTCTGGTATGGATTTTAGGGGGGACCCCACGCCGTTTTTTCGGTGTAGGGGGGTTCCCCTTATAATCCATACCAGACCTAAGGGCCTGGTATGACCCGCGAAGGGGCTCGCAAGGTTTCAATCTCACCGATAAAAGCGGCAAGATTGACATCCTTTTCTAGTCCCGTCGCACCTGAGTCACGTTCAAAATGTACGGACTTGTCCGTGTGTGGGCAAGTCCGTTCATTCTGAAAGTCCGCCGTAACTCCGTCGGAAAGACGGGTGTCTGGTCGTGTGTGGGCAAGTCCATCCGTTTTAAAGTCCGGCGCACCTGGCGGACAAAGTCCGTCAGAAAGTGTGCCGGACCAAGTAGGACAGAAAGTCCGACCGTGTGTACGCGGCATAAGGAATATGTGGCCTTTAGGTTTGATCACCAAAGTACTGCCAAGCAAGGATAATCGTGTCTGTAAGGTCGAGATCAAGATCTTTCAACAGAATGAGGTTAAAGTATTCTTGAGACCAGTGACCGAACTTATTCTGTTGCTCTCTACGGAGGACTCTGTTAGTGACATCACTTGATGTCAGGCGGGGAGTGTTCTGTCCACCAGATGTTTTATATTGGTTATTTGTACCTGTGTTGTTACATTTACATGCAAAATGTGTAATTTACTTAAGACAATCATATGTGGTGTGCAGGCTCCATCTAGCGTTCCTTTTTGGTATTGCTGCAGTTCTGTTTAATTGTTTATTGTATGTGTAAATAAGGAAGTTGTCAGCAAGCAGGGAATTCTGGGTAGAATCTTGGCAGGAAATGAACCATCCACCATTCAACACATTGCAGGAAGCAAGTCATGTCTTTCACAATCTATCGTCATCACCCCTTAGAGAACTTAAAAAGTAAGTTTTTATTATCTCATCTAGTACTGTATATCGTTGTTTATGCAATGTATGCTGTATTGTATGTAATATTATACTTATTGAGGTCTATTTCTGTTATTTTGTAGTTTCACCTGGCTTGTTCTAATAAAACTGAGATCAAAGAAATATGGTATCTGAAGTTATTAGGATAAGAAGGTTTAACTATCTGTCCCAGAGACAGAACACTGTGTGCTTCTCTCCTTTTACAACCTAGAGTGTATCCTTGGTGGAGTCATAAACTTGTCAAAGGTAAATATCAGAGATAAGCCCAGAAGGGTCATTGGACTTAACTCATAATGTGCCTTCACTTTTTACAAAGGAGCTGAATTTCTGGAATTTAGCTTTAATTGATAGTCTGCAGGGAGGACAGGCATCTGACTGACTGAGCTTAAACAAAAGCTCAAACCTTAAAGTGGACCAGTGCTGCCATTTTTAAATAAAGACATCATTTGTTGATGTGCCAGGTCACCAGTGATGCTTTATCTAATCTTATACATTTTCCATATGAGATCTAAGGTGGCTTCCTATTGTTCAATAACAAGCCACCCAAGATCATGTACTGTGCATGTGCCATACATGATCTAGCCTGGCTTGTTATTATTCAATGACAAGCTGCTCCAGGCCCTCTGAAAAAAAAAAATCATGGTTTACCTAGTTTATGCTCATTCCCATGCATTAGCAGGTTCCTTCCCCCTCCCCTTTGATGGAGGGGTGGCCACTTAGCAAGTTGTGGGGGTTTGTGGGGGTCAGGAGACCTATCCAATACATGTTTTTGACAAAATTTGCTAACACCACTCAGGTGACACCTAATGGCTGTTCTTTCCATTTGGGACTGGATGCATTGTGGTTTTCATACATTTTTGGGAGCTGCGATGCCCACCTGGTGCTTTCATTTCCCCCTCCATTTCACTTTTGCGCAGGGGGACTGGTGGGCACTCGATGTGCATCAACGCCACACCTTCCGTGCCGTGTGCATGGCGTCACCTGTGCCGTTTGGCGCCAGCGCACTGTTTGACCATCTGCGTACTATATTGGGGTAAATTCCTTGGCATCAAGTGCCGAGCGACTATTGCTGCTCAGGCGCTGATGCCGGCACCCCTTCTCCTTGCTGAGTACACCAGCTTAGCATTAGGGAGTGGCTCAGTGGCATGCCCCCACTATAAATATCACTTCCAGGTTGAGCACACACTTCCTGTTTCTTGCCTTGCTTGTTACACAACACACCTGTTTGGACCATGCACTCTCACCTAGGATTCAGGTATCGCTTGGCTACATTGTTCAATTTGGCTGTTTTGTTTCACTGTTTTTTTCTTGGTGCTTTTTTTCCTACCACTTATTCCTTTGGTGAGAGCTACATGTTTTCATTTTATGTGTTATTGTCTACTTTGATTCCTCACCTGGGTTCACTTTTACTCACACCATGCTTTGGACTTTGACCTTACCATTTCATTAGACATTCACTACATTAATATATTTTATTACTCTCCACAGAGTGTCCCTTGTGACACACACTGCATCATTTTTTCCAATGGAGACCCCACTCCCATGGTAGTCTATTCATTACTGCTTGCGTTGTCTTCGTGCCACTGGCCACTGCCACAGCTCCCAGAGATGAATCCCCCATCATGTCTTCGGCTCTCAGCACCCCATTTGAAACATAAAGCTGACTTGTGAGTAATCAGGGGGCACCCCCCTTTCCTTCTCCTCTCTTTCTTTGCATCATATACTAGATTACATTTATACAGTGTCTCACAAAAGTGAGTACACCCCTCACATTTTTGTAAATATTTTATTATATCTTTTCATGTGACAACACAGAAGAAATTACACTTTGCTACAATGTAAAGTGTGGAGTGTACAGCTTGTATAACCATCTAAATTTGCTGTCCTCTCAAAATAACTCAACATTATTGTCTAAACCGCTGGCAACAAAAGTGAGTACATCCCTAAGTGAAAATGTTAGGCCCAATGTTGGGCCCAAAGTGTCAATATTTTGTGTGGCCATTATTATTTTCCAGCACCCACAAGGACATGGAGTTCACCAGAGCTTTACAGGTTGCCACTGGAGTCCTCTTTCACTCCTCCATGAAGACATCACGGAGCTGGTGGATGTTAGAGACCTTGCACTCCTTCACCTTCTGTTTGAGAATGCCCCACAGATGCTTAATAGGGTTTAGGTCTGGAGACATGCTTGGCCAGTCCATCACATTTACCCTCAGCTTCTTTAGAAAGGCAGTGATCATCTTGGAGGTGTGTTTGGGGTCGTTATCAGGTTGGAATACTGCCCTGCGGCCCAGTCTCTGAAGGGAGGGAATAATGCTCTGCTTCAGTTTGTCACAGTACATATTGGCATTCATGGTTCCCTCAATGAACTGTAGCTCCCCAGTGCCGGCAGCACTTATGCAGCCCCAGACCATGACACTCCCATTACCATGATTGACTGTAGGCAAGACACACTTGACTTTGTACTCCTCACCTGGTTGCTGCCACACATGCTTGACCCCATCTGAACCAAATAAGTTTATCTTGGTCTCAATGGACCACAGAACATGGTTCCAGTAATCCATGTCCTTAATCTGCTTGTCTTCAGCAAACTGTTTGCAGCCTTTCTTGTGCATCATCTTTAGAAGAGGCTTCCTTTTGGGACAACAGCCATGCAGACCAATTTGATGCAGTGTGCAGCGTATGGTCTGAGCACTGACAGGCTGACCCCTCACCCTTCAAACTCTGTAGCAATGCTGGCAGCACTTATAAGTCTATTTCCCAAAGACAACCTCAGATAAGCACATGCACTCAACTTCTTTGGTCGACCATGGCGCGGCCTGTTCTGAGTGGAACCTGTCCTGTTAAACTGCAGTATGGTCTTGGCCACCGTGCTGCAGCTCAGTTTCAGGGTCTTGGAAATCTTTTTATAGTCTAGGCCATCTTTATGTAGAGCAGCAATTCTTTTTTTCAGATCCTCAGAGTGTTCTTTGCCATGAGGTGCCATGTTGAACTTCCAGTGACTAGTATGAGAGAGTGAGAGCGATAACACCAAATTTAACACACCTGCTCCCCATTCACACCTGAGACCTTTTAACACTAATGAGTCACATGACACTGGGGAGGGAAAATGGCTAATTGGGCCTAATTTGGACATTTTCACTTAGGGGTGTACTCACTTTTGTTGCCAGCGGTTTATGCCACGTACACATGATCGGACATTCTGATGGAAAATGTTCAATGTGAGCTTGTTGGAAAGTCTGACTGTGTGTATGCTCCAACGAACATTTGCTGTCGGAATTTCCGCACACAAATGTTTGAGAGCAGGTTCTCAAATTTTCCGACAACAAAACTTGTTGTCGGAAAGTCCGATCATGTGTACACAAGTCCATCGCATAAAAGTTCACGCATGCTCTGAATCAAGCAGAAGGAGCCTCACTGGCTATTGAACTTCCTTTTTCTCGGCTCGTTGTACATGTTGTACGTCACCGCATTCTCACGTTCAGAATTTTTGGCCAACATTTGTGTGACCGTGTGTATGCAAGCCAAGTTTGAGCCAACATCCTTTGGAAAAAAATCCACGGTTTTGTTGTCATAAAATCTGATCGTTTGTATGGGGCATTAGACATTATTGGCTGTATGTTGAGTTATTTTGAGGGGACAGCAAATTTACATTGTTATATAAGCTGTACACTCACTACTTTACGTTGTGGCAAAGTGTCATTTCTTCACTGTTGTCGCATGAAAAGATATAAAAAAATATTTACAAAAATGTGAGGGGTATACTGTATATATATATGTACCCTGCATCAGCTCCTGATGAGTGGAAAGAACCCACAAAATGTGTAGAGCCTTTTTTCGATGCTGCACTATCGCTACAATCTGATTATACTTACTTTTACAATCATGATTCATTATGGACTTTTTTATATTACTTAGAGAGGTATAAGTTACCAACCAACACCACCCACACCACAGTGGTGCAGCGATATGTATGTATTTATATATGCACAGTGTGTTACTAATGAGCAATACTATTTATTCACTGTATTTCGTTATGACTCAACATGTGCATATGTACCAATAAACATGATATTATATATCAATTTTTCATAGCCGTGTGCTTCATTTTAAAGTGGGAGTCCCGCAAAAAATTTTTTTTAGATGTCAGCAGCTGCAAATACTGCAGCTGCTGACTTTTAAAATAAGGTCACTCACCTGTCCCGGGGTCCAGCGATGTCGGCACCCGAGTCCGAACCGTACCTCGATCCTCGGGTGCTGCCGCCGCCATTCTCAGTGAGGGAATCAGGAAGTGAAGAGTTGCGGCTTTACTTCCCGATTCCCTACTGCGCGTGCGCGAGTCACGCTGCGTTTTCTCAATGGTCCCCGCTATCTCCTGGGACCTGTGTCTTTCCCAGGAGACAGCGGGGGAGTACGGGAGGGGGCGTGACTCCCATGGGAGTCTATTCCCGGAAGTGGGTGCAGATACCTGTCTTAGACAGGTATCTGCACCCCCCCCCCCCCCGAAAGGTGCCAACTGTGACACCGGAGGGGGGGAGGAATCCGATGAGCGGAAGTTCCACTTTTGGGTGGAACTCCACTTTAAAGTCTCACATCTCCCCTCTTTTTTTGTATTGTACCCGGGATGGAGGCATATGACACTACCTAGTCACTGCCTAATTTAAAGTCCCACCTACCCCCTCTTTTTTAATCTCTTTTAAAAAAAAAATCCTTCACACTGTTTCATGATCTTCATAAATTACTTTGTAAGTTAAATGTAATAAAGTATTATTTCAGTAAAGAAATGTCAGCCCTTAAGACTTGTGCTCACAGGCCTGCCCTTGAACCCCCTCCTGTTTCTATGAGTGAGGAAGATGGGCCAATATTATATGTATTAAGGGATCTATACTCTGATTCCTCTGTCTTGAGTCAAGCTGACTACCCCACTTTTGAGTATTTGGATGCCCCTATAGTACATACTGACCTTCATCCTTCATCTACCTTTAACCCTGTCCCTGTTAAAGGGTCTTTCATATATATTTTTTATCATGTTACTTTTTCAGGCATTTTGAAATAATGTTCTGCTGCACATTCCTCTAGTTCTCACACCCACAATCTCTCGGGGCCCCAGAAAAAAGCTCTTCATTCTCTTGCTGACTATCATGAACTTATCCTCAGACAGACTAACACGGGGGGCAGTATTGTCCTCCAAGATAAATGTAATTACCTTGCTGAAGCTACCCTGTTACTTTACCACTTACCTTAGGCTTCCATGTGACTTGATATCTGGTTATCAGATGGAGGTAAAATACCTCCTAGATTAAGTCCTTTACAACAAAGTTATCAATAAAGGTGAATACATGTTTATGTACAGTGAATTCTTTAGGCGCCCCTATTACTATCACCTAACAAAGGTGCATAAGAATCCCCTACACCCACCTGGTAGACCCATTGTAGCGAGTATGGAGAGCATCACTAGTGGGCTCACTCAATACACTGATTATTCAATCCTTACCTTCATACGTTAAGATACCCTGCAATTATTAAATATTCTGAAGAACTACCAATGGGAACCAACTTACTTCTGGTTGTCCCTCAATGTCCAATCACTATACACTTCCATCACGCATGGTGTTGGTCTCACAGCCATTAGCTTTTTCCTTACCAAGGATTCCTATTTGCATATCACGCGGGCCAAGTTAATCTTGGAGGGTACCCTGTTCTGTTTGGAGCACAATTATTTCTCCTTTCAAGGTGATTTCTTCCTCCAGATATGGGGCATGGTGATGGGCGCATCTTTTACACCCTGTTACGCCAATCTCACTCTTGGTTGGTGGGAAGTGTCCCGTATCTGGAGGAACAATGCCTTTGCCACCCATATTGTGCTTTATGAATGTTATATTTTTTTTTTTCATTCAAATATTTTTATTGGGTTTATAAAGTTTTACAGAAAAGGTTGGAAGTAAAAAAAATATACACAAATGATGGTGATAAGATAGTAAAATAAAATAAAAATACAATAATAGTAATAATAATAATAAGAATAATAAGAATAAGAAGCACATATCTAGAGCAATCGTATGATAAATCTTCAGGTTATGTTTACAGTTATTTATGTATAATGATATTTATCAGTCCATGTTTTCCACAGTTTGTCAAATTTATCACATCTTAGCGAGTTAATTGCTATAAGTCTTTCAAAGGTATAATTTTGCTGGACCTTCCTAGTGACATCCGTGATGTTAAGTGTTGGAGCGCTTTTCCAGTTACTGAGAATTAGGGACCTAGCAACCAGTAGTATGTGTGTTACTACATGTCTTACATAGTAGGGGAATTTTTCTAATCCAATTAATAATATAGCTAGCATTGGGTCTAGGCATGTTATGATGCCTGTAATTTCCCTTACTAGTTTAAAAATGTTGTTCCAGAAGCTGGTAACGTTAGGGCACTCCCAAAACATATGGAGAAGATGACCTTTTTGTCCGCATTCTCTCCAGCATAAAGGTGAGGTGTTAGCAGTGCTGTATTTAGGCCTAGGCCGACAAGGCGACAAGGCAGAGGCCTAGGGCGGCACTTTGCGGGGGGGCGGCAACCCCCCCCCCACGAAAAAAAAAGCACCTGCATCCTCCTCCCGACTCGCGCATGCAGGGCCACCATCCGAGGAGTAAATCTAAATCACATCGCTATGGGAGTGCGGGTGGGGGGCGTACTGCACCCGGGTGACACCAGGAAGCAGTTGTAGTGGGTGCAGTCACAACCCCCCCCATCGGCAAAGCGGTGATCACAGGCAGCGGCGCTGTGACAGGGAGAGGAGAGCTGTGTACAGTGTCTGTGTATTTCCTCCGCTCGCCCCCCTCCTTTCTCCTGTCAGCTGAAGTTGAACAGGAGAGGAGAGCGGCTCGTTCCCCTAAGCGCCGCCCGGCTCTCTGCCAGCTCTTGTCATAGCAGAGAGCCAATCCGAAAACACGGAAATGGGCATTATGGGAAACGTAGTCCCAGAAGATTGACGGCCCCAGTATGTCCACAGACATACTACAGGCTACAGTCCTCTAACATACATGCGCTGGGGGGGGGGGACCTGACCTGGAACCCAGCAAACAGCAGAGTGCTACAGGGGAAGAAAAAGAGAGGACTGTGCTGGGGGAGACCAGATAAAGCCACGCTGTACCCGCACCACCAGATAAAGCCACGCTGTACCCCCATTACCAGATAAAGCCACGCTGTACCCCCACCACCAGATAAAGCCACGCTGTATCCCCACCACCAGATAAAGCCACGCTGTACCCGAAACCACCTGATAAAGCCACGCTGTACCCCCATTACCAGATAAAGCCATGCTGTACCCCCACCACCAGATTAAGCCACGCTGTACCCCCACCACCAGATAAAGCCACGCTGTACCCGCACCACCAGATAAAGCCACGCTGTACCCGCACCACCAGAGAGGGAGCCACGCTGTACCCGCACCACCAGAGAGGGAGCCACGTTGTACCCGCACCACCACAGAGGGAGCCACGCTGTACCCGCACCACCAGATAAAGCCACGCTGTACCCCCACCACCAGAGAGGGAGCCACGCTGTACCCGCACCACCAGATAAAGCCATGCTGTACCCGCACCACCAGAGAGGGAGCCACGCTGTACCCACACCACCAGAGAGGGAGCCACGCTGTACCCGCACCACCAGAGAGGGAGCCACGCTGTACACGCACCACCAGATAGAGCCACGCTGTACCCGCACCACCAGAGAGGGAGCCACGCTGTACCCGCACCACCAGAGAGGGAGCCACGCTGTACCTGCACCACCAGAGAGGGAGCCACGCTGTACCCACACCACCAGAGATGGAGCAACGCTGTACCCGTACCACCAGAGAGGGAGCCACGCTGTACCCACACCACCAGAGAGGGAGCAACGCTGTACCTGCACCACCAGAGAGGGAGCCACGCTGTACCTGCACCACCAGAGAGGGAGCCACGCTGTACCTGCACCACCAGAGAGGGAGCCACGCTGTACCTGCACCACCAGAGAGGGAGCAACGCTGTACCTGCACCACCAGAGAGGGAGCCACGCTGTACCCACACCACCAGAGAGGGAGCAACGCTGTACCCGTACCACCAGAGAGGGAGCAACGCTGTACCCGTACCACCAGAGAGGGAGCAACGCTGTACCCACACCACCAGAGAGGGAGCAACGCTGTACCCACACCACCAGAGAGGGAGCCACGCTGTACCCGCACCACCAGAGAGGGAGCCACGCTGTACCCGCACCACCAGAGAGGGAGCCACGCTGTACCCGCACCACCAGAGAGGGAGCAACGCTGTACCTGCACCACCAGAGAGGGAGCCACGCTGTACCCACACCACCAGAGAGAGAGCCACAGGATCACTGTTGCGGTTTCGCTGGGTCTGGTAAGAGGGCCTGTTGGCCATTATCCATTACTGTTCCTATGGACTGAGCCGTGCCTAACCTGCTATTCTCTAGGCCTTATTGACCACCACAACAACCCTCTCTGTCCTCCTCCCCCGACGTCCCTCTGTCTTCCTCAGATGAAGATGACAGTGCGGGTCTTAAAAAGTAAGGGGTGTGGCCTTGACAGGAAGGGGTGGTTCATATTTAAATTAGGGGGTGCCCAAGTTTAATCAGGCCTAGGGCAGCACAAAACCTAAATACACCACTGGGTGTTAGTGAACATTTTTGAGATTCTACAGGGGGTATATTGCCAGCGATGTATTATCTTGAGCGATGTTTCCCAGTGTGTGGTGCAGTGTGACACCGTTTGTATGGTCTTAAACGCGAATTGCCATTGATTATCACTAATTGAAGTTTTGAGGTCCATTTCCCATCTAGTGTGTGTTCTTGATTTTTGGAACTTTGTTTTCCCCTGGAGTAGATTATAGTATAAAGATATTCCTTTGTTATGGAATGACCCTCGGGTTAGGTGAAGCCATGCTAGGTTTGGAAGGTGGACACCATTCCGCGGGTGCTTGTATGTGAGGTGAGCTACACGTAAGCAGGTGAAAAGCATGTTATGTGGCATGTTGTAGTCCTTCATTAAGCAGGTTGCTGATTTTGGTCTATTTTTATGGTATAGGTCTTGTACACTGTTGATCTTATGGGAAGGGAATTTTTTCAAAGATATCATTGGTATATTGGCTTCCACCACACTTAGAGGGAGTGTATAGTCGATTTCTCTACTGTCAGTAATTTGACGAGATATGAGGAATCTCCATGCTTTGAGTGATATGATGATAGTGGGAGGCAGGTTTTTAAGATTCCAGGGTATCCAGCTGTCACTAATGAGGATCGATGGTAGGTCTGATATTGGAGCTAAGGTTTTTTCAATCTCCACCCAGAGTGGAACTTCTATAGGTGAAAACCAATATTTGAGTTGGTCTAGCCGAGTTGCCCACATATAATCATGAACATCTATTAGTCTCGCCCCTCCTGCTCTTTTATGGGGAATTAGTGTAGCTTGTAAGCATCTTGCTTTCTTTGTACCCCACAGGAGTTTCCATTGGAGACTAGAGAGGGATTGGAGATAATGTTCCGGGATGGTGATCGGGAGTACCCTAAAGATGTACAGGATTTGAGGGAGGATTAACATTTTAAATGCTGCTAACCTACCTAGCCATGATAATTCGTGTTTGGCTATGTTGTTGGTTTGAATCGTTAGTTTGGTTAAAAGGGGTTTCAAGTTAGCATCAATTAGGGAGCTGGTATGGTTAGTAAGTGTAATGCCTAGGTATGGTATACCTTGGTACACACGGTCGGATTTTCCGATGGAAAATGTCCGATCGGAGCGTGTTGTCGGAAATTCCGACAGTGTGTGGGCGCCATCGGACATTTTCCATCGGATTTTCCGACACACAAAGTTGGAGAGCAGGAGATAAAATTTTCCGACAACAAAATCCGATCGCGTCAATTCCCACCGTGTGTGGCCTGTTCCGACGCACAAAGTGCCACGCATGCTCAGAAGAAATTCCGACACGGGACAGCTCGTTCTGGTAAACTTAGCGTTCGGAATGGATACAGCACTTTCGTCACGCTGCAATGTAAAAAATGGTTTAATACAGCGCACTCTCTTCTTCTTTATAATGTGACAAGAATTAAGTAGTTTTGCTGCTCATATTCACACACACTTCTCACAAACTTTTATTTGTGTTTTTTTAGTGGGATTCCCTCAATATATTGTTATTAGTTGTCACATCTGACAGTTTTATATTTTTTATGTTTTTTTTTTTTTTTTTTTTTTTTTTAAGCCTTTTTTTTTCTTTAATGTTTGGATTTTTTCTAAGGCTGATCTTTGTTCAATGTTATTTTTATTTTTACTCCAGAATATTTTTGGTGTGTGTTTTGTGTGGCAAGTTACCCCCACACCATTGATATCTTTTATTATTTAATCTCCTTGAGATTGTTTGTTGTTGGTGTCCCTTGTTCATTTCACATTGTATATTAGAAATGTACCTGAATCCTCACAAACAAACCATCATTTTTGAAGTAAAACACATAGGAGAGTATAATTCAAAACAAAAATCCTTTATTAAGGTATCAGAACCAAACAAAGAGGAAGGCAACACTGGATCAACATGAGAAATTAGTGAAGCCTGGGACCCCCAGGGCAGACAACAATTCTTAAAGCTCAAAATTGGTGGCCTGAGGAGTCCATATGTGAGGGAGGGCAGTCTGGTCCGGGATTCACAGAGATCGGGATAGCAGCAGATGACATCAGTGTCCCCAGGCTGTGGTACCACAAGAGGCTGCATTTTTTGGCCGACCAGACTGGATCCAGGGTCCTCACTCTCTGGTCTTCCTTTCACACTTCCTTCCGGGCTGTCGCTGTGCAGTTGTAGATGTGGCAGGAGGAGGAGTAGGACCCGGAGGAGGAGGAGGACTGGGGGGACCTGGAGGAGGACTGGGGGGACCTGGAGGAGAGGGAGGAGGAGGAGGAGGACCTGCAGGAGGAGGAGGAGGACCATCACAAAGGTGTGTGTCAGGTGTAATTTGGGCCCTCACACCTTTCTCCAGAGCCTCTGATATGAGGGCCTCACACATGGCTTGTTGGCCCTCCTCCATCCTCTGCATTTTATATGCAATGAATGCACCAATGTTCTCCTGCCTGGTGTGGGGTGCTCCCAGGACCTCAGTAGCCCTACAAAAAAATCTGATAGCCGCCTCCTCCAGGGTACTCCTCCTACTGCCACTTTCTGTTTTCACCGTGGGTGGAGGGACCTGCACATTAGCCAGCCGGCTCGGCCCGGCCACCTCCTGGCTGAGACTTCCCTGTGTATGAAAAAGGGGCATGGTTTTAGTTTTTGCATCATCAATCACAATCCTAAATTAGTACTCCAAACTAACATCTAGTTAACATCATTGATTGGACAAGCAGAAATATTTAGAGGAATGCTATACCTGGCTCAATCTGGGCTCCTCCACATGTGGCCTGGAAGGCCCAGGTTGGGCATCAGAAGCCTCAGCCGGATGGGAAGGAAGTGTGGAAGGAAGACTTGAGAGGGATGGCCCGGGTTCAGTCTGGCCTGCCAGAAAATGCAGCCTGTCGTAGTACAACATCCTGGGGACATAGATGTCATCTGCTGCTCCGGATCTCTGGGAATCCAGGACTTTCCTGCGCTCCCTCAGATATGTGCTCCTCAGGCCACCAATGAAGATCTTTAAATAGGTGATGTCTGCCGTGGGGATCACCTGCTTCACAATTTCACACAATTGCTCCAGTGCTGCCTTCCTCTTTGCTTGGTTCTTGTAATGGGGGTGGGTAATCTCCCACAGACAGGGCAGCTCCCTTAGCATATCAATGAAGACTGACATGAAGTCAGTATCTTCTTTCAGTACCATATCCATGTTCACTGCAAGACACAACACAAGACAAAGCCTAATGTCAGACCAAACTCTCCTAATCTTGTTACAATATAGGCCTCAATCTATAGAAGCAGTATAGGCCCAAGTTTGTCTCTTACCTTCGTTCTTACGATCGCCGCGTTCAATTCTCCTTCCTCCGCTCACAGATCAAACGTAATACGCACGTGTGTTACGCTTTATATACACTGCGCATGCGTGTAACTCCGCCCGCCCCTGACGTTCTTTCTAGTGTATTCCCCGCCCCTTTTCGTTCGGCGCAGTGGGGGAAGAGCATGATGGCAGACATACAGCAGGTGCGGGCTAATTGTAGCAACGAGGAGGAGGAGGAGGAGGAAAGGGCGGATCCAGGCACGTCCCGATCCAGAAGGAGACGTTTTAAGGCCACCAATATGTCGTTTGGGGAGATGTTGGAGATGGTCGACATCATGAGGAAGTCCGACTATGACGGAAAATATGGGACTTACCCCCACCCCAACATCCGAAAGGCCAAAATCATTGGTAAAGTGGTCAGGAGTCTAGAGCGGAATTTCGGGGTACGAAGGTCTAAAGATCAGCCCAGGAAGCGGTGGTCGGACCTGAAGTTGAGAGAGCCAGAGCAGTACCGAAAGATCCGGAGAGTGCTGCAAAAAAGTAAGTAGTTGTGCTGTGTTCCTATTCTTTATGTCTTTATTACGTTCGTTCTGCTCCATATGCTTTGATTAGTTGTAACGTTTCCAAAGGTCAACTTTAATGTTCATGGGCACATTATTCGTTCGTATCAAACATTTTTCTTTCGGCCTCTAGAACACCATTGTTGAGGCCATATGCATTTTCACACATTTTTGGGGGCCTACTTGGATGCTAAATATTTGTTTGTGTAGATGGGTTTGTTACTAGAATGAAATGCCAACTAGATTGTGTGTAAGGAGAGGACACTGAGCAGCTGTTTTCACATCTGGACACTGGAGCACTAGTGTGGGACACAAGAACACCATTTTTATTAGGGGCCACACAGGTACTCCAGTGTATACTATAGGGGGGTCTCCATCTGTGAAGTTTGTACTAAACCGGTAAAGTATTGCAGCTTGACAAAGGGCAATAAAAAAAATACATCTTGGAACTCGGCTAAAATAGACAATTGTACCACACTTCCAAGCAATGTTTCCTAGTTCTAGTTCTGCCATCAAATATCTGTGTGCTAAGTATACCATTTTTGTTTTACATAGGGGAGAAAAGACTCGGAGGACACCCCTCATCCCAGGAGACCAGAGACCCCCCACCTCTGGAAGAAGGGGAAATACCAACACAAGAAGAAGAGCAGGAGGAAGAAGAAGATGTGGTGGAGATTGGCACCACAACAGGTGAGTGTCTGCAACCACAGGCTCAGGTAAAAGAGATGGATGGTGGCAGATTTTTGAGACCTTTTTTTTGGTTCTTTATCTCTTTTTAGGTGATCGTGATGTGAGGGAGAGAGAACGCTTTACTTCTGAAAGTGCCCAGATCCTGATCGGGGAGATCATGGGATGTAATCTCGAATTGCACAACATACAGCAACAAATCAATGATGTTATTAAAAAAAATAATAACATCATTGATGTTTTGGGGCGAATTTAAACCCCACAAAATAACTTGTTTTATTGTGGTCCAATCTTTTCAAATTTTTTTCAATGTTTTGAAAAGCCAAATTTGGAGGATGCACACAGTGTGCCAACATGTGCTATCTGCCATCATGGGAGATCAATGGACGCGTTTTGGGGGTGCAAACCCTTCCTCAATTCTAAAGTCGCATTGAGGAAGGGCTTGCTCCCCCAAAACACGTCCCTTGATCCCCCCTGATGGCAGATAGCACATGTTGACATTCGTAAATTTGTGTGCATCTTCCAAATTTGGCTTTTCCAGGGGTGATTTCCCCCCATCTGAACGCTATATCAAACCCAGTTCCTAAATACTGATGTCTGATATAGCCTTCAGGTTTTACCTAATGTGAACTTTGTAAGTTCAAGTTTTTTGGCTTTCTTGTTGGTTTTACACAGGCCTGTTTTATCTGAAATGGTTATTTTGATTTTTCATAATGCTACTGCAAACATTGTTATACAACAAACATGTTGGTTTGTTTTAAAAACCTTTCGTAAATGCACATGTGATTGTGCAGCTATAAAAAAGTGGCTTAATCAAGAATGTGTGGATTATTGTCTCAACACTACAACACTTTTGGGGTGATGTAATTGTTGTTTTATGCAAAAATGGGGGTTATTTCCTAAGGGAAAATACACTTTGCACTACAAGTGCAGGTTCAGTGCAGTTGCAAGTGCACTTGTAGTGAAATGTGTTTTTGCATTTAGGAATTACCAGCCAACACAGTTTTTTATAAGGTTACCCAATCACGACATTTTCTGCACTCAACACATTTCTGTCAGGGTCAGCTAAAAGAAACACAAGCAGTAAATGTCCACAAAGAATTTTTTTTGGTTGTTTTTTATTTTAAAAAGTTTTCACAGATTGTCTGGCATATTGATAGCCCCCCTACCCGCAAAGAACTCCAGGTAGCGTAACCGGACATCACGGGCACTCAGGGAGGGCAAGCCAGGACGGCCACTTTCAAGCGCCGTCAGTGTTGATGGATTTGGATTTCCGGCCTCAGGCCCAACTGAGCCAGCATAGTTTGCTGAATGTTTTCTTAAAAAATTATGGAGAACACAGCAGGCAAGTATTATATGGTTCAGTTTATACTCCGCCATATGGATGGGTGTCAGAAATAATCGGAACCGGCTGGCCAGGATTCCAAATGTGTTCTCCACCACTCTTCGGGCTCTGGCCAGCCGGTAATTAAAAACCCTCTGTTCCGGGGTGAGGGTCCTCATCGGGAATGGCCGCATCAGGTGGTCCCCCAGCGCAAACGCTTCATCAGCAACGAACACAAATGGGAGACCTTCAACATTGTCCTCTGGAGGTGGCAAGTCCAAGCTGCCATTCTGGAGACGCCTGTAGAACTCCGTCTGGGCGATCACTCCACCATCGGACATCCGGCCATTCTTCCCCACGTCCACATACAAGAAGTCGTAATTAGCCGACACCACCGCCAACATCACTATACTATTAAACCCCTTGTAATTATAATAGTACGACCCCGAGTTGGGTGGTGGGACGATGTGGACGTGTTTCCCATCAATTGCCCCTCCGCAGTTAGGAAAGTCCCACCGCTGGGCAAAGTGGGAGGCCACAGTCTGCCATTCCTGTGGCGTGGAAGGAAACTGTTGAGGAAAAAACAATAAACATTACTATTTTTTCACAGAAACCTGGCAAGCAGATTAGACACAAACATTATGGGTCAACCTCCAGATAGCATTTATTAAGGGGAATTTAACAACAACAAAGTATAAGGTACACCTATCATATTCCCCCTCCCCCCCTCTCATGGGCCATTTCTAACATTATAGGGGGGGGGGAACTCTTGGACAGGTAACCCTCTTCACTTCATTGAGAGATGAATGCCTAAATACAGGGTATTACTTGGAACAGCCCCTCCTTAGTTACACTATTGGCAGCCCACTGGACAGGTAAGAAGTGTCATAATACAAAGATATAAATACACACTACACATTTGAGCACATTTGTACATTCTGCTATTACCTATCAAGATCATAATAGGATACAAGAACTTTAAACAGTACCATTGTAAAGTATACAGGCAGGCCTTTGCACTACATGCTTTGGGGAATTCATCCATAAATCTGACCAGTAAAGAGATGGGTATAGTGTGTATGGGTTTGGCAAAGTCAGCAGATAGATGATTGAGGATAGAGAATTGGGATCAGCTGACTTAGCAGTTGGGGGGAGGGAGGGTTACCAAAAATTTGGGGACACCACAAAAAAAAGCCTCTGGCCCTCTGCCTGAATTTAAATCAAAAATAACATTTCAAAACATTTTAGGGGGTGTTTGGGGTAAAGCACTACTATGGAGCTGATAAAATACATTGTTAAGTAACTACATGAGGTGAATATAGGGCAGGAGACACCATGCTGGAGAGGTTATTGAAGGTCAAATATGTATGAAGGACCTAAAATAATAATTACATAAAAATCCAGCATGCATGAGGACAAAGGGGACATTCACACCATATTCCAATCATGGTAATTAGGGAATGAGGAAAGAAATACAATATATTATCAAACATTCAATACAATAAAATGTGATATTAAAGGATAAAAATCGTACCTTCATATACTCCTTCTGCAGGACCTGGATGATGGCAGAACAGGTCTCTGGGATAATGATCCCCAGAGCCTGGGGGGAGATGCCTGTCGAGAACTTGAGGTCCTGCAGGCTTCTCCCTGTGGCCAAATACCGCAAGGTAGCGACCAACCTCTGCTCCGGAGTGATGGCTTGCCTCATGCAGGTATCCTGCCTGCTAATATAGGGGCTCAGCGAAGCCAACAAACGGTGAAATACGGGGTCCGTCATCCGGAGAAAGTTCCTGAAATCATCAGGATTATTCTCACGGATCTCACGGAGCAAAGGCATATGAGAGAACTGGTCACGCTGAAGCAACCAATTCTTGGTCCATGAACTCCTCCCCACCCTGTTCATGGACTGGACTTGTGTCAAGGTCAGGACCCCAACACCAAGCCCCCGCACAGCATGAACTCTACGAGGAGTACGCATACGAAACATGGCTAGAAAACGGTCGGCTGCTCAGAACGAAGTAACAGAACGCACTGAAGAACAGCAAGGCCTGTGAAGAGCGACCTGAAAAACAGCAACGAGCAGGCAAGATCACACAGAAAACTCTGATACGAACTGACTGCACGCACTGAAGAGCAGATACAAACCCACAAGCACAAACTGAACGGCAGAAAACGATCTGAAAGCCACGAGTCTGAAAAAGCGCGAATCGTCTCTCACCAAACTTTTACTAACACGAGATTAGCAAAAGGAGCCCAAAGGGTGCTGCGCTTGGTTCTGAACTGGCCTTTTCTAGTCTCGTCGTACGTGCTTGACGTCACCGCGTTGTTGTCGATCGGAAATTCCGACAACTTTGTGCGACCGTGTGTAGGCAAAACAAGTTTGAGCCAACATCCGTCGGAAAAAATCCTAGGATTTTGTTGTCGGAATGTCCGAACAAAGTCCGACCGTGTGTACGGGGCATTACGCTGTTTGGTGTTCACACCTAGGTCCAAAATAAGGGATTTGGAGCAGTTCACTCTGTAGTATGATATATTGCCAAAGGAAGTTAGTATTTCATGCGCTATAGGGAGTGTTGTGCTTGGATTTGTCAAAAATAATATCACATCGTCAGCGAATAAATTGATAACGTGAGTGGTGGTTCCGAATTGGAAACCAGTTATGCTATCATGTGATCTGATGACCTCCGCCAGGGGTTCGATCATGAGGTTGAAGATCGTTGGGGATAAGGGACAACCCTGACGAGTTCCATTCGTTATTTGGAATAGAGTGGAAAGCATGCTGGACGTGTACACCCGGGTCGAGGGACAGGAATACAAGGCAAATTCAGTATGTGGCCACTAAAGCCATATTTAGATAAAGTCATTGACATGTATTTCCAGTTCACTCTATCAAACGCCTTCTCTGCGTCTATGGATAGCAGCAGAGAAGGCTTTTTTGTTATTTCAGCATGGTGGATGATGTTAATTATTCTCCTCGTAGCATCAGAGGTTTGTCTCCCCCTCACGAAGCCCATCTGATCTTTTTGAATCAGTGATGGAATGTAAGTTGCTATTCTTTTGGTTATTAGCTTGGCATAAATTTTTATATCGGAATTTAGAAGAGAGATTGGACGAAAATTGGGTGGTGTGGTGGGTTCTTTATCTGGTTTGGGTATAGTAACAATATAAGCTTGTAGCATCTCTGGGGGAAAGGTTGCTGTGGTTGCTGCTTTTGTAAAAACTGATTGTAAGTGAGGAGCAATATGTGATCTGAATGTTTTGAAGTATTCATTTGAGAACCCGTCAGGTGATTTGCCATTTGGTAGTGTTTCTATAGCAGCGGTTATTTCAGTTATGGTAAACGGGGAGTTTAAAGTAAGGATCTGGGATTCTAATAATACTGGTAATTTTAGCTTTTGAAGGAAGGTTTTGGATGCTGTCGTGCGTGGGTTGGCATGTAGAGGGGTCGTCTTTAATGTTGTATAGGTTGCTATAGTAGTCTGCGAACTGGTTAGCTATGTCTTGCGGGTTTGTGACTTTATGTTTGAGAGTAGGGTGGAGCAGGTGGGCAATTCTTGTTTTGGTTTTCACTGCTTTAATTCTATTGGCTAAGTATTTCCCTGCTCTGTTGGCATTGGCATAGGATTGTAGTTTCAGACATCTAAGATGGTAATCGTATTGTTGTGAGAGCCTATTTCTGAGGTTATCTCTTAAAGCTGAGAGTTTTTGGGTAAGGTTGGTATTAGGTTTTTGTTTATTTTGTGCTTCTATGGTGTGGATGTCTTTCAGGATTGAATCAATTTGGGCATTATGCCGTTTTTTTTTCCCTTGCTCCTAGTTGTATGAGTATACCTCTCATGTACGCCTTATGGGCGTTCCATAAGGTGAAAGGGTTTTCAACAGAATCAATATTGTTTAGAAAGAATTCTCTGATATGTTGGGAGAGCTTAGTGGAAGTTCGAGGGTCTTGTATTAATCTTACATTGCTACGCCAGATGGGTGAGGAGGAGGAGACAACCTGGTCATTGATGGTGATGGTAATAGCAGCATGGTCAGACCATGTTATATCATGTATTTTCGCACTCGAGATATTCTATAACAGCCACTTGTCTGTCAAGAATAGATCAATGCGAGAATATGAGCAATGCCTGTGGGAGAAAAAAGTGTAGTCTCTTGCGTTCGCGTTTAAACATCTCCATACATCATATAGATCTGCTTGGTATATTATTTTGCTCAGATAGGAGGAGCTGTGTGGTTTTGGAGCAGACGTATCCATTTTGGGATCAACTATAAGATTAAAGTCACCGCAGACAATAAGATTGCCATATAGATGATTCTGCAGTTTCTTGAATAGTCTGCTGATGAAGCGGATCTGACGTGAGTTCGGTGCATATAAGGATATTAAAGTATACGGTTTGGAGTTAATGTCTCCTGTCAGGATGATGTATTGGCCATTTGGATCGAGGATAATATCCTTTTGTTGAAACGACACAGTGTTCCTCAGTGCTATTAATACTCCGCCTTTTTTCTTCTCTGGTGTACATGCCATAAATACGTGTGGGTAGTCTTTGTGTGTACAGTTAGGAGCTTTTGTGTCTTGGAAGTGGGTCTCCTGTGCACATAAGATGTCTGCTTTGTGTTTTTGGGCTTCCTTCCATATGGAGAGTCTTTTTGCGGGGTGGTTCAGGCCCCTGGCATTTATGGATAGGCAGTTAATAGGCATGTGGGGGTGAGTTTGGTGTCTGCTGTGTTATGAGGTGTAGGTACTCACTGTGACCTTTATAGAAGATCTGGTAGCGGATGGGTGCGCTGTCTTCGTCCAGGCTTGAAGGGAGGTTTGCTGCTGGATGATGTGCTTCAAACATATAGTAAAAAAAATAGAAGTGGTGAAAAAAGAACATTGTTATTGAAACGAGTGTAAGTTCAATAAGAAAAGGATCTATGAACTGATCCAAAGGCAGACGTAACTGCTGCAAAAGATAACTGGAGGTAAACAGGGATGTTAATCATATAACTACTGTTGTCCGGAGAGATTTGGATTTTGCATAACGTTTTGCTGTCAACCATTTCCACCGGTAGCTTTCTTTGAGGACCGTTTACAGGAGACTACTTGCCAGTCTTCTTGTAGTGGGCTAGGTGCAGGGCTCTGAGTAGCCGACTTGTCTTGGTCGTGTAAGATACCCCATTTGCGTAGTGCTGCGATACCTTCTTCCAATGTGGATATCATTACTGAAACTCCATTATGGGTGATCGAGAGCTTCCACTTATGTATTATGTTGTGGTTCCTCAGGGCCTTAGTTATGGTCGCGAGGTTGCGACGCTGTTGGAGCGTATGCCTGGACAAGTCCGGGAGTATTTGTAGTTCCGCGTACTGCGGGTGTCTATCATCAGATCTGCGGGATGTAGTGAGGATTTGTTCTTTTATATGATAGTAGTGGACCCAAAGTAACACATCTCTAGGAGTGTTGTGGGTGGGTATACGATGTATACGATCCACTATCAGATCTTGCGCTGATAAGGATGGTAGCAGAGTTGAGAATGCCTGCGTGTATGGCAGTAGTTGCATAGCAGGTATGGTTTCTGGGATCCCCCTGATTTTAAGGTTGTTCCATCTGGAACGGTCTTCCAAATCTGCGACCTTATTTTTTAGCCATGCGATTTCTTCATCATGGTTTCTGTATGCATCCACCATTGTGTTAAATGAGGAAGTAAAGTCACTCATTCGCTGTTCTATATGATCCACCCTGTTTCCTAAGGCCTGGACTTCCCTCTGGCAGTGGTTAATGCCAGCAGTCATGTCAGCATGTAATGATGCTTTTAGAGAGAGCAGCATCTCTTTGAGGACTGTGTCTGACACTGGCCCGTCAGATGTAGGGAATGCTGCTATGGGGTCCTGTGAGACTTGCACTACTGGGTCTGCAGCATTTTGGGGCCTGCTTACCTCCATCTCAGGGTCCGTCAGCGGCCGATCCGGGGGATGATATCCGCTGTTTTTGTTTGGCTGGACTCCTGGTGGAGGGGATCGAGGTTCCAGAGGAGGATCCGCTGTGTAGATGTGAGCTGTGCTGTTGTTTTGAGGAGCCGGAGCGGCCGTTATTAGTCATGGCCTGCGGCTCCGTCCATCTTCCTGAGGCGCCGGCGCCATTTTGTTGAGGCTCGCGCCCTTTGAAAAAGTCCTGCATTTTTTGTATATTCTGCGGGTTTTTTCTTTGCCTGGGCATCTCGTCGTGCACAGCGGGTCCCGGTGGGTCTGTGGATGCCGTTTGCGGTGGCGATGGGGCCGGTGGACGTGGATGTGAGTGGATTCTCTCCGGCGGCCGAGCGGAGCTCTCTAGTTAAGCTTCCATGTTGGAGCTCGGTCGCCACGTCCCCCCCTTTATGAATGTTATGTTGATGATATTATCATCACATGGGATGCCCCCCCAATGATTGAACCTTTTATTCAGTACTGCAATAACAACATCCTATCTTTTACCCATGTGGCGTATTCTATGTCGGTTAGGCGATTCATCAATTACGCCAAAGAATCAATGATCACAATTATTCTTCCACTAATGGTAGAATGTTGAGTCCCGTTAGTAGACATTTAGATTTAGATCATAGATTTGGTACTTCCTGTGTCACCTTTATAGTTCTGGCTTTGGTGCTGCAGGATCCCAGGGGAGGGGATTGGGATAAAAGGATTCTACAACTTAAAAACCAAGTGGATGGAACGTCTTAATGCCATACACTGGCCCGGTATTAATGAATTACAATCCTACAAGTCATTTCTATAAATACTACTGGCTATCCTGTTCCTTCTACTGGTTTAGGTATAATACATACCATCTATCCCTGGTGCTAGGTATGGAGGTGCCTCAAAACTCTGCCCTCTTTTGTGATCTCAAGCGATCTTTGTCGGTACTAACATTTTAAATCTCTCATTCAATGTGGTTTGTTGCTTTTTTGTATTCTTTGTCTGCTCATGTATATTCATTGCCCAAATGCTACTTTATATGCTATTTTTTTTAAAGTTGTAATTTTTTGCTATGTATATTTTTACTTTTTGTAAATTCTATCCATTTCAACTACTCACAACATTTATTTGTCTCTAGGTTGCAATGGAATCCCTTACAGCATTGGTCCGATTTGATCTATATGGGATGCTGGAGCTCTTGGCTACATGTGCGGCCGAGTAGCCGCATTCATCCCTAATGGGGTATGATTTTTGTGGCTTAGTGGTCAGACACTGTTTTTTTTCTCTCCCCTGTGGACATTCGGCCCATTGTTGCTGTTTCCATCTACCCGATTGGCTTTCACTATCTGCACTATGCATTGTCCCCCACATTGCACTTTCGGAATTCACACTGGGGGGAGCTCTCAGTTCTGAGCTCCACAGTGCAACGCTCCTGCCATACCATCCCACTTGTTGTGGTCGCTCAGCGGACTACGCATGCACGGTCGGAATGGTGGTGTGCGCGCATGTCCTCCCGGCCAAGTCAGGTGATGTGGAAGTTTATACCACACACCTGACTGGGATGTGTATAAAAGGCTGTCATTTCAGCCTTATATCATGGCTATTTCACCAGCTGACCATTTCCCCCTTCTCTTGGTGGACCTAACTAGCTCTGGTATGTAAATTTGGCCCCTTACCTTGTTACTCTAGTTAATGCTACTATGCTTTAAATACTTATTGGCGTTATTTATATATTTTTATTTAGATAGTTTCCTCTCTCTCTAAAAAATAGATGCTTTACCAAGCCTCTTTCAATGTCTTATCATATACATATATATTTCACAGGTGGCTTGTTTGCTGCTTAGCATATTCTCATCTCAAACAAATGACTATAGCCATTTTACCATCTATCAAATTTGTTTCTATCTATTACTGCTCATCAAGGTAGGATTGGCCACTATCTCCATCCTTTATTATACACTACCACAGGTCATATGGTGTTAGCCTTTTATCTTTTAGTTACCCTTTTTTGCCTTGCTCATTATATATGATATTTTTCAGGTTATGCACCTGTGTTATAAGTTTGGTGCTTTTATACTATTATATCATATATATAGATATTTTTTCACCTTGGCATGACCCCACATTTTCGCCCATTGCAATCCCTGCATGCCCTGTTCTCAATCTCTTCTGACCACTGCTGTGAGTTTCCCTACACCTGTTTTGAGACATCTTGTTATCATTATTATAGTTGTTATTGACTGCCTCTTTTTCTCTCCTTAGAATATTTATCAAGCTCCTGAAGAAGCGATTTTCGTGAAACATGTAGAGCTATTGTTGTATGTTATTTTGCAGTATAGTCATACATGTCCTATATGACATGTTCCTGATTTTTCCTGATCCACATTGGAGAGGTTTAGTTGTTCACTGCAATTGGCATTATTTTAAATGTCTTTTATGTAATAATTGTTTGATAAAATCTACTTTATATATATTTTCTATAATTGGTGCCTGGAAAGTCCATTTTTTCATTTTTTCCATTTGACCACTATCTTTTACCCATGTACAGTGGGGATGGAAAGTATTCAGACCCCATTAATTTTTTCACTCTTTGTTATATTGCAACCATTTGCTAAAATCATTTAAGTTCATTTTTTTCCTCATTAATGTACACACAGCATCCCATATTGACAGAAAAACACAGAATTGTTGACATTTTTGTAGATTTATTAAAAAAGAAAAACCGAAATATCACATGGTCCTAAGTATTCAGACCCTTTGCTGTGACACTCATATATTTAACTCAGGTGCTGTCCATTTCTTCTGATCAAACTTGAGATGGTTCTACACCTTCATTTGAGTCCAGCTGTGTTTGATTGTACTGATTGGACTTGATTAGGAAAGCCACACACCTGTCTATATAAGACCTTGCAGCTCACAGTGCATGTCAGAGCAAATGAGAATCATGAGGTCAAAGGAACTGCCTGAAGAGCTCAGAGACAGAATTGTGGTAAGGCACCGATCTGGCCAAGGTTACAAAAAAATGTATGCTGAACGTAAGGTTCCTAAGAGCACAGTGGCCTCCATAATCCTTAAATGGAAGACGTTTGGGACGACCAGAACCATTTCTAGAGCTGGCCGTCCGGCCAAACTGAGCTATTGGGGGAGAAGAGCCTTGGTGAGAGGGATAAAGAAGAACCCAAAGATCACTGTGGCTGAGCTCCAGAGATGCAGTCAGGAGATGGGAGAAAGTTGTAGAAAGTCAACCATCACTGCAGCCCTCCATCAGTCGGGGCTTTATGGCAGAGTGGCCTGACGGAAGCCTCTCCTCAGTGTAAGACACATGGAAGCCCGCATGAAGTTTGCTAAAAAACACCTGAAGGACTCCAAGATGGTGAGAAATAAGATTCTTTGGTCTGATGAGACCAAGATAGAACTTTTTGGCCTTAATTCTAAGCGGTTTGCGTGGAGAAAACCAGGCACTGCTCATCACCTGTCCAATACAGTCCCAACAGTGACGCATGGTGGTGGCAGCATCATGCTGTGGGGGTGTTTTTCAGCTGCAGGGACAGGACAAGTGGTTGCAATCAAGGGAAAGATGAATGCGGCCAAGTACAGGGATATCCTGGATGAAAACCTTCTCCAGAGTGCGCAGGACCTCAGACTGGACCGAAGGTTTATCTTCTAACAAGACAACGGCCCTAAGCACACAACTAAAATAACGAAGGAGTGGCTTCACAACAACTCCATGACTGTTCTTGAATGGCCCAGCCAGAGCCCTGACTTAAACCCAATTGAGCATCTCTGGAGAGAGCTAAAAATGGCTGTCCATCAACGTTTACCATCCAACCTGACAGAACTGGAGAGGATCTGCAAGGAAGAATGGCAGAGGATCCCCAAATTCAGGTGTGAAAAACTTGTTGCATCTTTCCCAAAAAGACTCATGGCTGTATTAGATCAAAAGGGTGCTTCTACTAAATACTGAGCAAAGGGTCTGAATACTTAGGACCATGTGATATTTCATTTTTTCTTTTTTAATAAATCTGCAAAAATGTCAACAATTCTGTGTTTTTCTGTCAATATGGGGTGCTGTGTGTACATTAATGAGGAAAAAAATGAACTTAAATGATTTTAGCAAATGGCTGCAATATAACAAAGAGTGAAAAATTTAAGGGGGTCTGAGTACTTTCCGTCCCCACTGTATATGATCCATGTAACTTGGGTTTTCCTTGATCTTGAATTGGGCCATACCAATGGACAAATGATTTCCAAGACCCACTTTAAGCCCACTTTTGCTAATTCTTACCTACCCAAGGAATAGAGTAGGGTTGAACACCCCCTGGTTCGGTTTGCACCAGAACTCTCGAACATCGCAAAAGTTCAGACCCGAACCACGAACCCTATTAAAGTCTATGGGACCCAAACTTGAAAAATCAAAAGTGCCTATTTTGAAGGCTTATATGCAAGTTATTGTCCATAAAAATGGTATGGGGGCCTGCATCCTGCCCTGGGGGACATTTATCAATGCAAATTAAAATAAAATATATATTATTTTTAAAGGAGCAGGGATTTTAATGATGCTTAAAGTGAAACAATAAAAATGAAAAAATCCTTTAAAGATAGTGCCTGGGGGTCCCCTTAGTCTGCCTGTAAATTGGCGCATCTGTACCGTGTATAGAAACTGCTGCAGCAAAACTGACATGTATAAAGAAAAAAATGACATTTAAATTGATTTTCCCTGCAAGCTTTCTTTATTTTGTAAACAACGGCTTGGGGAGCCAGCCTGTATGATAAGGGCCACAATTTGGTTTTGTTTTTTTTAGTGAGGTCATTTCTGGTTTGTGGCTCATGTTCTCTGTTTAATATATGATTTCTTTTTATTTAATGATGCTGTTTCTGCTCCCAACCTCTTCATAGTGAGACTTGGAGAGCATTTGGCAGCACTGGTTTGCTTGTTCCTGGAGGTGATGTCGCTTCCTGTTCTGGCATCTCCAAAACGAGGCTTGGAACACATGCGGTGATGACATCCTGTTTGTTCCTGGAAGTGATGTTAATCCAACAAGGCTTGGAACACATGTGTCAGGAAGATCCTGCCAGTAATCGGCGTTCCAGGCTCACTGGCGCGCGACCGCGGGCACTACTACGCACGCGCACACGGGCAGGCGCGAGCACGCGCATCCCCGTTGGCGCCAGACGGGCTATTTAAACCTGCCTGTCATACTCAGTCCCCGCTGTCTGCTCTACAGCATTTCATGTGCCAAAAACCTGATCTGATCTGAAACCTTCTGTTACCTGACCCGGCTTCCTGTTTGGACTATCCAGCTATCCGCCTCCATCTGACCCCCTGGCTTGCTTAGACCATTCTCCTGTCTGATCCCTGGTACTTCTACTGTGCGCCTGATATCGACCACCGGCTTGTCTGACTACCCTTCTGCTTGATCCATGTTACCAGCCTGCTACCTGCTGTGTTCCTGGTTCCAGTCCAGCGTTCCAGTATCCAGCCTTCTACCTGCTGTTGTTCCTGGTTCCACTCCAGCATTCCAGTATCCAGCCTGCTACCTGCTGTTGTTCCTGGTTCCAGTCCAGCATTCCAGTATCCAGCCTGCTACCTGCTGTTGTTCCTGGTTCCAGTCCAGCGTTTCAGTATCCAGCCTGCTACCTGCTGTTGTTCCTGGTTCCAGTCCAGTGTTCCAGTATCCAGCCTGCTACCTGCTGTTGTTCCTGGTTCCAGTCTCCAGTCTTCTCTTCAGTTCCTGGTCCCTGAGTTCCCACCACTCCTGGACTTCTGGGTGACTGTTGATCCCACCAGGCACCCATACCACTCCTTACTCCTGTGTCCTCTGTCTCCATTCCAGAGGGCCGAGAGTGGGAGCCATAGGGGAGGTCTCTCTGCACTTCAGGCTCAAAACCTACCAGGTACGTGACAACATGTGGTGATGACATCCTGTTTGTGATGTCACTTCCAACTGACACCATGAGGCTGTGGCTCATTACCCAGGTACCTTTTTATTATATAAGTACAGTGACTACAGCAGAAGAGCACCCCAGATGATGTCTTTTAAGAAAAAATGCGTCAGGACACTCTGCTGAAGTCACTGTTTTATTCCTAAGAGCTTTTTTATCTACTAAAATGTGAATGTATTTCCTCCTTTTTGTATTGAATAAATTACTTTCAATTTAAATGGGATTACACTATGTGCCTACTTCTGCTTCCTTTTCATAAATATGTCCTATTGGAACAACTATCCATGTGGCTCTCTGTCTATCACCTATCCCATTGAGGTCCAATGTTGGAGTTGGTGTTCTGGTTGGAAGTTGTGTCCTCTGTGACAGTTTCCCCTGGGTGTGTGGCCCTACAAGCCTAAATTATCCATGTGGTGTACACTCATTTGGGTTCAATTGTTCTAGTAAGCCTTTTGACTCTCTGGTGGTGGATCACTTATCAAGTTTGGGCATGTTTTCCTTTGTCACATCATTATCCAGTTCAAGTGTCAGTCATTTTGAACCACCTTTTGGATATCTACAATTTATTGTTTGGTTCACCTGCCCAAACACTAAGTACTATAATTTTATTTTTTAAATATTTTTTAACTTCACATTATTGGACATCATTCACTCATATTTTGATTGTCACATAGTACATTAATTTTTTGATCTATTGTACACGTATATTTTAGTGTCTATACACATTGTCCGCATATATATATATATATATGCTGTCTGAGTTTCTTCTTAGATCATTTATGTGCACTGTATGTGTGTGTATACTGTACATATATATAATTTTTTTTTTTCAATTTATTCTGAGATCTATTCTGAGTGCTGCAGTTACTGTTCACATGTTTTCATTTTTTGCAATTGATCTATTACTGTGCTAGCTGCTTTTTTACATTGGTTGCAGACAGCGCAGTATATTTGCTTTTTATTTTTCACAATTTAGTGCACTTGAAACAAGATTAGAGATTCTTTGGATGAATGCTGGTGTTTCCTTTGCAGACTTTGAATGGAACTAACACATTTTTGCACCACAGTGAGCAAGCCTAATTAGAGTAATTAGTGTCTTTTTCGTAGACCTTGGATAGAAGTGATAGGTGTGCAAAAATTGGGTTTGCGTGTTGGTTGTGCCTATAGAGGTACTCTTGAAAAAAATCAGTTTATTTTTCTTAACAAAACATACAAAAAAAAAGTCCAACAATAACCTCAAAAGAGAAGTTTCAAAATAAATTTACAAAACTAATTTAGAAATTGCTTTATTTTCTCATCTTGCCATGTTCTTCCTCCTCTTCTATTCCTCATATATAAAATATATTATTACACCTTATTAGAATATATCTAGACAATGCCTCATCAATATACTCTTGGCGAGCTGCATATTCATGTAGCCATCCACAGAGACCAGGTATCCCTTGTTTTCCATACCCCACTTCAGTTTTGCCATTACTGGCTTACCAGTAAGGCCTATAATTAATGTTTTTTGGTTTGGTGGCAAACAAATTTATCGGCTGATCCACAAAGCAGTGAAAGGAAGACAAACTGTCCCCATGGAATGCTCCGAGAACACACTGCTGGAAAGAGCAGGAAATGGCTATATGGAAGCAAGAATTGGCCTTTCTATAAAAAATTTAAAGTATGCACCTGTCAAACAGGTGCAAAAAAATTGGACTTCGGGTGTTGGTGGTGCCTTCACACTGTAACCCTATAGAGGTTATCTTGATGAAAGCAAGAATTGGCCTTGCTGTAAAAAAATTAAATGATATGCACCTGTCAAATATGTGCGTAAAAATTGGTCCTTGTGTGTTAATTGTGCCCATGATACCTATATAAAAAAATTACCTTAAAGAGGGAGTCCACCCAAACCGCAAAAAAAAAAATATTAAAAGCCAGCAGCTACAAATACTGCAGCTGCTGACTTTTAATAAATGGTCCTCGGCAGCTGCCGCCGCCATCCTAGGTGAGGGAATCGGGAAGTGAAGCGTTGCGGCTTCACTTCCCGGTTTCCTACTGCGCATGCGCGAGTCGCGCTGTGCATCGTAACTGGTTCCCGCTATCTCCTGGACGCTGTGTATATGGACCATAGGCTGAATACAAGGATTGAAAACTGGCTACAAGCACGATTTCAGAGGGTGGTGATAAATGGGGAGTACTCAGAATGGTCAGGGGTGGGTAGTGGGGTTCCCCAGGGTTCTGTGCTGGGACCAATCCTATTTAATTTGTTTATAAACGACCTGGAGGATGGGATAAACAGTTCAATCTCTGTATTTGCAGACGATACTAAGCTAAGCAGGGCAATAACTTCTCCGCAGGATGTGGAAACCTTGCAAAAAGACCTGAACAAATTAATGGGGTGGGCGACTACATGGCAAATGAGGTTCAATGTAGAAAAATGTAAAATAATGCATTTGGGTGGCAAAAATATGAATGCAATCTATACACTGGGGGGAAAACCTCTGGGGGGATCTAGGATGGAAAAGGACCTGGGGGTCCTAGTAGATGATAGGCTCAGCAATGGCATGCAATGCCAAGCTGCTGCTAATAAAGCAAACAGAATATTGGCATGCATTAAAAGGGGGATCAACGCAAGAGATAAAACGATAATTCTCCCACTCTACAAGGCTCTGGTCCGGCCGCACCTGGAGTATGCTGTCCAGTTCTGGGCACCAGTCCTCAGGAAGGATGTACTGGAAATGGAGCGAGTACAAAGAAAGGCAACAAAGCTAATAAAGGGTCTGGAGGATCTTAGTTATGAGGAAAGGTTGCAAGCACTGAACTTATTCTCTCTGGAGAAGAGACGCTTGAGAGGGGATATGATTTCAATTTACAAATACTGTACTGGTGACCCCACAATAGGGATAAAACTTTTTCGCAGAAGGGAGTTTAATAAGACTCGTGGCCACTCATTACAATTAGAAGAAAAGAGGTTTAACCTTAAACTACGTAGAGGGTTCTTTACTGTAAGAGTGGCAAGGATGTGGAATTCCCTTCCACAGGTGGTGGTCTCAGCGGGGAGCATTGATAGCTTCAAGAAACTATTAGATAATCACCTGAATGACCGCAACATACAGGGATATACAATGTAATACTGACACATAATCACACACAAAGGTTGGACTTGATGGACTTGTGTCTTTTTTCAACCTCACCTACTATGTAACTATGTAACTATGTAATCCAGGACTGATTCATTTTGACAAATGTCAGCCAGTCAATGAAGTCTGTGGACAGACATGCTCTTATATCTGTCACAAAACCTCCGGCAGCACTGAATGCCTGTTCGGAAAGTATGCAGGATGCAGGGTAGTCCAGAAGCTAAATTGCATACTGGGAAAGTTCTGATCAGTGCTTTATTTTCATGATCCAAAAACCCAGTGGATCGTCTACTGGAAAGCTCTCCATGTCTGTTTTTGGCCCTAGATAATCTTCAACCATATGATGCAGATGCTTCCAATGGGATTTGGAAGCTGACAGCCCTGGGCACCGAGGACTAAAAATCTTTTTAAATACATCACTTAGGAAGCTCCTTTGACCAACAGAAGCCTCAAAACGACCTTTTCCATTCCATTTGGACAAGCTGGAATTTAGACTCTGGGCATGTGGGTGGCAGGGAGTGTATTCTTTTTCGATGCAGCAGCTAGGACAGAGAAATTTGCCTGCTATAATCTACAGCTGGTGATGTGCTGTTGGCAGACGTGTCGCAAGGACCTGTGTATACCCTTTGTTATACCATCATCCCTGTCAGTGGAGGCTGCTGAGGTATCATGAGATATAGCAGGGGTAGACGTGATTGAGGAGGAGAAGAATTGTGTCCCTGGTGTGTGGCTTTCAGATGCTCTTTCCAAGAGGCTGAGTGGTGGGAGGTTAAATGCCTTTGTAACAACGTGGTACTCAAAGGCAGGTGTTTTTGCCATGCTTGATCTGCTTGCGGCAGAGATTGTAAATTGCAACTGTGTGATCAATTGCGCATGTGCTCAAAATAGCCTACACAGCTGTGCTGTGGGAAGCGGACCGGGAGATAACAGCTCCACAATCTAATTGAATACCATTCCATGATGGCTGCCTCTGGAGGACATCTGACCTTGTTGGGGCTGTTCCTCCTCCTCTGCTCTATCCAGCACTCTAGTCACATCAGTGACCTCATCATCATCATCCCCTCCATCTTCATCATCACTGGAGCTAACTTGGCAATATGCTGTGGCTGGGGGAACATGACTGACAATTTGTTGTTTAGCAGTGTTCTCCCTTCTCTGTTGGCTCAAGTTACTTCCTTACTCAACCTCAGAACCAACATCAAAATCAAGTAATGCCTGTGCATCATCAAGAAGCAAGTGGTTGATGCTGTGTTCAAATAATTCAGCTGACTTCTCCATGCATGATGCTGGGGTTATGGCAGGAGTAGCTGTGGACAAGGAGGCAGAATAAGCCACTGGCAGCTGTGGTGGACTGTGCACTATTCTCGGCTTGGGTTATAGAGAATGAGGAGGATGAAGATGATTTAGTAAGCCAGTCCACCACCTCCTCTGCATGAGAAAAACGTGCCATGCCTAAGGACGGACCACATCCACCTTTGCCTGTAGACACAGATGTTGCTGGCCCCCTCATAGTGTCATGGGAAAGTCTGCCTCTCCTTATTGGCCTCCCAGGCATGATTGGGGGTCTTATTACCCAAATGTAATAGATACTGAGAAAAGTGTAATTGGATACACTTTATTCAATGAAAAGTGGTGTTTGGTGCACTTTCAGTTGAGGGCTGCCACTGACAGAAATGTAAAAACTATCAAAAAAATAAAAACAGGGAAACAGTGTCGTAGTCTGAAAAACTGCAGCTGACAACTTTAAAAAAGGAGGCAGGCATGGGACAAAAGACAAAAAACAAAAATGCAGCATCCAAGAAAAAAAAGGAGGTATACAGCACTGTTTACAGCAATTAATGTTATGCAATGCTGTGTTAAACACTGCACTACGCTAACACTACACACACACTATACTGACACACTGTACTGACACTACACTGACACACTGCACTATACTCACATTATACTCACTTGGGCCCACGTGGAAGACTGCACGAATATACATTTGACTACTACACCAGCATACTTATATTTCTTAGCATTTTTATACATTATTTGATTTATGTGTGTATTTCTTTATTTTTGTACATTTGTACTGTATATCTGCATCAATAAAATTAGTTTTTTACTACTCCGTTGCCGTTAAAGTCCCACCAACTATCCGAGGGGGTTATCTTTTTTCCTTCACATTATACTCAGACTACATCAACACTATACTGACACTCTACACTCATGCCCCGTACACACAGTAGGATTTTCCGACAGAAAATGTTCGATGGGAGCTTGTTGTTGGAAATTACGACCGTGTGTAGGCTCCATCGGACATTTTCCATCGGAATTTCCGACACACAAAATTAGAGATCTGGATCTCAAATTTTCCGACAACAAAATCCGCTCTCGTAAATTCCGATCGTGTGTATATAATTCCGATGCATAATGTTCCACGCATGCTCGGAATCAAACAGAAGAGCCGTACTGGCTATTGAACTTGATTTTTCTCAGCTCATCGTAAATGTTGTACGTCACCGCGTTATTGACATTCTGAATTTCCGACAAGATTTGTGTGACCGTGTGTATGCAGGACAAGTTTGAGCCAACATCCGTCTGAAAAAAAAACATGGATTTTGTTGTCAGAAAATCCTATCGTGTGTACAGGGCATCAGAGACACAATAACACAATAACTCGCTAGTAGCAAACTAAAGCCCTGCTCTATCTATCGCCACTCCAACAACACACTACAAATGGTTCCTGTGTGAATGAACCTTTTATAGTGTGGAGTGGCGGTATGAGCACTGAACCATAATTGGGCAAAGTCATCATGACTTTGTCCAAGCATGGCTCTGACTGTGCTCTGTGCCCTGATTGGGTACAGGTGCATTGCTTCCAGTGACGGCATCAGTGGGGATCGGGCATTCGAGGGGCGGTGGGGATTGGGGCACCAAGCAGTGAGGGGATCGCCATATGAGGAGCAGTGGAAATCGGGGCACCAGGCAGCGGTGGGGATTGGGCATCCGAAGAGTGGTGGGGATCAGGCAGCGGCCAGCGGCTCTTCTCCTCCCTTCCGCCATGTCTCCTCCCCTCCTCCTAGGTGTCCAATAGGATCGCCTGTCCTTTCAGCCAATCGGGTGATGGGTATCAGACCTGCTTCCCAATTGGCTGGGAGAAGGATCAGTGTTGCAACAGCGAATATTAATTCACTGTTGCAACACAACTGGGTGGGCTCCAGATGCAATGTCCTGTGTCCTGAGCATCCCGAGCATCCTGAAAGGAGCTGGGCGCATGGACAGGGAGGGTGGCAGGGCATGGTAGGGGGGGCTGCGCCCGTGCGCCCACAATGGATGGGCAGCCCCTGATTGCTTCATCCAACTATGGTCCTAGAATGCTCTGTGCAGCGTGCAGTGCTATGTGGGGCACTCAGTGGGTGAACATCATGCCAAGCCCTCTGCAAATTCCGGTTTTCGCTGAATGGGCAAACAGGCTGTGTTCGGGCCAAACCTTTGCTCAGATCAAATTGTTTGTCGAACTCTAGTTAATAACGTCCCCAAGGGACAGTTCAGTCGATTTTGGAGGAATTGTATGCTGGACAGTCAGGTTTTAAAGGAAAGGTTTTGACTCTGCCCTGGTGGAACACACTTTCAAGACCTGTGCCACCACCCACACTAGGGCTGTTCAAACAGAGACCACTCCTGGATCTGACATCAAATTTATAACGAAAGAATGGGGGAGTGGAGGTGCGAGAGCAGTTGCTGACACTGATCTACGCACGTCCACGCCAGAAAAGTTTGATTATGGACTATCTCGGCACTTGATAATGAATAACGATTAATCATAATAATATAAAGTTTAATGCATACAATACATAAATATACAGACAGTGTGTTTAGTTAAAAAACAACAATATGTATACACCACAGTTAACCAGTTACTGACGGGTTCCCCCATAGAGTTTCTGTTGAAGAGGACATAAAAATCCTCAATCGGTTTTGCGGTAAGAGACCGCTTCTTCAGGAGAGTGGTCTATAAAACAGTACATTTACAGCAACGTAAAAAATACAGCAAACAAATTAAAACTACATATTACATTCAGTGATAAAAAAGGAGAAGACCAGCTCAGCCACTTAAACGGGACCAGTAAACGACAGGACCCAAACAATTCCCCCCCCCACGGCGGACACGGGGGATTGTAATAACAGAATCTAATTGAAGGATAATATAGGAATTAAGGATTTGGAAACTAAAAATTGTTTTGGAGTACACACACAGGTGTGGTAGGGTGATGGGTAGATCCAAAAGTGATAACGTGAGGGAAGGTACGTGCGGGGTGAAAAAAAAAATCTGTTTTATAGACCACTCCTCCTGAAGAAGCGGTCTCTTACCGCGAAACCAGTTGAGGATTTTTATGTATACCCCTCTTCAACAGAAACTCTACGGGGGAACCCATCAGTAACTGGTTAACTGTGGTGTATACAAATTGTTGTTCTTTAACTAAACACACTGTCTGTATATTTATGTATTATATGCATTAAACTTTATATTTTTATGATTAATTAATCGTTATTCATTATCAAGTGCCGAGATAGTCCATAATCAAACTTTTCTGGCGTGGTCGTGCGTAGATCAGTGTCAGCAACTGCTCTCGCACCTCCACTCCAATCAAATTTATAACCATATTTCACTCTGTTTCATACAGATGGAGAAGGTCATTGCCTGATACTGGGAGATCCTCTTAAAGGACTCCAAGCTGGGGCCAGTCCTCCCTAGCAGACCCAAATTTGTATATAGAATGGCTCCCAATGTAAAGAACAGGAATGCCCCTAGCAAATTACCGTAGAGCAAGAAGCCTTTGTTACATCCTCTGGCTACTTTTTACAACATTGTCGGGTTGTTTCAGTGTAAAACTAAAATGCAAAATATGTAAATTTGTCGACCATCATAAAAAGAGTTTCACTGATAACAAGGGCAAACCATACAGTATCCCAAATTGTTATTTTTTTCTCCTGCTCTACTGATTTTGTCATTTACTGCCTCTCTTGTCCCTATGGTCTCCTTTATGTGGGCCGGATCATTCGGATTGTGTGGGCACATTTCAGCAAGCCCATCATATTATTTGATGAGAGCAGTGCGAGCCACTGTATGCCCCGACATTTTAAATACACGCATGATTGTTCCACCAGTGGCCTTCATGTCTGGATCCTCAAGCAAATTTCTCCCTATGACTCTGCAGGCAGCAAAGAGGTTTCATACCCTCTGCCATAGAGAAACCTTTTGGATATAGCACATCAACACTCTATCACCAGAAGGTTTAAATGAGGAGCTTAAGGTGTGGACCACTCTCTAGTAGGCGCCCCTTTTTCCCCCTGTTTTTTATTTTATTTTTTATTGCTAAGTCTGTCAGCAATGAGTAACACATTACATTTTTTTACATATATTTTTTACATACTTTTTGCATATCATTGTTGTAATATTGTATTATTGTCATCCACGCATGTCAGTTGTGCATTTGTTTTTGTTATATAGGTGATACAATTAGGGGGTCTTTTCTACTATTTGCATACATGTTTGGGGGTATGGCTGCTGGAATGCATCTATTCACACACTTATTACGTTATTATTAGCACTCTATCACAGTTCATTTCTTCATCATTATTATCATAATGTTTCACTAATTATTCTGTTATCCTTCTATTTTCGTATAAACTATATTTTTCATATACAATATGTATGTGTGTGTGTGTGTGTGTGTGTATATATATATATATATATATATATATATATATATATATATATATATATATATGTAAACACACACACACACACAGTGGATATAATTAGTATTGAACATGTCACTATTTTTCTAGTTAAATATATTTCTAAAGGTGCTATTGTCATGAAATGTTCACCACATGTCAGTAACAGCTCATGCAACCCATACATACAAAGAATCAAAAACAAATAAGTTCAGAAATTAAGTTATATGTTATAACATGGAATGGCACAAGGAAAAAGTATTGAACATATGAAGAAAGGGAGGTGCAAAAAGGCATGGAAAGCCAAGACACCAGCTGAAATCAATCAGTAATTAAAATGCAATCCTGCCCCTTGTCAGTGCAAATAATACCAGCTGGTTTAGTCTCAACTGATGGCCTATAAAAAGGTGTCTCATTACCAAGGTGTCACACAAGAAACATCTCATGATGGGTAAAAACAAAGAGCTCTCTAAAGGCCTTTGCAACCTTTTTGTTGCAAAATATACTGACGGCATTGGTTACAGGAGGCTTTCTAAACTTCCAGTGAGCACTGTTGGGGCCATAACCCGAAAGTGAAAAAAACATAATTTCACCATAAACCAGCCACGACCTAGTGCTCCTTGCAAGATTTCTGACAGAGGAGTGAAAATAGTTATCAGAAGAGATGTCCAAGAATCAAGGACCACTTGTGTTGAACTTCAGAAAGACCTGGAATTAGCAGGTGCAATTATTTCAAAGAAAACAATAAGTAATGCACTCAACCGCCATGGCCTGTATGCATACTCACTATACAAGACTCCATTTGCTGCACAACATTTAGACAAGCCTGTGAAATACTGGGAGAATATAGTCTGGTCAGATGAGACCAAAATTGCACTGCACATCACCCCAAAAACACCATACCAACAGTGAAATTTGGAGGTGGGAACATCATGGTGTGGGGCTGTTTTTCAGCATATGGTACTGGTACTGGCAAACTTCATATTATTGAAGGAAGGATGAATGGAAACATGTACCAAGACATTCTGGATAAAAATCTGCTGCCATCTACCAGGATGATAAACATGAAACAAGGGTGCACACATATATTTTATATATTAAATATCCGATCCATAGTTCCTTTGGTTAAATGATTTAAGATGACTTAATTGTTAGCACTGGCTGGTTATCTATTTGTTATTATTATTTTTATATTTATTGCTTCTACAGGCTTAATTTTGTGATTTACTGTCTGCTGCTCTACATGCAATTGTCACATGGCAAGCTGAGTATGCAATGGCTTGGTTTCCCCCCCCCCCACACTTCCTACTCCCCTCCCCTTCCTGCCCTGTTGGCCTTTAAGCCTATCTTCTTCCTCCCTCACCATGCATTTGAAAAGAGGGTGGAGTCCCTGGAAACGTGTCATGCACCCCCTCCCCACTTTCACGGCATCAATCAGGCATTCTGATAGCTATCATCCCTTGAGCACAGCCGAGAACGCTGCCGCTACTACTCTCGGGCTGATTTTTGGTTCCTTGACAGTCCCAGTCTCCTAAATGCTTGGGGGTGCTTCTTGCCTGACAGTGACTGCATTTGTCTTGATTCCTGGTGTTTTACACTTACACTGTCCTTCACTGTCTGGCAAACTGGTGAAAACTTCAATGTAAGTGTGCTGCTTTTTTAAAATAAAGTTGTATAAACCCGATTTTTTAGCTTCACGCCCTGTTTTTCACTTTTCTCCTTACATGAGATAATCGCACCCAGATCCACTACGGAAGCTGCAGAGGTTCACCCAGTTGTTTTCTTCCCAGCTCATCCTCCCTCCTGCTCTACCGATGGTTCACCAGCCTCTTTCAGGCTTTGATACAAGTGGTTGAGGACTTTAGAAGAATCTTGAGGCTAAAGGTGGGCTGGAATAGGTCTTTTGCTTTTTCATAAATTCCATTATAACTATTTTGTACATTCTCATTCACAGATAATGGACCATTTCAAACATCAGGAAACACTATTCATAACGATCTCTTTAAAATTATGCCTCTCAAAAAAACCCCATTCTCAATAAGATGGAAAATACACTTAAGGTGTGAAATTCTTAATCAGGAAGGGGTGGTAACTCAGCGTACTCTTGAATAAAAGTACTTTATTTGCTTCATGGGTACAGGTACAGGGTATACGTTAAAGTGTTTCGGCTATGAAGCCTTCATCAAAGCATGAAACAGCTTTGATAAAGGCTTCATAGCTGAAATGTGTTAGCTTTTAAGATTTTTAAGATTGTCTTTGGGAGCTGAATGCCCTGGCTAGAGCATCGGACTCCAGTTATTTGATTTCTTTATACCAAGCAGTAGAGGTAGGGTAACATTTTTGCTTCTTCTTAGGGTGTGGAATTCTCTACCCCTAAATAGATTAGATTAAATTTATCAAAAAGATATTTATTTCCCATTTTTCTTTATGTTCTTCAAGCAGCACCAGTTTTTCTCCCTTAAAATCTTTTCAAACAATTTTATTATTTTGGTTATATCCTCCTTTTTTAGAAAAATATTAATCCTAGAATTACCTAATCATTTTGCAAAATTAAAATCAATTGGCAAATCAAATTGCAGGCTGCTGTGAACGATGGGGGCCTAGCTGCACCATTACTTTGTACATCTCAGCTTACTTATGTTTACAATTTGATACATTGATCTTCTCTTAGCCCCTCCACTGCCCTACTAGCTACCCTTTTAAGTTCTCCCCAGTTCCTCAAGGATAAATTGTTTTGTCTCGCAATATCTGCCTATGAAATTAAGTCTCCATTGGATGTTTCCTTTTTTAGCATGGATTATGTCAGGGAGTATTTTTTTGCCTTCACATACAACAGACTCCTTGCAACAAGCCCTTACTTAAGGAATTGTCAGTGCACCCTGACTCTGCACAGTGGACTTCTAAAGGTATAACACGTCTCTCAATTATTCAATGGCAACTCCTTTATCTCTTTTGAGGTCTTACAGGTCTGCAAAGATCTCTCAAATAAATCTTTCTTTAAATATTTGTTGATAAATCATGCTATAGGAACTCAATTTGCCACATTGGCCCCAACACTGGCCGCCCATTCTGGTTTGCTGATATCAGTACAGTGGACACATTTAAACATTTTACATTCCATGCACTGCCTATAGTATACACCTGATGGCTGTACCATATGGGCCTCATTCCACCCATTCAGTGTTTCCAATGTAGGGACTCTCCAGCCACTTTATATCATATCTTCTGGTCCTGTCCTCGTATTACAGTCTTCTGGGATTCACTCTATACTGTTCCAGAAATCAATTTGCATATCTCCAGTCCCAGAATGCCTGTAGTATGTCTTTTGAGTGTCTTAAATGACTTTGTTCCTGTGACACACAAGCACCTCATGTTTCATTTGATATTTTATCAGGCCAGAAAGGCCATATTACTCAATTGGTGTAACGTCAACCCTCTGTCTCTACCACAAGTCCTCCATCTGCCTAAATACAAGATTATACATAATGACAGAGCATATGCCCAAAAAAATTGGAATCTCTGGTTGGATTCTCCCATGATATCATATTTGGAAGTGCCTACTCTAGATGCTAATACCTAATTCTTTATATATTAACATTACCGCATGCACTTATTGTGATATTGTGATGTCCAGATTGCAGATGTCACCTTCTTGTTTTCATGCTTTTGATGGGTACGATGAGTATTTGATAGGGTTCATAGGCTTCCTGTGAATTTCGTCTTTATAATGTATTTTCTGATTAAAACATTAGATGAACACATTTAAAAATAAATAAAAAGGTTAGCAATGCATGGGTTGAAATTTGGCCAGTCCCTGCTGAACCGACTGAATTTCGATTCATGTGTGGCCAGCATAAAACTTGAAACAAGCCCTTGGACCAAATGGGATTACATAGGTCAAAGGTGCTGGGACTCAAGTGATTAAAGATGGCTTGCTATTTATTTTATTTAGATTAATACAGCATTGCTATTGGCAGTGCACCCTTCTTTACCAACTTTGGGCAATGAATTATGATTATAAAAGTGGTGACTGTCACCAGCACCCCCAAAATATCTTTGCTGCCAACTCTTGGATCATTCATACAGTGTAACATTTGCTTGCTATCTTGCTTTAGATCGTTAGTGCTTGTTCTGTGCTAGACTTCAAGAAGAAGTTTACCTACCTCCCTTTAATCTATTTATTGCTGTGTATGCCCCAGGATGGTGGCTCTGTTAGATTAGAGTTAAAGCGGAGTTCCACACAAAAATGGAACTTCCGTTTTTCAGAACCCTCCTCCCCTCCGGTGTCACATTTGGCACCTTTCAGGGGGGTGCAGATACCTGTCTAAGACAGGTATTTGCACCCACTTCTGGGGGGGAGTCTATGCCTCTTCCTGTCCCTCCGCGCTGTCTCCTGAGAAACACACAGGTCCCAGGAGATAGCGGGGACCAGTTACGATGCGCAGCGCGACTCGCGCATGCGCAGTAGGGAACCGGGAAGTGAAGCCGCAACGCTTCACTTCCTGATTCCCCCACCTAGGATGGCGGCGGCAGCTGCCGAGAACCGAGCGGGTTCTGGGCGTCGCCTGCCGACATCGCTGGACCCTGGGACAGGTAAGTGGCCATGTATTAAAAGTCAGCAGCTGCAGTATTTGTAGCTGCTGGCTTTTAATATTTTTTTTTTTTTGGCGGTTTAGGTGGACCCCCGCTTTAAACCCCGTACACGTGATCAGAATTTTGTACAAAAATACTGCTTTCAAAGAGATCGTATGATAATCAGCTTTCATCCAAAAGGGACAAACACGAAAATTTTTCTCATACAATACCAGATTGTACAATTTTTGTTTAACCCCTTCCAGACCGTCCACCGCATATATACTGCAGCAGGGCAGCCCAGCTGCTCAAAATCACATACCTGTACATGATTTTGTGCACAAGGTCTGGGACGCACGCCGCTGGTGACCCGCTCCCACTCTGACTGGACACAGGGGGAGCCAATCAGCGGGTCCAGCGGCCGTGATGGCCGCCGGGAACCAACAATCATTCTCAGGTGAGGCAGAACGGCGCTCTGCCTATGTAAACAAAGCAGATTGCCGTTCTGTGAGGGAGGAAAATGGAGATCTTGTGTTTCTGCTAAGCAGAAACACGGATCTCTGTTTTGTTCCAGTCACAGCATTCCCCCATAGTTAGAAATCACTTCTAGGAGCACACTTAACCCTTTGATTACCCCTGATGTTAACCCCTTCCCTGCCAGTGTCATTTATACAGTGACAGTGCATTTTTTTTATACCACTGATCACTGTATTGGTGTCACTGGTCCCCAAAAGGTGTCACTTAGTGTCAGATTTGTCAGCTGCAATGTCGCAGTCCCGCTAAAAATCGCTGATCACCGACATTACTAGTAAAAACAATAACAAAACAATAAAAAGTCCATAAAAACATCCCACAGTTTGTAGACACTATAACTTTTGCACAAACCAATCAGTTTACACTTATTGGGATTTTTTTTTTACCAAAAACATGTAGCAGAATACATATTGGCCTAAACTGATGAAGAAATTAGATTTTTTTACATTCTTTAATTGAATGTGTTTTATAGCAGAAAGTAAAAAATATTGTTTTTTTTTTTCAAAATTGTTGGTCTTTTTTTGGTTATAGCGCAAAAAATAAGAACTGCAGAGGTGATCAAATACTAGCGATGAGCTTGATGTTCAGGTTGTTTGCCCATTCGCAGAACAGCGAACAAATTCGAGCTTGGCGGAACGCCCCATAATGCACTGCAAGATCGCACCTGACCTACATGCTTTGGCCAATCACAGTGCCCTCTGCTAACAGAGCCGTAATTAGCCAAAAGCAGGGTGCCTTTGGCCAATCATCTATCATGAACTAAGAACACACCCCACACTACATAAGGCAGCTTACACAGTGGCCCTTTGTAGTATTGTTGGCATGGACAGAGAGTTACATATACTCTGCATTTAGCATAGCCTATAAATTCAGTGTTTACGCTATATTCAGTTAGTGCAGGCAGTGTATTAAAATATGTATTAATATATATAAATATATATACAGTGCCTTGCAAAAGTATTCGGCCCCCTTGAACTTTTCAACCTTTTGCCACATTTCAGGCTTCAAACATAAAGATATAAAATTTTATTTTTTTGTGAAGAATCACCAACAAGTGGGACACAATTGTGAAGTGGAATGAAATCTATTGGATATTTTAAACTTTTTTAGCAAATAAAAAACTGAAAAGTGGTGCGTGCAAAATTATTCGGCCCCTTTACTTTCAGTGCAGAAAACTCACTCCAGAAGTTCAGCGAGGATCTCTGAATCATCCAATGTTGTCCTAAATGACTGATGGTGATAAATAGAATCCACCTGTGTGTAATCAAGTCTCTGTATAAATGCACCTGCTCTGTGATAGTCTCAGGGTTCTGGTGAAAGCGCAGAGAGCATCATGAAGACCAAGGAACACACCAGGCAGGTCCGTAATACTGTTGTGGAGAAGTTTAAAGCCGGATTTGGATACAAAAAGATTTCCCAAGCTTTAAACATCCCAAGGAGCACTGTGCAAGCCATCATTTTGTAATGGAAGGAGTATCAGACCACTGCAAATCTACCAAGACCTGGCTGTCCCTCTAAACTTTCAGCTCAGACAAGGAGAAGACTGATCAGAGATGCAGCCAAGAGGCCCATGATCACTCTGGATGAACTGCAGAGAACTACAGCTGAGGTGGGAGAGTCTGTCCATAGGACAACAATCAGTCGTACACTGCACAAATCTGGCCTTTATGGAAGAGTGGCAAGAAGAAAGCCATTTCTCAAAGATATCCATAAAAAGTCTCGTCTAAAGTTTGCCACAAGCCACCTGGGAGACACACCAAACATGTGGAAGAAGGTGCTCTGGTCCGATGAAACCAAAATCAAACTTTTTGGCCGCAATGCAAAACGATATGTTTGGCGTAAAAGCAACACAGCTCATCACCCTCAACACACCATCCCCACTGTCAAACATGGTGGTGGCAGCATCATGGTTTGGGCCTGCTTTTCTTCTTTATTCTGGATGAAAACCTGTTGGAGTCTGCAAAAGACCTGAAACTGGGACGTAGATTTATCTTCCAACAAGACAATGATCCCAAACATACAGCAAAATCTACAAAGGAATGGTTCACAAATAAACGTATCCAGGTGTTAGAATGGCCAAGTCAAAGTCCAGACCTGAATCCAATCGAGAATCTGTGGAAAGAGCTGAAAACTGCTGTTCACAAACGCTCTCCATCCAACCTCACTGAGCTCGAGCTGTTTTGCAAGGAAGAATGGGCTAGAATTTCAGTCTCTCGATGTGCAAAACTGATAGAGACATACCCCAAGCGACTTGCAGCTGTAATCGCAGCAAAAGGTGGCTCTACAAAGTATTAACGCAAGGGGGCCGAATAATTTTGCACGCCCCACTTTTCATTTTTTTATTAGTTAAAAAAGTTTCAACAATCCAATAGATTTCGTTCCACTTCACAATTGTGTCCCACTTGTTGGTGATTCTTCACAAAAAATAAAAATTTTATATCTTTATGTTTGAAGCCTGAAATGTGGCAAAAGGTTGAAAAGTTCAAGGGGGCCGAATACTTTGGCAAGGCACTGTGTATATATATATATATACACACACACACTCTGCATCCAGTGTAGCCTATATCTACAGTGCATTTCGTGGTGTACTGTTTCTAACACACTTTAGGTGGGGTGTGTGTGCATATATATTGTAGGGGAATAGACTCAATGCAGGGACAAACTCACTGTTTCTTTAGGAAAACATCACGTTTATTCCACAGAATATTCCCAAACAGAATGTGGAAATAAGTACAGCGCTGCGCCAAACAATATTAAAAAGGAAAATTAAAAAATATATACAACCAGCAGCTAACCCACCTCTAGACAAAGGCAAAGGTAAAAAGAAACAAAGAAATATAGTGTAGCGCTATGTGTATATACAAATAATGACATATATAAACAATGAATAAATGTGTCCTCAATGGAAAAATTTCCAACAACACTAGGTGAAACAAGTAGGCAATATTGACAGTGACTACAATGAATGAATAATATAAATCTATGGTTTAAACATAGGTAGTGGGTCTAAAGGACCATACATGTGTAACAAATCAAAAAATAAAGTCCATAACAATTAGATACTAATATTGGTAGTGATTAATGAAAAAAGGGGCCACCACCAGAAAGTCTATAAGGGTTATGTGCTAGAAAAAAACTGATAATATAAAATGGGAAAAAATTGAATAAACAAATCCCGGGGTTTCTTCAAGAACGAATTTGTTCACTTCTGGTAAATGGATAACTTGATCACAGAAAGGTGGAAGATCTAAATAGGTGGCAGAACCATCACCAAAGTTTCAGAGGAGGCTTACCGGAATTCAATGACCTGGAAAGACCTACGTCTTCCAGGTCAAAGAAAGCTTGTAAACCACCAGGTCTGGTGAGATGAATCATCAAATTATCCTCAGCTTCCAATTGGGGGTAGGGGTCTCGCTACAGCTTCAAACGTCCTCAGGACAATCCAACAGGCTCAATGGGTGTTACAAATATCATGCGAGAAAGAAAGGCTCACATGGCATAATAACGTTTAAAACATCAATTTATTAAAATAATAAATCAGAACACTCACTTGATGGGAGATCAAAAACAGCTCATATAAAATTGGTTGTGGTAATCGTAAGGGGTCCACCCGACATGTTTCGGCTACATAGCCTTCATCTGGGGTGTGGAGCCCCCCCACCTCACCGCAATTTAAACAAAAAATGACCCCCACTGGGAGTGTCACCCAACCGGAAGTGGCGCAATTGAAGTCACTTCCTGGTTCTTTTAAAATAGTATGTTTGACTGTAAGAGTATATATAAATATAGGGGCAATGTGCAGTATTTAAACCGCTAACACTAGTAGATGTAAAGACTGAATAATATGTTAAAAAAAGGAAGTGGTCGCTTGATCGGCTTGTACAAAAACAAACAGAGTGCGCACCAAGCCTCGCTTTTGCTAGGATCAAGGCACATTGGACGAGGAGCCGTCCCGCTCCGCCCAATGCATCAGGCGTCATGAACCGAGTGGGCGCGATGACGTCATCCGCCATATCGATGCGGCGTCAGTGCGCTCCACTCAGAAAGCCAAGCCTCACTCCCAAAACGGCAACCGCAGCACATCCGGTCCAGAGAACGAAGTGCTGATAGGCTGGGGAGGGACAGGGGAGTTTGTGACGGTCTGGCACTCCATTGCAAGTGTCAGCAGAGATGGACAATAAGAAAAAAAGATTTAAATGTTGTCAAAACAGCCTGAAATAAATGGCAAAACTAGTTATAATAATCGGAGCAACATACTTGACCAGATGGTAATTAAAAATATGAATAAAAATTAAAATTAAAGTTAAAATGACACAACCAGTGAGGGGCATAACATAACATATTCAACATTAGGGCAAACGTGACAGGATTTTGACATAAGAAAACATCCTTTCATAGTATTCACTAATTGTGTGTGTACTAAAGTGATGGTAATACATAATTGCATAATAACAAACAAAATTTTACTCTAGAATTTATGTAAATATAAGATTCCAGACTTATATTGATGCTGATAATAAAATCATAAAATTAAAAAATACTTTAAAATATATTTTTAATATATTTTTAAAATATATTTTTAAATATATCTCTTACAGAAGGAGAGACCAAAAAATAGAACTTGGACTGGATAACTATGCTTGGTTGATAAAAGAATTGATGTCCCACTCAACATTAATACCCTGCGGAAAGTGGGACCCCAATTCATAAATCCAGTAAGTCTCCAAACGGGAGACACCCCTAAGGGTCGAACCGACCCGCCAGGGGGCAACATATTTGTCGATGATCAAAAATTGTGTGCCCTCGGGATTTCGGTCATGGAATTCCCTATAATGTCGAGGCACGGTGGTGTTTGGTGCTACCTGCTTTGATAAGGTTGATGTGTTCAGATACTCGTGTTGTGAAAGATCTGATAGTTCGCCCCACGTACTGCTTACCACATGGGCAAGTCAGGAGATAGACTACCCCTGTAGTAGCGCAAGTACAGAATTGTTTGATCTTGTAGGAGCGGCCAGTCACAGTAGAAGAAAAGGTGTGGCTAGCCCTCCTACCACTGGTGTTAAACTGGCAAACTAAGCATTTTTTACAGGGGTAAAACCCAATCAAATTATGGAAAAACGAGGGTTTACTCAGGGTGTTGATAACGTTAGGAGCCAACTTGTTTTGGAGAGATGGAACGCCTTTAAAGACCACCTTGGGGGTTCTGGGCAACAAAGGGCCTAAAACCTTGTCAGTTTTAAGGACATCCCAATGGTGTTCAAAAATTCTTTTGACGTGTTTATGTTGGATAGAGAAAGACGTCAAAAAAGACCATTTAAAGTCCTCATTTGTTTTTCGGGGTTTATCCTCTAGTAATGATTGGCGATCGATAAGGCAGGCATTATTAATCTCCTTATCTAAATCGGAGGGGTTATACCCCTTCTCCAGGAACCTATCCTTAAGGGATGTGGCTTGGATCTTAAAGGTGTTAAGATTAGTACAATTCCTACGTAATCGCAGGAATTGGCTTTTGGGAATTGACCTGATCCAAGGTACATGATGGCAGCTATCGGTGGGTATATACCCGTTCCGATCGGTAGATTTAAAATAAGTACTGAATACAAATTGGTTCTCCTTTCTTTCAATCATCAAGTCCTAAAAGTGGACGGAGGTGGTACTTGATTCAAATGATAAAACAATGTTCCCGTTGTTATCATTAAGGGTCGCCATAAAATCACCTAAGTCATCTGGACTACCGGTCCATAGGAGGAGGATGTCGTCTATGTACCGAGCCCACAACAGAAGGTGTGGGTTGTTCATGGCATAGACGACATCCTCCTCCCACTTGGCCATAAATAAATTGGCCAGACTAGGAGCAAACTTAGCTCCCATCGCGACCCCCTTATGTTGACGGTAGAATCTACCATCGAACCAGAAATAATTGTGCTGCGTTGCAAACTCAATTAGTTCGATAATGTAGTCCACCTGGGGTGAAGCGAGGGAGACATCCCTATTGAGAAAGCATTTGACCGCATCTATACCCTGATGGTGCGGGATGCAGGTGTAGAGGGATGTAACATCCGCAGTTGCCATAATGAGATCGCCAGAATAACAAACATTAGAAAGTACTTTAATGACGTCTCTGGTATCTTTTAGATAGGACGGCATCCTTGATACGGATGGTTGGAGGAAAAAATTTATGTATTTCCCATTTTTTGAGGTAACCGAGTCAATGCCACTAATGATTGGCCGACCTGGAGGGTGTAAGTGGTCCTTATGGACCTTAGGCAGGTAGTACATAACAGGTATACGTGGGGCGAGGGGGACTAAAAATGATCTCTCCTTCTTGTTCAAAATATAAGAATTAAAACCTTTTAAAACCAGTCTTTGTAAATCCTTCTTATATTTCTGTGTAGGGTTGCAAGATAATTCAATATATGTCTCTTGATCTCCCAAAATACGATGCATTTCGTTAATATAATCTGATTTGTTTAATAAAACAATGCCTCCGCCTTTGTTGGCGGGGCGAATAACCAAATTTTTATTATTGCATAAAGTCTTGAGGCCAGTTGGAGGTAAGGGGTTGTGAAACCTACGTTTTAGTGGAATATTAGTTAAATCTCTCAACACTAACTCCTTAAACAGGTTAATAGCTGGTGGGAGTTGTGTTGGGGGACTGAACAAGGAGGGGTTGGACAGCCCCGAATGGACTGTGCCAGACGTTGCTCCCCTGGCTACATTCCTAGAGGGATTTGAAATGATATATCTCTGAACATTGATTTTCCTGATAAACTTCTGAATGTCGATAAATGTATCGGACTTATTAAGTTTACACGGGGGAGCGAACTTAAGACCCTTATTTAAAATGGTTTTCTCTTCCTGGGTGAGAATAGTATCACTCAGGTTAAATACCCCTTGACAGGTTAAACCCGTTTCCTTTTTTCGTCTCTGGATCCTCCTCCCTCCTCTGGACCCTCTCTTGTTTCCGGACCTCTTTTTTTGTTTTGGGGGTCCTCGTGAAAACCCCGAGTAGTCTGTGGCCCAGAGTATGGTGGTTTATAGGGGGATGGACCATACCCAGCATTGGGAAATGGGTAGACGTTTTCGTTGTAGTGATCGCGCAAGGGGGAATATCTATTGTATGTAGAGACCGGAGGGTGTCTATAATAAGGTGGATTCTGATGGTAAGGATAGTGGGAGGAGTCATGATTATGGGCTGGGGAACTCCTATAATGAGAGTTATCCCGTTCGTAATAGTGATATTCATCATGACTACGATAATCACCCCTATTTCCACCTCTGGCCCTACTTCTAGAAAAATGACCTCTACCCCTTCATTGATTTCTAGGGGTCTGAGTACTAGGGTGTCGGCCCCTATATGGGGGGGGCCTCCATCTGAGACTCAGCCCTTATCTGCAGAAAGTTTGGGGCGAACAGAAGGCTCCTTAGGGGGGGCCACAGTATTGGTACTCTGAACATTGGTTTCCATTGCAGACTCCAAGGCGGGTGTCGTAATGGATTTTTGCCATCCAAACACCCTTCCTGCCTTGTAGTCTCCAATGTCTCGGGAATACTTTTTATGTTTCTTACTTCTCTGTTCTTTATCCTCTTTTACAAGGTATGCTTGCAAGTTAGAGGACAGAGTGTTGTATTCACCTGAATTTTTGAAAGTAAGTAGTTTATCTTTCAGCTCCTTGATCTCCCGATCTAGAGTCGAGAGACGGATACGTTTCCTCGCAATGAGAAAATCAAGGAACTTGATGCCAGCATCGTTAAAGTATGTAAACCATGAATCAAGTTCGGACTCGCCCTGTTGAGGGTGAACGTCCCACCTAAGACTCCGTGGGATCATGCCTTCTGCCACATATTGTTCCAGGAAGGCAAGATCCCATTGGAGGTGGAGTTCACCTAACACACCTCTAGACAAAGGAAAAGGTAAAAAGAAACAAAGAAATATAGTGTAGCGCTATGTGTATATACAAATAATGACATATATAAACAATGAATAAATGTGTCCCCAATGGAAAAATTTCCAACAACACTAGGTGAAACAAGTAGGCAATATTGACAGTGACTACAATGAATGAATAATATAAATCTATGGTTTAAACATAGGTAGTGGGTCCAAAGGACCATACATGTGTAACAAATCAAAAAATAAAGTCCATAACAATTAGATACTAATATTCGTAGTGATTAATGAAAAAAAGGGGCCACCACCAGAAAGTCTATAAGGGTTATGTGCTAGAAAAAAACTGATAATATAAAATGGGAAAAAATTGAACAAACAAATCCCGGGGTTTCTTCAAGAGCGAATTTGTTCACTTCTGGTAAATGGATAACTTGATCACAGAAAGGTGGAAGATCTAAATAGGTGGCAGAACCATCACCAAAGTTTCTGTTCCCAAACAGAAGAAAACCATCTTGCCATTAATCAAACAATAATAAACTTCTGCTCTACTGAGCCTTATTGTGTCCATAGACTGACCAGTTCTTGGTCTTGTAGTAAGTGTCCTTACAAACGCAAATCCTTTATATCCAACATCAGGGATGAGCAGTCATGCTCCTAGATATATCTTCACATGGAGACACACTCTCTCTCCCTAAAAGCTAGGACCAGCTGCCTTAATCAAGACCTGAAAAGAAAACTTTAATCTGAGGTCCACGGACTTGGGAGTCTGTCCCACCTGGATCTCTATCAGACTCCCAATAAAACCAGCCCTGGAATGGACTTTACCCATCCAGGGTAAAGAACTATCCTTCTTTACCCTGAAGTCTTTGCTGGAATCATCTTAGATTGCAAATCTAAGAATCCGTGGAGGAACATATATCCCATCAATCACATTTCCTGTAATTTTAACCCATTTACAGGCACCCTGCTACAATATATATTATACTCTGTATCCAGTGTAGCCTATATCTACAGTGCATTCTTGGTATACTGTTTCTAATAGACTTCTGGTGGTATACACAATACAGTGCAGTCGTAGTACAGTTGCTAATACAGTGCAGGCAGTGTACACAGTATCTAATACAGTGTGTACAGTTTCTACTAAACTTCTTGTGGTGTGCAGTACACAGTATACAATACAGTGCAGCTGTAGTACAGTTTCTACTACTTTTCTGGTTGTATACACAGTATCTACTATACTACACTTCTGGTGGTGTACACGGTATAAAATACAGTGCAGCTGTAGAACAGTTGCTAATACAGTGTAGGCGGTGTACACAGTTTCTAATACAGTGTGTACAGTTTCTACTACCCTTCTGGTTGTGTACATAATATAAAATACAATGCAGCCGTAGTACAGTTGCTAATACAGTGCAGGCGGTGTACACAGTATCTAATACATTGTGTACAGTTTCTACTACACTTCTGGTGGTGTACACAGTACACAATACAGTGCAGCCATAGTACAGTTGCTAATACAGTGCAGGTGGTGTACACAGTATCTAATACAGTGTAGTGTGGTGTTGCACAACAAAATATACATCATGTCCAGAAGGCCACCAAGGAGAGGCAGACGCTCACAGGCCACTAAAAGAGGGCAAGCAGCCTCTGTGTCTACAGTCAACAGTGCTGGTCGTGGACATTGTGCATCCTCTGCAGGTGGCCGTGGGGCACGCTTGTCCTTTTTTTCTGCTGCTGGCTGTGTTATTGAGCCAGAACATGCAGAAGAGTTGGTGGAGTGGATAACAAAGCATCCTCCTCATCCTCTGTCACCCAGGTTCAGAGTAGTTTGCCTTCCAATGCAGCTGCCAAAGTGGCCTATTCCACCTGCTCCTTGTCCAGTCACTCCTTCCTTAACCCCACCATCATATACGGAGGAATTACCCAGAATTATTCGACCACTGTGTTGGGTACATGCTGTTGGAGGATGAGCAATGATTTTAAGGCCCCGATGTTGGTTCCCAGGTTGAGAAAGGGGGTAATGTGAGCCTAGAGAGAGGACATGCCCAAGAAGGACAAGAAACTGGCAGTCATGTTTCCTCAGCTGCAGCATACTGCCAAGGTGGCTCCAGTGACGAGGAGGGAGGGGCTGATGAGGTCACTGACTGTACTTGGGTGCCTGAGAGAAGAGAGGAGGAGGAGGCACAACTCCAACAAGGCAGGATGTCCTCCAAAGCCACCCAATTGCATCACACCGCAGAGCTCTGCAGTTGCAGGGCACTGCTGACTCCCCGCTGACTTTTAAAAGTTCCTTGGTGTGGGCCTTTTTTGACACGTGTGCAGCGGAGCTCACCATTGCTGTTTGCAAACTATGTCTGAAGCGGATCAAGCATGGCCAGAACAGCAGCCGCTTGGGCACCACATGCTTGACCAGACATATGACGACTTGCCATGCAGTCCGTTGGCAACAGCACTTGAAAGACCCACATCAAAGAAAAAGGCGGACTTCTCCTTGCTCCTTATCTTGAATCTCCAACCCCTCTATACCTCCAGTCCTCTCAAAAACCTGCACTGAGAGGAATGAATGTATAGCAATAGGTGTCCCAAGTACTTGCAGCCAATCTGCTAGTAGTACATTATCATCTGATTTTAGCAGACAAATTTCCTGACCCCAGTTGCTGAACCATAAAAAGAAATTCGGTCCCAGCCATCCACATGCTCAGCATCTAAATGCTAGCGCTGAACCTGTTGCCTTTTCAACTGGTAGACTCTGCCCCCTTTCGTGAATTTGTAGAATGTGCTGTACCTCAGTGGCAGGTTCCAAAACGCCATTTCTTTTCACGGAAGGCCATTCTGACTCTCTACCGGCATGTGGAAGGCAATGTTTTGGCCTCGTTGGACAGGGCAGTCAGCAGTAAGGTGCATATTACCATGGACTCATGGTCCAGCAGGCCTGGGAAGGGACATTACCTTTCCTTCAGGGCACATTGGGTAACTGCTGACAGCTGGGAAGGATACAGGACAGGGTTCAGTATTGTTGGAGCTTGTTTCACCCCCACGCCTCCAAAATACTAGTGGTGATTCTGCCACAGCTCTCTCCTCCACCCCCTCTTCTTCTTCTTCCTCTATCTCCTCTTATGCAGATTTGTCCTCTTAACCAGCATTGCTCCATAAGTGTTCAAGGGGCTAAGCAAGCAGTCGAGCAAAAAGATGCCATGCTTGAGTTGATCTGCTTAGGGGACAGGAGCCATACTGGGGCAGAGATTCTGTCAGCTCTGCAGGGGCAGTCTCAGAGATGGTTGACGCCACACCAGCTTCAGCCAGGAATGGTTATATGCGACAATGGCACCAACCTTCTCTCCACCCTCCAACAGGGACACGTGACCCATGTTCCATGTTTGGCACACGTCTTGAATTTGGTGGTGCAGCGGTTCTTGAGCAGGTACTCAGGCCTACAGGATCTCCTGAGGCAGGCCAAAAAAGTCTGTGGCCATTTCCGCCAATCATACAATGCCAGTGCTCGGCTGGCTGACATTGAAAGGGAATGCAACTTGCCCACCAACCGCCTCATTTGTGACATGCCCACCAGGTGAACTCAACGTTGGCAATGCTGCAGCAGCTGCACACGCAGCAGAGGGCCATCAATGAGTACCTGTGCGAGTATGGCACCAGTACAGGGTCAGGGGAGCTTGGCTTCCTTTCACCACTCCAGTGGCTACTGATCAAAGATGCATGCACTGTCCTGTCACCATTTGAGGAGGACACAAGGATGGTGAGCAGCGACAATGCATGCATCAGTGACACTGTCCCTCTAGTCTTCCTGTTGGAGCACACGCTTTGTGGAATAATGGACAGGGCACTTGAGGCAGAACAGCAGGAGGAAGAGGAGGACTTCCTTACCTCTCAAGGCCCGCTTTATCCAGATTGCATTCCTGTGGGAACCGCCAAACACACAGGAAGAAGAGGAGGAGGAGGATTGTGTCAGCATGGATGTGGAGGATAACACTCAGCAGTCTTCAAGGGATGTTTTTCAGTCCCCAGAAACCCAAGGTGTTGTACGTGGCTGGGAGGAGGTTGTTACGGATCATATGATCCTTAGTGACCCAAAGGACTCAGAATCAAATGCCTCTGCAAACTTGCCTCCCTGATTCTTCAAAGCCTGCAAAATGACCCTAGGATTTGTGGTATCAAGGATAGGGATCATTACTGGCTGGCAACCCTTCTTGATCCACATTACAAGGGTAAGGTTTCAGAACTCATCCTGCCTTCGCAGAGGGAGCAGAGGATCAAACATCTTCAGGAGGCCTTGAAGAAAGATTTGTGCAATGCATTTCCAGACCCTGGGAGGTTACAATTTTCTTGTGCTGGACAACGTGTTCCCGAGGCTTTGTTTAGTCAGAGGAAGATCGGTGGAGAAGGTGGCCGGCTGACCAAAGGCCTTTAAACAATTTTTCAGTCCTCAGTGCCAAGGTCTGATCAGTTCAAGCAACCATTGCCAGAGTCTGCATTACATGGTGCGGGAATATCTAGGGGCAAGAGCAGACTTGGAGACCTTTCCACAGAGCATTCACTGGGTTACTGGGTCTTGAGGATGGACCACTGGCCAGAACTTGCTCAATATGCACTTGAGCTACTGGCCTGTCCTGCATCCAGCATTCTTTCTGAATGCACATTCAGTGCTGCTGGAGGGTTTGTAATGGATCATAAAGTGCGCCTGTCCACAACCTCTGTTTATAGGCTCACATTTATAAAAATGAATCAATCTTGGATCAGCAGCTATCAAGCACCTGATGCTGATGTAACTAATTGAATTTTCTATGGATGTGGGATCCCTTGAAGACTGCCTATGCTGACTATCCCAATTCCTCCTCAATATGATGCTAGCTTCCAACAATATTTTTGGTTTAGGGTACCACCACCACTACCACCCAAGGCCCATTTTTTCTGCATTCTGTTTAACAGGGGCATGTAATTACAATTTTTTATAAAATATTTCAACGCAGGGCCCGTTCCTGCACCCAACAAGTGTATCTGTGAGGGGTTATAGTGTTGTGGCACCACCACCACTATCCAAGGCCCAATTTTTCTGCCCCTGTTTAACAGGGACATGTAATTACAATTCTTGATATAATATTTCATAGCAGGGCCCGTTCCTGCGCCCAACAAGAATATCTGTGAGGGGTTATAGTTTTGTGGCACCACCACCAAAGGCCCAATTTTTCTGCCCCAGTTTAACAGGGGCATGTAATTCCAACTTTTGATATAGTATTTAACAGCAGGGCCCATTCCTGCGCTCACCAAGAGTAACTGTGAAGGCTTACAGTGTTCTGGTACCACCAACACCTAAGGCCCAATTTTCTGCAGAGTATATAGGGCAGGCCATATAGTATACAGGTGATACTCGAAAAAATTAAAATATTGTGCAAAAGGTAATTTATTTCACTAATGCTACCTAAAAGGTGAAACTAATATATGAGATAGTTCAAGCCGTGATTTGTCATAATTGTGTTGATTATGGCTTACAGCTCATGAAAACTCCAAATCCACAATCTCAGAAAATTAGAATATTGTGAAAAGGTGCAATATTCTAGGCTCAAAGTGTCCCACTCTAATCAGCTAATTAAGCCATAATACCTGCAAAGGGTTCCTAAGCCTTTAAATGGTCTCTCAATCAGGTTCAGTAGGAATCACAATCATGGGAAAGACTGTTGACCTGACAGTTGTTCAGAAAACCATCATTGACACCCTCCATAAGGAAGGAAAGCCTCAAAAGGTAATTGCAAAAGAAGATGGATGTTCCCAAAGTGCTGTATCAAAGCACATTAATAGAAAATTATGTGGAGGGGAAAAGTGTGGAAGAAAAAGCTGCACAAGCAGCAGGGATGACCGCAGCCCGGAGAGGATTGTCAGAAAAAGGCCATTCAAAAGTGTTGGGGAATTTTACAAGGAGTGGACTGAGGCTGGAGTCAGTGCATGAAGAGCCACCACACACAGACGGATCCTAGACATAGGCTTCAAATGTTGTATTCCTCTTGTCAAGCCACTCCTGAACAACAAACAACATCAGAAGCCTTTTACCTGGGCTAAAGAAAAACAGACCTGGTCTGTTGCTCAGTGGTCCAAAGTCCTCTTTTCTGATGAGAGCAAATTTTGCATCTCATTTGGAAACCAATGACCCAGAGTATGGAAGAAGAATGGAGAGGCACACACTGCAAGATGCTTGAAGCCCAGTGTGAAGTTTCCACAGTCTGTGTTGATTTGGGGAGCCATGTCATCTGCTGGTGTTGGTCCACTGTGCTTCATTAAGACCAGGGTCAACACAGCCGTCTACCAGGAGATTTCGGAGCACCTCATTCTTCCTTCCGCAGATAAGCTCTATGGGGATGCTAACTTCATTTTCCAGCAGGACTTGGCACCCGTCCACACTGCCAAAAGCACCAAAACCTGGTTCAATGACCGTGGGATTACTGTGCTTGATTGGCCAGCAAACTCGCCTGACCTGAACCCCATAGAGAATCTATGGGGCAGTGCCAAGAGAAAGATGAGAGACATGAGACCGAACAATGCAGAAGAGATGAAGGCTGCTATTGAAGCATCCTAGTCTTCCATAAAACCTCAGCAGTGCCACAGGCTGATAGCTTCCATGCCATGCCGCATTGAGGCAGTAATTGCTGCAAAAGGGTCCAAACCAAGTACTGAGTACATATGCATGCTTATACTTTTCAGAGGTCCGATATTGTTCTATGTACAATCCTTGTTTTATTGATTGCATGTAATATTCAAATTTTCTGAGATTGTGGATTTGGGGTTTTCATGAGCTGTAAGCCATAATCAGCACAATTATGACAAATCACGGCTTGAACTATCTTGCTTTGCATGTAATGAGTCTCATATATTAGTTTCACCTTGTAGGTTGCATTAGTGAAATAAATGAACTTTTGCACGATTATTCTAATTTTTCGAGTATCACCTGTATATACTGCTGTTCAGAGTATATAGTGTAGTGCCTGGGGGACCCCATGCCATTTTTTTTAAATTTGGGTGCAGGGTTCCCCTTAATATCCATACCAGACCCAAAGGGCCTGGAAATGGACTGGGGGAGGGGGACCCATGCCGTTTTTTTCAATGATTTTTGTTTTAAATGACATTTTTTCCTTTCGAAAATCGGCTTTATGGCAATGACATGCATATAAGCCTTTAAAATTAGCACTTTTGATTTTTCACGTTCATGTCCCATAGACTTTAACGGTGTTCGCGTTTTAGAACAAATTTTTTGCCTGTTCGCATGTTCTGCTGCGAACCGAACCGAGGGGTGTTCGGCTCATCCCTATCAAAAACCATCAAAAGAAAGCTCTATTTGTGGGAAAAAAAGGACATAAATTTTATTTGGGTACAGCATTGCACGACCGTACAATTGTCAGTTAAAGTAACGCAGTGCTGTATGGCAAAAAAATGGCCTGGTCAGGAAGGGGGTAAAACCCTTCAGGGCTAAAGTGGTTAATCAGAACAGTTTTTGGTCTTAAAATATAATACAAATACATTACATACTTCTGAATTTTTATTTTGTCATATGAAAGTTTTCGTGCTTTAGTAACCTATTCATTTTCAATATGGAGACTAGCATGCAAAAAAAAAAAAAAAGTCAGACGATCATTCATCCAATAATCTCATCATGTGTACTAGGCTTTAGGGTCCTTACTATACAGATGGACCATGAAGAGGCACTATGGTTTCAACATTTGCAAATGTATGTAACTAACACCTGTTTATTATAACAGAGGGGCTTATTTACTAAAGGCAAATCCACTTTGCACTACAAATGCACTGCAAATGCACTTGGAAGTGCAGCCGCTGTAGATTTGAGGGGGACATGCAAGGAAAATAAACAGCATTTTTGCTTGTACATGATTGGATGATAAAATCAGCAGAGCTTCCCCTCAAATCAAAAGCGACTGCACTTCTAAGTGCACTTGCAGTGCAAAGTGGATTTGCCTTTAGTAAATCAACCCCAGAGTGTTGAATGTGTTCATTAATTGGCTGGTAAGTGTGCTGTAAACATGGACTTTGTTTTAAAAAGTTAGTTATGAATTTCTGAGACACACTGGTCTTCAGCTGCTTTTGTGCTGTGCTGGGCTTCTGGTGTTTCTCTACACCTTTTAACAATGAAATATTTCCAGGCATACCTGCCTTTTTGTCCCCTATATGATTTGAAAGTTTTGATGAAAAAAAAATTAAAAAATGAAAGTTGCACACAAGCACTTAACCCCCCCTCGAAAAAAAAAAATAAGCCTGTCCCGCCCCTGGGTACACATGTATGTAAACACACGGGGAACCTCATGATGAAGATTTTGCTCTAATATTTTATAACATAACAAATTGGAACTGCCACTATATTATTCTCCAGCTCTGCTTTGAAAAAAATATATATAGTATTAGGGGTTTTAACAAATTTTCAGGCTTAAAATTATTTATAAACTTATGTGCAAAAATGCAAAAACAGCTCTGGCAGTGAAAGGGTTCATCTATTTATTAAGTGGAGAGTGGTGGATGAAGGGCGCGTGATCAAGCTTACATCAAAACATATAAAATTTATTTCGGAGGAAATAAAGAGCAAATAAAAGCAGTTGAATAATACCAATACTACGTATCATGCAAACAGGTGACAAAATATAAAATACATGAAAAATTAAAAATGGGTTAGGAATAACATGAGCCCAAGTTGAGGCAGGTATTTAGAGTTGGCTAACGCGTTTCGAGGATGACCTCTTCATCAGAGCCTATTTGAGAACCAGGGTGCAGTCTCTATATGCCAGTAGGCCAAAGTATGTACATCATCTTGATGGCTAGTTGGAAAAAGCGGCCTAAAATGGACGATGCGATTTTCTGTGTTCCATACCAGTCCACGTTTAAGCGTTCTATGTGATAGTAGATGGTGTGTAGGTTCTCCTTTAAGTTAGTAGATAAATGGTTATGGGGTGGCGTGAACCTGTCACTGGCTGGGTGGAGGGGAGATCTTTTGACTTGTAAACTCCTGGTGGGGTACTGTCCACGAGAGGATGCTGCAGCCGTGTGTGTCCGCAGCAGTCACTCAGTCTCACCTGAGACTGAGTGACTGCTGCGGACACACACGGCTGCAGCATCCTCTCGTGAGACCTCCAGCCTCCTCCTCCATTTTTTGGACAGTACCCCACCAGGAGTTTACAAGTCAAAAGATCTCCCCTCCACCCAGCCAGTGACAGGTTCACGCCACCCCATAACCATTTATCTACTAACTTAAAGGAGAACCTACACACCATCTACTATCACATAGAACGCTTAAACGTGGACTGGTATGGAACACAGAAAATCGCATCGTCCATTTTAGGCCGCTTTTTCCAACTAGCCATCAAGATGATGTACATACTTTGGCCTACTGGCATATAGAGACTGCACCCTGGTTCTCAAATAGGCTCTGATGAAGAGGTCATCCTCGAAACGCGTTAGCCAACTCTAAATACCTGCCTCAACTTGGGCTCATGTTATTCCTAACCCATTTTTAATTTTTCATGTATTTTATATTTTGTCACCTGTTTGCATGATACGTAGTATTGGTATTATTCAACTGCTTTTATTTGCTCTTTATTTCCTCCGAAATAAATTTTATATGTTTTGATGTAAGCTTGATCACGCGCCCTTCATCCACCACTCTCCACTTAGCCTTACCTGACCACCCCGGGGTCACTCTCTGGGCAGCGGGACAAGCAAAACCATCTCTTCAAGCTGTGCTACAGTTTACAATACTACCCTTTTCAAAACCAAATCAGACCCTCACAAGCGCAGGAGTAATTTTTCCTTATCCACAATCTTCATCTATTTATTGCTGTGCTATGTCCCAGCACGGGAACTCTGCGGGATTATAGTCAGGTACCACGTTATACGGAGAGGCCTGTATCACGAGGCAGTGTGACTTCAACATACAGTGCCTTGAAAAAGTATTCATACTCCTTGACATTTTCTACATTTTGTCCTGTTACAACCAAAAATATAAATGTATTTTATTGGGATTTTATGTGATAGACAAAATAAAGTGGCACATAATTGTGAAGTGGAAGTAAAATGAAAATGTTTTTCAAACTTTACAAATAAATATTGGAGAGTGGCGTGCATTTGTATAAGGCCCATACACACGATCTGACTTTTTGACAACAAACATGCAAATTACTTGTTTTAAGGCAACATCCGACCGTGTGTACGCTCCATCGGACAATCTTTTTCGGTTTTCATTGGACAAATGTTAGGTGTGCAAACAGACAAACTTTCCTGTGACAAAAGTCCTACGTCAGCTAGTCCAATCGTGTGTATACAAATCCATTGGACTTTAGTCCAAAGTACAAACACGCATGCTCAGTACCAATGCAAAAGATCAGACAACAATACAGAAGTTGACCAAAGGGTGGCGGTAAAGAGCTGAAAACCCACGGGATTTGGTGAAAGTTGGCTGAAAAAGTCCTGCCGTGTGTATGCATACCAAGTTCACGGCCAACGCCCTTTGGAGGAGAAATCCACGGAAAAGTTTGTTTGAAGTCCGATCGTGTGTACGAGGCTTTACTCTGATAACTAACTAAAATCTAGTGGAACCAATTGCCTTCAGAAGTCACCTAATAAGTAAATAGAGTCCACCTCTGTGTAATTTAATCTCAGTATAAATATAGCTGTTCTCTGAAGCCCTCAGAGGTTTGTTAGAGAACCTTAGTGAACAAACAGCATCATGAAGGCCAAGGAACACACCAGACAGGTAAGGAATAAAAGTGTGGAGAAGTTTAAAGCAGGGTTACTACATAATAAAAATATCCCAAACTTTGAACATCTTACAGAGCACGGTTCAATCCATAATCCAGAAATGTAAAGAGTATGGCACAACTGCAAACAGACCAAGACACGGCCGTCCACCTAAACTGACAGGCTGGGCAAGGAGAGCATTAATCAGGCCCATGGTAATTCTGGAGGAGCTGCAGAAATCCACAGCTCAGGTGGGAAAATCTTTCCACAGGACAACTATAAGTCGTGCTCTCCACAAATCTGGCCTTTATGGAAGAGTGGCAAGAAGAAAGCCATTGTTGAAAGAAAGCCACAAGAAGTCCCGTTTGTAGTTTGCAAGAAGCCATGTGCAGGACACAGCAAACATGTGGAAGAAGGTGCTCTGGTCAGATGAGACCAAAATTGAACTTTTTGGCCTAAAAGCAAAACGCTATGTGTGGCAGAAAACTAACAATGCACATCACCCTGAACACGCCATCCCCACCGTGAAAAATGGTGGTGGCAGCATCATGTGGGGATGCTTTTCTTCAGCAGGGACAGGGAAGCTGGTCAGAGTTGATGGGACGATGGAAGGAGCCAACTACAGGGCAATCTTAGAAGAAAACCTGTTAGAGTCTATAAAAGACTTGAGACTGGGGCAGAGGTTCACCTTCCAGCAGGACAACAACCCTAAACATACAGCCAGAGCTACAATGGAATGGTTTAGATAAAAGCATATTCATGTTTTAGAATGGCCCAGCCAAAGCCCAGACCTGAATCCAATTGGGAATCTGTGACAAGACTTGAAAATTGGTGTTCACAGACGCTCTCTATCCAATCTGACAGAGCTTGAGCTATTTTGAAAAGAAGAATGGGCAAAATTGTCACTCTCTAGATGTGCAAAGCTGGTAGAGACATACCTAAAGAGATTTGCAGCTGTAATTGCAGCAAAAAGTGGTTCTACAAAGTATTGACACAAGGGGGCTGAATACAATTGCACGCCACACTTTTCACATATTTATTTGTAAAAAAATTTGAAAATCATTTATCATTTTCTTTCCACTTCACAATTATGTGCCACTTTGTGTTGGTCTGTCACATAAAAACCCAATAAAATACATTTACATTTTTGGTTATAACATGAAAAAAATGTGGAAAATTTCAAGGGGTGTGAAAACTTTTTCAAGGGACTGCAGATGTGCAAACATGTGCAAATAACACCTCTGTTTTTAAGACACAATGTTTAACCACTTGCGGGTGGCCCAACGTCAAATGACGGCGGGGCGGTGCGGCTCTCGTTCTGGGTGGATGTCATATGACGGCCCTCCAGAACGACCGCTCTTGCGTGCCCGCATTGCGGCGATCGGTGGTGTGGTGTGTCACTCTGACACACCGCTACATCGATCTCAGTAAAGAGCCTCTGACAGAGGCTCTTTACCGCGTGATCAGCCAAATCCAATCACGGCTGATCAAGATGTAAACAGGAATAGCCATTGATTGGCTTTTCCTCACTCGCGTCTGACAGACGCGAGTAGAGGAGAGTCGATCGGTAGCTCTCCTGACATGGGGGGGTCTTTGCTGATTATTTATCAGCGCAGCCCCCCCTTGGATGCCCACCCAGGACCACCAGGGATTGCCACCACATTGGACCACCAGGTATGCCACCCTAGACCACCAGGGAAATGCCAATCAGTGCCCAGGCAGCTGACAATCAGTGCCCATCCCCAATGCCTGCCAGTACCATCAGTGATGCCTATCAATGCCATCTATCAGTGCCGCATATCAGTGCCCATCAGTGCCATGTATTAGTGCCGCCTACCAGTGCCCATCAGTGCCACCCATAAGTACCCATCAGTGCAGCCTTTCAGTGTCCATCAGTGTCGCCTATCAGTGCCGATCAGTGCTGCCTATCAATGCCCATCAGTGCTGCATATCAGTGCCACCTATCAGTGCCCATCATCAGTGCCCATCAGTGCCACCTCATTGGTGCCACTCATCAGTGCCGCCTTATCAGTGTCCCTCAGTTAAGGAGAAAACTTACTTATTTACAAAATTTTATAACAAAAACAAAAGAGAAACTTTTTTTTTCTAAATTTTAGGTCTTTGTTTTTTATTTTTTTCTAAACAAATAAAAACAGATGTGATCAAATACCACCAAAAGAAAGCTCTATTAGTGGGAACAAAATGATAAAAATTCTGTTTGGGTACAGTGTAGCATGACCACACAATTGTCATTTAAACAGTGACAGAGCTGAAAGCTGAAAATTGGCTTGGGCAGGAAGGGGGTGTAAGTGCCAGGTGTTGAAGTAGTTAAAGTAATTGTAAATCTGTATTTTACCAATAGGTCACCATATGATTTCCTGACGTGTGCTACAGGCAGTCATTTGGGCTTTGGATCATCCAGTGTATACAGAGCGTGCTTTGACTTCTCAAGAGATTGAGATACACATATGTTCTGGTAAGTGCATAGATGTGCTTTGGTGAAAGGAGCACTGGGCGTCTCACATGTCAGTGTTTGAAGAGCACACTTATAGTGGAAAGAGGATCTTCACCTTGGTGGATATGAACATTTCATCATTCCATGGACATTATTTTGTTTTTTCAGAAATCCTCTAATGCCGCGTACACACGAGCGGACATTACGGCGGACTGGATTTCGTCGGACAATTCGATGTGTGTGGGCTCCAGCGGACTTTGTTTTCTCAAAAGTTCGACGGAATTAGATTTGAAACTTGTTTTAAATTTATCCGTTGAAATCGAGTCCGGTCGAAAAGTCCGCCGTCTGTATGCTAGTTCGACGGACAAAAAGCCACGCTAGGGCAGCTATTGGCTACTGGCTATGAACTTCCTTGTTTTAGTCCGGTCGTACGTCATCACGTACGAATTCGACGGACTTTGGTGGATTGTGTGTAGGCAAGTCCGTTCATTCACAAAGTCCGTCGGAAAGTACGTCGAAAAGTCCGCCGGGCAAAGTCCGCCGTAATGTCCGCTCGTGTGTACGCGGCATCAGTGTCTTTGTATGTCTCTTAGTAGAGATAGTAGTAGAGATCTGGGCAATGGCTTTATTATGGAGATCATGGACTTATTGTTAGGTAAATTGAATTTCATCTTCTATGGTTTTAACTGTTTGTTAGATCTTGAAAATCTTCCTATAAAGCAGGGATATGCAATTAGCGGACCTCCAGCTGTTGCAGAACTACAAGTCCCATGAGGCATAGCAAGACTGACAGCCACAAGCATGACACCCAGAGGCAGAGGCATGATGGGACTTGTAGTTTTGCAACAGCTGGAGGTCCGCTAATTGCATATCCCTGCTATAAAGCTTTGGTTTTAGCATGACAAGTGTCATGTACTTCTTGGACAAGAATAGCCCTTCAGTAAAACAGGTTCCTCATTGTCAGAGCTGGGTGTTAATGGGGGAGAGGTAGAATGGTGTTGTAGTTAGGATTTGGTGCAAGATTTCAGGTTCAAGTCAAAGCATGGGTTGACAGAGGAAGTGTCCCAAGGTTCTTATTATTCAAAGGTTTGGATCTTAGTAGTTTGGATGGCAGGTGTTATTACAATCTGCGTATGGTTGTGAACCCACAGTACATCTTGTTATGCTCTGCCTTCTGAATATAGGTGCTCTTTAATTTTTAATCATAGGCTGTAATGATGGTTCTTTATTCTCACCCTCATCAAGGGTAGGAGTATCAGAGTCTGCGAGTGAATTTAAAACTCCCTGTTTTAACCCCTCTGAATCTACTGTTGTTATTGGAGCAGGCTCCTGCAAGCAGTTCAAAGACTGCAGACTGGGTAAGGCAGGTTGCTGCATAGAAGTATGATGTCAGTGCACAGTCCTTGTACAAGCTGCTGTTTCTCCAATGTAGAGAGCAGATCCTCTTTGTACCTAGTTGCATCATTCTAGCTGTCTTGGAAATGCAGGGGGGATTCAGATGAGACAGTGCCTCAGTTAGCACTGATTGAATCTTCAAGAGTATGTCCAGTATTGTGCGAATCTCTGCATGCTAAGTTTTCTGTGGAGGAGGAAGGCTGAATATGGCTAGCACATGATGTCATGTGCTGGTTCATCATAGCTGATTTAGAGGTGTGGGACCCCTTTCAGTTTACACATCTCAATAGGTTAGGTTCTGTAAACTACAGGCTGGAATTTATCTTGGTATCCAGACATGTTTTTTCCTTCTATTTATTCAGTGACAGAATGTATACTTAGTTTCCTGTCATTAGAACTTTTTATTTTGTTGCAAGACATTTTGTTTTATATTCAAAACTCAGTTAAATGATAACATTTGTCTTTTCCTTTATCTTAGAGCTATTTTCACTTAGGCAAAAAGTAATCTGTACCTCTTATCAGAATCCACAATAGAACAGTGGTCTGTTTACCAGTGGTTGTAATGTTTTTAATCCCTTAAAGTGATTGTAAGGGTTTGTTATGTTATTTAAATAACAAAACAAAACTAACATATCATACTTATCTTCACTGTGCAGCTCGTTTTGCACAGAGTGACCCTGAACCTGCTCTTCTAGGGTCCCCCGGTGGCTCTCTCAGCTCCTCCCTGCAACAGATAATCCCCTAGGAGAAGCGCTCTCCTGAGGGGGTTACCTTGTGGGCGCGCTCCCAAGTCCAGCATTTGGCATCCGTAGCCGCCGAATGTATGACTCGGCTCCGCCCCCCCAGTCACCCACGTCATTGGATTTGATTGACAGCATCGGGAGCCAATGGCTGCGCTGCTATCAATCTATCCAAACAAGGGCCCAGAACCCTGGGCAGAGAGACAGCATGTCCCCGTCGGGTTAAGTTCCAGGGCTCAGGTAAGTAAAACGGGGGGGGGGGGGGGGGTCACTGCCAGGTGTTTTTTCACCTTAATGCATAGGATGCGTTAAGGTGACAAAACACGAAGGTTTACAACCCCTTTAAAGATGTAATTCTTCTCCCTGTTGCATGATCCGCAGAAGATACCATGGATAGAGAAGAACAAAAAGTAAAAAAATAAATAAAAGCTCTAGCTAAAATAAAAGTATAAAAATAATTAGCATATTAGAATAAAATGGCAAAACCAGCTTTTGCTGCAATGTTAATTTTTGATCCATAGATATCCCCTGCAGTAATTTTTTTATTGTTAAATGTCCCCTGTGTGTCCTCATTCAATCTGCAATCCACTTCCTCTAAGAGCAAGTTATCCTGTACCTGTCCCAGCCTGTTACTAGACAGTGAAAAGAGAAGAAAACACATTGGGGTTTATTTACTAAAGTTCAAATGGAAAGGAAAAACCGCGCTGCAGAGAAAAAATAAAGAAAACAAATGGATAGCTGCACTTAAAACATACCAATATCTGTGTATACCATGAAAAATAAAAAATAAAAAGTGCGCTTACCATATAAAAGTGCACAAATGAATATACATGAATGTAAATAATTAAACGTGTAAACCAGAATGTAGTGAGAACAAACTAATGACTCAATACATTGCATAAGTGTATACATGCAAAACGTAAAAACTTGGTAGGATAACAAGGTGAAACCTGTGAGAAATGTACATATGAGATGCAGAAAAATAAATTCACAGTTTATGAAAATAAAGAGCTAAAAAATTACAAATCCCAGTCCGTGAACTAAATCATAAAAAGTTCATCAGTGAAAGCACTTCCATCAACTATGCAGCTTTGCAACAACCAAAATCCCTATAGATGGATCGGCAAAGGAGAGGGATGTACAAGGTGGTGCAACTCCACTGGTGGTGACTCCAATGAATAGGAATAAGAAAGGTGGACCCTTACCCTCCGTGTTGGACCCCCTCGCTGGCAGGGTCTATCGAACATGCAGATTTTGCCCTCTGCAGGGACCGTGTGTTGAGATGATCTCCGCAGCAGCTGTCAGAAGTGCTGTCTTCGGTCTTCGGTCCGGGCTGATCCAAGTGATACACCTGGAGGGGGGGGGAGAAAGCTCTCTTGCTCCCAGTGTGGCCAAGGAAAAAGCAAAAGAGCGGGGCTCCAATAGTGCAAAAAGTTTCAAAATGTATTGATAAAAATGCAAACCAAAACGGAGAGTGCACACTCCGTAAGGTATAAGTACAATTAAAAACAAGCCGGCATAAAAAATGTGCAGTAACCCATGCAGAACATGGGGCAATTGTGACGGCTTACAACGTAGCCATGCCCTACATGTTTCGTCATTAGTTGACGTCTTTACTAAAGGCAAATCCATTTTGCACTACAAGTGCACTTGGAAGTGCAGTCGCTGTAGATCCGAGGGGGTGTGCAAGGAAAATAAAAAACAGCATTTTTGCTTGTACATGATTGGATGATAAAATGAGCAGAGCTTCCCCTCAGATCTACAGTAACTGCACCTCCAAGTGCACTTGTAATGCTAAGTGGAGTTGCCTTTAGTAATTCAGCCATAATGACTGTTTCATCTCTCTATCAAATACTAATACTATCCTCATGCTACTTGTCAGCAAATGAACTGATTGCCTCAGTGTTTCTTCTTCTTATGCCCCGTACACACGGTCGGACTTTGTTCGAACATTCCGACAACAAAATCCTAGGATTTTTTCCGACAGATGTTGGCTCAAACTTTTCTTGCATACACACGGTCACACAAAGTTGTCGGAAAATCCGATCATTCTGAACGCGGTGACGTAAAACACGTACGTCGGGACTATAAACGGGGCAGTGGCCAATAGCTTTCATCTCTTTATTTATTCTGAGCATGCGTGCCACTTTGTCCGTCGGATTTGTGTACACACGATCGGAATTTCCGACAACGGATTTTGTTGTCGGAAAATTTTATATCCTGCTCTCAAACTTTGTGTGTCGGAAAATCCGATGGAAAATGTCCGATGGAGCCCACACACGGTCGGAATTTCCGACAACATGCTCCGATCGGACATTTTCCATCGGAAAATCCGACCGTGTGTACGGGGCATTACACCCCAGCTCTGCTGCACAGGGTCTGCAGGAGACGGATACCAGGTCAAATCCAGGTACTTGGGTCTGAAAGATTTACCAACACAACCAGGAAATGTCCTTTATAGGTTTCTTACTCTCGTAAAGAGGACATTATAAAAGCAATAAATATGATAAACATAGGGGGTTAATTACTAAAGGAAAATCCACTTTGCCCTGCAAGTGCACTTGAAAGTGCACTTGGAAGTAAAGTCGCTGTAGATCCAAGGGGGACATGCAAGGAAAATAAAAAACAGCATTTTAGCTTGCACATGATTGGATGATAAAATCAGCAGAGCTTCCACTCATTTCAGATCTACCCCTTAGATTTAGAGCGACTGCACTTCCAAGTGCACTTTCAAGTGCACTTGCAATACAGAGTGGATTTGCCTTTCGTAAATAACCCCCATATAGTTCAAGGGGGCACAACTGCAAATCTATCCAGATCTATCGTGTTTTACCAATGCAGCCCCTTGCAACCTCTTGTGATATGCCAATATAACTGACCAGTGGTGTTTTCCCTTCAACCTGTCATCAAGAAGAGATGCCAAAAGAAATCAGCTCCTAGGATCCCAGAAGTCCTACCTGTTTTTTTGTAGAAAACATTATCTATCCTATACTTCCAGGATGGGAACTGCCACCAGTTACCCCTTCAGGACCTCTCATTTGGCAGACGGTTTCCTCCATAAAAATGCCACGGTCATCATGATCAGATGGTTTATATTTCAATGAGAATTTTTTAGCATTTAACATCATGCTTCCTTTGGAACCACATGCTCGTAAAGACTATCCTATATCCACTGTACTGCGATAAAATGTGTAGTACATGGGTATACCTTTAACAAATTTCATATATCTCTCCAATACTTTATATGGGTTTACATGATATTCTTGTTTAGATATAGGTGATGTTGAAATACTTTTAAACTCCTCCCTTTTCCACACATATCCCCTCGTAGGGTAACTCCCCTGGAGAAATAAAAGGTCGCCACAGGGAGCCAGATTCCTTGATATACTGTATTCCACAACAAGTATATATGAACAGACAGAAAAAACAACCATGTAACTATGACATACACATGTATTAAAGCCAATGCTAGTAGCTAGAAATGTAATTTAGAAATCATGTTTTCTTAGCTTTTTCAAAGTGGACTGGGTGATAAAGAACAATTGCAGATAGTAAAAAAAAAGGGAAAAGAAGGGGCAATACAAATGCCCCGTACACACGGTCGGACACTGATCGGACATTCCGACAACAAAATCCATGGATTTTTTCTGATAGATGTTGGCTCAAACTTGTCTTGCATACACACGGTCACACAAAGTTGTCGGAAAATCCGATCGTCCTGAACGTGGTGACGTAAAACACGTACGTCGGGACTATAAATGGGGCAGTAGCCAATAGCTTTCGTCTCTTAATTTATTCTGAGCATGTGTGGCACTTTGTGTGTCGGATTTGTGCACACACGATCGGAATTTCCAACAACGGATTTTGTTGTCGGAAAATTTTATAGCAAGCTCGCAAACTTTGTGTGTCGGAAATTCCTATGACAAATGTGTGATGGAGCCTACACACGGTCGGAATTTCCGACAACATGGTCCTATCACACATTTTCCATCGGAAAATCCTATCGTGTGTACAGGACATAACAGTGCTACCAAAACCGGACTTTATGGGCCAGGAAACAATGGAGAAAGGAATATTACAAAAAGAAGTATCATATTTATTGGAAAAAAAATTTACAAAATATACACAAAACAATAAAGATAAAAACCATCGTACATATGCATAATAATATTGTACAGTGAGCCCTTGTGCGTCTACACATTTCGCCGTTAGGCTTCTTCAGGACTCGACCAAGGTTCAAAGACGCAACAGATAAGAGAAAAAAATCTCACTATCTGAAATGAGATAACGTTTGATTAAAACCAATAATGATGCATAAATAATCTAATTTAAAAGACATATGCTGAATCACTCAAAAGAAAACACATCAACAATGAGCAAGAAAGGTACCTTGAGTTGGAGTATGCTGATATAATTGTCTCTCAAAAGTTTAGATTAAGCGATGGATATTCACAGTTCAAAACTATAAGAAAACCACACAATGCGATTCATTACCTAAAAAGGCGTCTCAAAAGAGCAAGGCAAAGATGTATTTAAACTAAATAAAAAGAAAAAAAATAGCAACTTACTTTAGGCTAAAGTAGCATAGTACACAGCAGGGGCAAGTAGCAGCTTCACTACAGAAATAAAGGCGGCCAACAGAGCAGAGATATAAATGATATATCTCACAAAAACAGAGAACCCTTAGTGGGATTTACTGCTGCTTGGAGCTGGCAAAAACTGACAGACCATGCTGTGCCATTCGAAAACAATGCCGATTTCCAGGAACTACTTTACAACAGGTTCTTCAGACATAAGCCATCAGAATTTTGCAGGTATGAAGAAAAGCTGTATAAAAGAATGTGTTCAAATAAATATATTTGAATTATTTATTTTTATCAATTTACAAAATGCAAAATGAGCAAACAAAAAAAGCAAGACAAATCTAAATAAATTACTATTTGGTGTGACTACCCTTTGGCCTCAAACTTACATTAATTCTTACACTTGCACACTTTGTACACTTCAGGGACCAGCACTGCTGGAGCTGATGGACTCCCCTAGCTGCCAGGGGAAGAACTCCTCCCGTGAGAGTGGGGGGAAGAAGTTCATTTATTAGAAGGACAGAGAGGGCAATCTGTGACAAAGACCTGAAGCCCCAAACTGTATGCCGTCTCCCGGGTGCTCGGGTTCAGCGCATAATGGATCTGATGGACAGATTACTGGAAGGGGCTGGGGAAGACCCGGCTGATATGGTGCACATTGGCACCAATGACAAAGTCAGAGGCAGATGGAGTGTCCTAAAGAACGATTTTAGGGACTTAGGAGCCAATTTGAAGAAAAGGACCTCCAAGGTAGTATTCTCAGGAAAACTACCAGTACCTCGAGCCACATCATAAAGGCAGAGGGAGATTAGGGAAGTAAACAAGTGGCTAAGGAGCTGGTGTAGTAAGGAGGGGTTTGGGTTCCTGGAGAACTGGGCTAACTTCTCAGTTGGTCACCACTTCTATAGAAGGGACGGACTACACCTAAATGAGGAGGGTGCAGATCTGCTGGAAGTGAAGATGGCCAAAAAGTTAGAGAGGCTTTTAAACTAGGCAATGGGGGGGAGGGTCCAGAGGTAGACATAGTCAACGCGGAACATATTCCAAAGGGTAGTATTGGGGGCATTAGTGGTAGGTTGACTAAAGCAGATAAACCTAAAAAGTATAGTAACAAGTCCTATTTGCAATCTTGGAACACCCAATAAGAGGACAGTATGCGACCGGTCTAAACTAAACTATGTGGCATGTTCACCAATGCCTGGAGCCTGGTGGACAAGATGGGAGAACTAGAGATACTGTTGTATGAGGAGGATTTAGATTTTGTGGGAATTTCAGAGACTTGGTCCAACAGCTCTCATGATTGGCTGGCAACCATTCAAGGGTATGGGACTCGAACGTTTAAAATCAAAAGTGCTAATTTTAAAGGCTAATATGCAAGCTATTGTCCTAAAAAGGGTTTGGGGACCCGGGTCCTGCTCCAGGGGACAATGCAAAAAAAGTTTCAAAAACGGCCGTTTTTTCGGGAGCAGTGATTTTAATGATGCTTAAAGTGAAAAAAGAAAGTGAAATTTTCCTTTAAATATCATACCTGGGGGGTGTCTATAGTATGCCTGTAAAGTGGCGCGTGTTTCCCGTATTTAGAACAGTCCCTGCACAAAATGACATTTGTAAAGCAATAAAAGTAATTTAAAACTGCTTGCGGCTTTAATGTAATGTCGGGTCTCGGCAATATGAATGAAAATCAGGGAGACAAACGGCACGGGTAACCCCCCAGTCCATTACCAGGCCCTTTGGGTCTTGTATGGATATTAAGGGGAACCCTGCACCCAAAATTAGAAAAAAAGGAAAGGTGTGGGGCCCCCAGGCCCTATATACTCTGAACAGCAGTATAAAGGCGGTGCAAACAAGACAGGGACTGTAGGTTTGTTGTTAAGAAGAATCTGTTTGTAATTATGTACCGGTAAGTTTTTAAAGTGTAGCTCCAGCAAAAAAAATCTATTTTAAGCTTTTTGGAAAACATAGGGAAGGGTTATCACCCCTGTAACATTTGTTTTGCTGTCTGTGCACCTCTTCAGAAGATTTCACCTCACTTTCTGTCCCAATGACAAACGTTTTTTGAAAATTTAGGGTTTTTAGTGAAACAAGGATTGGTGATAAAGTATCAATGGAGAGGAGACATGTTTTTCCCATATTAACTCTTACAGGAGAGAATTTCCCTTCCTAGGGGTAGATTTCGTCTCACTTCCTGTTGTCTACTTGCGTTTGCAAGTAGCAGTCGTTTGTAAGTTGGATGTTTGAAAGTAGGGGCCTGCCCTATATACTCTGCAGAAATTGGGGCCTTAGGTGTCGGTGTTGCCACAACACTGTAAGCCCTCACAGTTACTCTTGGTGGGCGCAGGAACAGGCCCTGCTGTGAAATATTAGATCAAGAACTGTAATTACATGCCATTGTTGAACAGTGGTAGAAAAATTGGGCCTTTGGTGGTGGTGGTGACACAACACTAAGTCCTCACAGTTACTCTTGGTGGGTGCTGGAACGGGCCCTGCTGTGAAATATTATATCAAGAATTGTAATTACATGCACCTGTTGAACAGGGGCAGAAAAATTGGGCCTTAGACACTGGTGCCACAACACTGCAGCCCCTCACAGATACTCTAGTTGGAGCGCAGGAATGAGCACTGCTGCAAAGTATTGCATCAAAAATTTTAATTATATGCCCCTCTTATACAGGGGCTGAAAAATTGGGCCTTGGGCACTGGTGCCACAACACTGCAACCCCTCACAGATACTCTAGTTGGAGCGCAGGAATGAGCCCTGCTGCAAAATATTGCATCAAAAATTGTAATTACACGCCCCTGTTAAACAGGGGCAGAAAAATTGGGCCTTAGCCACTGGTGGTCGTGTCCAGAACCAAAAATGTTCTTACAAGCTATCAGCATGAAAATTGAGGAGGAAGAGGATTGTCACTCAGCAAAACAGGATAGTCACTCAGCATCAGCATAGGCAGTCTTGAAGGGATCTCACTTTAAAAAAAAAATATTCGGTTACATCAGCATCAGGTGCTTGGTAGCTGGTGGTGATCCAAGACTGATTAATTTTTATGAAGGTCAGCCGATCGACCGAATAGGTGGACAGGCGCACCCTGTGATCGGTTACAAAGCCTCCAGCAGCACTGAATGTGCGTTCTGAAAGAACGCTGGATGCAGGACAGGCCAGTAGCTCAATTGCATACTGTACAAGCACTGGCTAGTGATCCATCCTCAAGACCCAGTAACCCAGAGCATTTTTGGTGGGAAAGGTGTCCAAGTCTGATCTTGCCCCTAGGTATTCCTGCACCATGTGAATCAGACACTGGCGATGGTTGCTGGAACCGTTCAGACCTTGGGGCTGCGGACTAAAAAATTGTCTGAACGCATCGGTCAGACGGCCACCTTCTCCACCTCTCCTTCTGTGACTGACCGAAGCCTCAGTAACACGTTGTCCAGGAGGACCAGGAAATTGTAACCTCCCAGGCTCTGGAAACGCATTGCACAAATTTTTCTGCAAGGCCTCCTGAAGATGTTTCATCCTCTGCTCCCTCGGCGACGGTAAGATAAGGTCCGCTACCTTACCCTTGTAACGTGGATCAAGGAGTATTGCCAGCCAGTAATGATCCCTCCCCTTGATACCACAAATACAAGGATTCTTCCGCAGGCTTTGCAGGATCAGGGGGGCCATGCAGCATAGGTTTGCTGAGGCATTCGGTCCAGAGTCTTCTGGGTCACTAAGGATGACATGATCCGCAGCCACCTCCTCCCAGCCACGTACAAGTCCATGGGTTTCTTCGGACTGTGAATGATCCCTTGAAGACTGCTGCTGATGCTGAGTGTCAGGCTCCACCTCCATGCTGACACAATCCTCCTCCTCCTCGTCCTCTTCCTATCTGATCAGCAGGCACGCAGGAACACTGTCTGGATAAAGGGGGCCTTGAGAGGTAAGGAAGTCCTCCTCTTCCTCCCTCTGTTCTGTCTCAAGTGCCCTGTCCATTATTCCACGCAGTGTGTGCTCCAACAGGTGGACAAGAGGGACAGTGTCACTGCTCACCATCCTCATGGCCTCCTCAAATGGTGACAGGACAGTGCATGGATCCCTGATCATAGCCCACTTGCGCAAGAAAAAAAAAACAAGCTCCTCTGACCCTGTCCTGCCATAGTCGCATAGGTACTCATTGATGGCCCTCTGCTGCATGTGCAGCCACTGCAGCATGGCCAACGTTGAGTTCCACCTGGTGGGCATGTCACAGATTAGGCGGTTCTTGGGCAGGTTAAATTCCTTTTGGAGGTCAGCCACACCTGCCTCAGGACATCCTGTAAGCCCGGGTACCTGCCCAAGAACTGCTGCACCACTAAGTTAAGGACGTGAGCCAAACAGGGCACATGGGTCAGTTGTCCCCTGTCGGAAGGCGGAGAGGAGGTTGGTGCCATTGTCGCAAACCAACATACCTGGCTTAAGCTGGCATGGCGTCAACCACCTCTGAATGTGCCCCTGCAGAGCTGACAGAATCTCTACCCCAGTGTGGCTCCTGTCCCCCAAGCACACCAGCTCAAGCACCGCATGGCATCTTTTTGCCTGTGTGCTTGCTTAGCCCCTTGAACGCCTACGGAGCACCGCTGGTTCAAAATCTGCACAGGAAGAGGCCATGGAGGAAGAAGATGAGGAGGGGGTGGAGGAAAGGGGTGTGGCAGAATCACCACTAGTAGAATTTTGGAGGCGTGATGGCGGAACAACCTCCAGCACTACTGCACCCTGTCCTGCATCCTTCCCAGCTGCCAGAAGCGTCACCCAGTGCGCGGTGAAAGATAGGTAATGTCCCTGTCCATGCCTGCTGGACCATGAGTCAGCGGTAATATGCACCTTACCGCTGACCGCCCTGTCAAGCGAGGCCAAGACATTGCCTTCCACATGCCGGTAGAGAGCCGGAATCGCCTTCCATGAGAAAAAGTGTCATTTGGGAACCTGCCACTGAAGAACCGCACATTTCACAAACTCACGGAAGGGGCAGAGTCTACCAACTGAAAAGGCAGCAGTTGAAGTGCTAGCAATTTAGCCAAGCAGCATTCAACCGCTGGGCATGTAGATGCCTGGGAGCGAACTTCTTTTGGTGGTGCAGCAGCTGGGGCAGGGAAATTTGCCTGGTACAATCTGACGTCGGTGTACCGATAGCAGATTACCCGCAAGTACTTGGCTGTGACACACCTAATTCTACACCTTCATTCCTCTCAGTTCAGGCTTCAGAGAGGACTGAAGGTAAAGTGGGGTTGGCGATCCCAGCTGATGAGGAGCAAGGAGAGGTCCGCTTTGTTCCTTGGTGTGGGTCTTTTAGGTACGCTTGCCAACGAACTGCATGGCAGGTCGACATATGTCTGGTCAAGCATGTGGTGCCCAAGCAGGTGATGTTTTGGCCACGCGTGAGACAAATGTTGCAAATAGCAGTAGTGCGATCTGATGCACTTGTCTCAAAAAAGACCCACACCAAAGAACTTTTGGAATAACGCACAGAGACAGCCGTGCCCTGCACATGCGGAGCTCTGCGGTGTGATGCAGTCGGTGTGCTGCTCTTAAGTTGGCCCCTGGAGGGCATCCTGCCTCGCTGGAGATGTGCCTCCTCCTCCTCCTCTCTCCTATCAGGCACCCACGTGGAGTCAGTGACTTCCTCATCATCCCCTCCCTCCTCATCATTGGAGCAAATCTGGCAGTATATTGCAGCTGGGGGAACATGACTGCCAGATTGCTGTCCTTCTTGGGCACCCCCTCTCTCTGGGCTCACGTTACTGCCTTCCTTTAGCTGGGTACCATCATCTGAGCCTTCAAAATGCTGGGCATTCTCCTAGAGCATGTACCCAACACTGTGGTCAAACAGTTCAGGGGACTCTTCAGGAGGACATGGTGGGGCTAGGAAAGAAGTGACTGATGCCATTGAGCAGAGGGAAGAGCCCGCGTTGGCAGCTGCTTTGCCAGACAAAGTACTCTGAGCCTGGGTGAGAGAGGATGAGGAGGATGAGGACGGCTTGGTCATCCATTCTACCAAGTCTTCGGCATGTTGCGGCTCAACACGGCCAGCTGCCGAAAAAAAGGACAAGCGTGTCCCACAGCCACGTGCTGATGAGGATGCACCCTGTCCACGACCAGCACTGTTGCCTCTAGACACAGAGCCTGCTTGCCCTCTTTTATTGGCTTGTGACTGTCTGCCTCTCCTTGTTGGCCTTCCAGACATACAAATGGCCTGCAGTGAGATGTAGCTGCACAAAGCTGGGATGTATATATATAAATATATATACTGATTATACTGTAGCTAGTAGGGGTGCAACGGATCGTTGCCGATCCGTGATCCATACGGATCACCCTCCGCGGATCGGCACACCCGCGATCCGCGGAGCACTTTTCGGCCTCAGCCATAGGAAAGGCCGTGGCTTCGGCCTAGCTCCGGAGCGGCGGCCATCTTGGTACACCCGGAAGTGGCCGCTGTCTCGACAGGAAGTGACGTTTCGTCGCCGCCATCTTGCTACACCCCACACTCCTGCACAGTACAATAATGATAGAGTGAGAAGGGGGCAAGCGGACATCTTGTTACACCCACCGGAGTTTTAGATTTAAAAGCCATTTTCAACACAAAACTGAGCTTATATGCACAAATACTGTATTTATGCATATAAGCTTGGTTTTGTGTTGAAAATAGCTTTTAAATCTAAAACTCCGGTGGGTGTAACAAGATTTGTGTGTTTTTTTTTTTTTTTTGTTTTTTTTTTTTGTTTTTTTTATGCTGATCCGAAAATGATCCGATTCGTGACTCTGATCCGAGGATCGTTCCAATCCGTGAGATTTTTGATCCGTTGCACCCCTAGTAGCTAGCAGAATCAACTGCCTGCCTGTGGTATTATTAGTATGAGAACACAAGCAATTGTCTTAAGGTAGCTTTAGGTGCACACTGTGCAGAGGACACAGTACACTAACTGTAAATACTGAAGCTGCCTGCTTGTGGTATTAATAGGATCAGAACACCAGCAATTGTCTTCAGGTAGCTTTAGGTGCACACTGTGCAGAGGACACAGTACACTTACTGTAAATACGGAAGCTGACTGCCTGTGGTATTAATAGGATTAGAAGAACACCAGCAATTGTCTTCCAGTAGCTTTTGTGCAGAAGACACAGTACACTAACTGTAAATACTGCAGCTGCCTGCCTGTGGTATTAATAGTATTAGAACAACAGCAATTGTCTTCAGGTAGCTTTAGGTGCACACTGTGCAAAGGACACAGTACACTAACTGTAAATACTGCAGCTGCCTGCCTGTGGTATTAATAGGATCAGAACACCAGCAATTGTCTTCAGGTAGCTTTAGGTGCACACTGTGCAAAGGACACAGTACACTAACTGTAAACACTGCAGCTGCCTGCCTGTGGTATTAATAGGATCAGAACACCAGCAATTGTCTTCAGGTAGCTTTAGGTGCACACTGTGCAGAGTACACAGTACACTAACTTTAAATACTGCAGCTGCCTGCCTGTGGTATTAATAGGATCAGAAGAACACCAGCAAAGGACACAGTACACTAACTGTAAATACTGTCAATACTGTAAAAACACCTGCCTTCCAGTATATTAGGAAGAGAATAACAGGACTGGATGTAGCTAAACTGAATACATACATATACATTATATATGTATTCATATATATATATATATATGTATTCATATATATGTATTCATATATATATATAAATATATATATATACACACACACACACACATATATACACATACACACACAGCCTTATATAGTGTGGGGCGTGTACTAAACCCCCTGAGCCATAATTGGCCAAAGCCACCCTACCCTCTCTGTACAGAGGGCGCTGTGATTGGCCAAGCATGTGGGTCATAGTGCATGCTTGGCCAATCATCAGCCAGCAATGCACTGTGATGCCGCAGTGAATTATGGGCCGTGACGCGCCACTCGAATAACATTCGCAAATCGACGAAAACTCGAACAGGCGATGTTTGAGTCGAACTTTGGTTCGACTCAAAGCTCATCCTTACTACTGATTACCAACAATACAGACCTGATCATGGATGTTGAAATAAGGGGCAATTTAGGAAACAGCAGTCACAGGTCAATTAGCTTCAGTATAAATCACACAAATGGGAAACATAAAGGGGAATACAAAGACACTGAATTTTCGAAAGAACCAACTTCCCTAAACCAAGAACCTTGCTAGAAGATATAAATTGGGATAAAATCTTAGGAACAAAGAACACAGAGGAGAGATGGGTTTGCTTTAAGCGCATATTAAATAAGGGCGTTAGCCAGTGCATCCCATTAGGAAATACATTTAAAAGAGCGAACAAAAGTCCTGGATGGCTTAACTCCAATGTAAAAATGCATATAAAAGCAAAGGAGAAGGCCTTCAAAAATTCTTTAAGTATATAAACAGTAAAAAAGGGAGGACAGACCATATTGGCCCCATAAAGAAGGAGGAAGGAAATCTGGTTACAAAGGATGGGGAGATTGGAAAGGTATTGAATTTCTTCTTCTCCTCAGTCTTTACAAGGGAATTGGGTGGGGGGGGGGGGCTTCAGTAACCAAAACTGCAGCGTTTAGAGGACAGAATTAAAAATAGACTTGTAAATTCAACATTATTAAGTCACCGGGTGACTTGCAACCAAGGGTCCTTAGGGAACTCAGTCAAGTAATTGCCAGACCATTGTGCCTAATTTTTACTGACAGTATTCTGACTGGAATGGTACCAGCTGATAAGAGAAAAGCCAATGTAGCACCAATATTTAAAAAGGCCAAAATACATCTGTGGGAATTACAGACCAGTTAGCCTAACATCAATAGTATGCAAGCTCTTAGAGGGGATTATAAGGGACTATATACAAGATTTTAGTAATGAAAACAGTATCATTAGCAGTAATCAGCATGGATTCATTAACAATCGTTCTTGCCAAACCAATCTATTAACCTTCTATGACAGTGGTCTCAAACTGGTGGCCCTCCAGCTGTTGCGGAACTACAAGTCCCATCATGCCTCTGCCTGTGAGAGTCATGCTTGTACCTGTCAGCCTTGCAATGCCTCATGGGACTTGTAGTTTCGTAACAGCTGGAGGGCCACCAGTTTGAGACCCCTGTTCTATGAGGAGGGGAGCTGCTATCTAGAAAAAGGAAGGCCCATAGACGTGGTGTATCTGGATTTTGCAAAAGCATTTGACACAGTTCCCCATAAATGTTTACTGTACAAAGTAAGGTCCATTGGCATGGACCATAGGGTGAGTACATGGATTGAAAACCGGCTACAAGGGTGAGTTCAAAGGGTGGTGATAAATAGGGAGTACTCAGAATGGTCAGGGGTGGGTAGTGGGGTGCCCCAGGGTTCTGTGCTGGGACCAATCCTATTTAATTTGTTCATAAACGACCTGGGAGGATGGGCTAAACAATTCAACCTCTGTATTTGTGGACAATACTAAGCTAAGCAGGGCAATAACTTCTCCGCAGGATGTGGAAACCTTGCAAGAAGATCTGAACAAATTAATGGGGTGGGCAACTACATGGAAAATGAGGTCCCGCGTGGTAAAATAATGCATTTGGGTGGCAAAAATATGGATGCAATCTACTCACTGGGTGGGGGGGGGACCTCTGGGGGAATCAAGGATGGAAATGGAACTGGGGGTCCTAGTAGATAGGCTCAGCAATGTCATGCAACAGGCTCCCTAGGGGTATCCCTACATGCTTAAGAGACCATACTAGCTATAGTTGATCAACATCCAGGGTGAGTGCACATATATGTGGGGCACCCCGTCTGAGCACCATTGCACAGGAGATGTCAATTTAAGCATGAGTACTTTGTATCTTCACCCAACGGGACTTTATTTTTATTTTTTTGTGTATTCTGCATGTATATATGAATTTGATCAACCCTAAGCGTAGCAAATCATTTTTATACTTGTTCTTTGCTTTTTTGCCATTTGCTTTTTAGCAAATTTTTACTGCAGCTGGTGTCTGATTATCAGTACTATTATCCAAAGGCGCTAAGCGTATATATTTTTTCAATGGCATGCAATGCCAAGCTGTTAAAACAGAGCAAACAGAATATTGGCATGCATTTAAAAGGGGATTGGGGCCATGGCCTGACCTGGCATGGAGACGGACGTCTAATCCCGGAGCTCCGGCCGCCACAGGAGACTCTTGTCTAAACTTGGAGGTATTTCAACCCCGCTCTACCAACGGATCATGGGCACTGCTTCCCGGTCCTCTTTTGCCTCCCACTCTTGGTCCCCCAGAGACCTAACCAGGTCACAGAACCGCAATATCCCGGAGGTGTTCAGGGCCGGCAGAAGCAACATGGCGCCTGCTCACCAAGGCCTGGCGCACTCCAGCCCACAACCACTACCGCTGAATAGCCCGAACACTACGGCCCCTCTTCACACTCACCCCAGCGGGGGAGAGACGGGATTGAACTCAGTCCCCAACCCCCGATCAATATTCAAGACCTGCGCTCGATAGCAGACGACGTTAAGGACACATTATCCGCCGCCATCTCTGAGCTGCGGCTGGATTTACGCGCCTGAAATGAAAGAGTGCTTCTTGTGGAGAGAGTGACTGAATGCCATGACAATGCCATTCATTCTGTCACTGATTGCCTTGATTCTCACACACTGAGGATGCAAGACATGCAGAGGCACTTAGAAGACCTCGACAACCGGGGTCGGAGGCACAATCTCCGCATCAGAGGCCTTCCGGAATCCATTGAGGGGGAGCAGATCTCCCAGGCAGTAGTGAGCCTCTTCAATGGCCTCCTTCACCAACCTCCGCAAACGCCTATCACAATGGAATGAATACACCGTGCATTACGCCCCAAGGGAAGGGAGAACGATCCCCCATGGGATATAATTTGCTGTATTGTGGACTATAAATTGAAAGAGGAAATCCTAAAGCAGGCTAGGGGCAGACAGCAGATCCTCCATGAAGGATCCCATGTTCAAATATACCAAGACCTTTCAGGAATTACCCTGCAACACAGAAGAGACCTGAGGCCCCTCCTAGACGTCCTTAGAGAGAAAAATATCCTCTACAAATGGAAGTTTCCATTTTTTCTGTCGGCTTCCATTAATGGCCGCAAGGCTCTCCTCAAAGTATCCGAGGATCTGCCCCACTTTTGTGCCACGCTGGGAATCGCGCTCGTATAGGTGCCTAATTGGTATGCAGCTTTCTGCACCACACCGGCGGATCACGAGATGCTGAGGGAGGAACCTATGGATGCTCAAAATTCCAGATACCGCAGGAGACGCTCGCCCTCCACCCTCAGAACCCAGACCAGCTTTTCCTGACCTTACTCTGTTATACGTTCTCATTTTGGTTCAACTTCAAACGTTAAGGATATGGTAAGCCTAGAGACTGTGTTTCATTTACTGAGTCAGTTTGTTATGTTTGGGACACCACCAAGACTCCTCATTGGCCTACCTAGACTTTACCATGTCCTCCGATTGACACAATCGGCTACAGAATACACGCTTTTGCAAGCTCCCCATTCAGCGGCATGAGATTTTTTTGGTCGTAGCTCTCGGCTATTGATTTACGCAGCACGTCACCGGACACTACAACTACCATAAGGCTCAGCGACTTCAGACTCCACCCCTTGTCACTGGCTAAACCCCATGGGCTGAGCTTCACATGGCAGACATCCAAAGATCTTCCTCCTATCAAGCCCCCGCAATGATCTTCTAACCTGTGTGCTAAGATCGACCTCCCTCACTGCCTCATCACATCTCCACTGGACTCATCTAAGACGCTCCATCTTCAACCTAATGATCTACCCCCTGCTCATGACCCCTCGATCAGGGCGAATTGTTCGCCTGTTACATCACGGCGGACTCCCATGGACTCCTTCCTTAGGGCGTTCATCGACCCACAACTGGAATGCCCCGGTAATAGCCTCTTATTAATATAGCCCTTAAGGCGCGGTTTTAAGTTTTAGTTTTACACTTCTAGCTCATCATTTGCTCCACAGCAGAACTTTGCCAGTTGAGCTGTTGGTTTTCACCTGTTCACTCTACCTCGTTTGTGGCTATACATTCGCCAAGTAGTTTACCTTTCTGAGTCCATGCAACTGTTACTGTTATACCTTATATGTACCACAAGTGTACACTCACTAAGGATATCGACACCCTCCCCCCCATCGTCCTTAGGGACTTTGGTTGGTCTGGGGGATGGGGCACGATTGTTGTGGTGCCCTCTCCCACAGACTACGGAGGGTTATCGGTTTCTGGGTTTCTCTTTTATTGGCATACACTCTAACTATAGACATAGTCACTTACTCACCCTACAGTGATTCAGGCAAATCGCCCTTTTAAGGTAAACACCCGTTGAGACATTTACGAGACCCTCCTGGGCGACCCACTAGTAATACCTCCTCCTTTCATGCTACTAACTATCCTGTGGCGGCAGCTCACTTTTTCTTTTCTCTGACACTATCTCCTATCCATCCCTCACTGCCCTGATATTGGTCAACCCCCACACGGACTCGGGTAGTGGTGTAGTCTCCCTTTCAGGGACTCTCCCTCCGCCCACGATCCATCCCACTCCGATTGCAGACCCCTGAGGTTTGTGGGATACATAGTTCCACACCTCTTCGGATCATTTCCGGATATACACACCCCTGAACCACATTTCCTCACTGCCCTCCGGACTATACCTCCATCCCCCTCCTACCCCCTTCTCAACCTTCCGCTAACTCACCAATGGCTGACCCACAGGCCACTCACCTTCCTAGGGACACAAATCAGAAGCAGCTTTAGGCACTTAAACTATACCCTGTTAAAATTAGGGCCCACAACATTCCCGAAAAGTGGTCTAAGCTTCTCTACTCTACAACAAGCCAAAACACACATCGCACTCATACAAGAGATCCACTTTTGGTCGGACGCTATCCCCAAACTGAGTAACCACTACTTCCCCACCGCCTTTCACTCCTCTAATTCTGAGGCCAAATCAAAAGGTGTTACTATCCTCCTCTCTAAACATTGCCCCCTCCAGATAACAGAAGTACAAAAGGACCCTTTAGGCCGTTTCCTCTTTATCAAAGGCACCCTGAACCAGTTGCCCCTCACGATTGCTAATATCTATGCTCCTAATTCAGGCCAAGTCACTTTTTTTCGTAACACCCTCCAGCTACTTTCCAGCTTCCAATCAGGAACCCTTATCCTGGGTGGAGATTTCAATGTCCCCTTAACCCCCTCTATTGACACTTCAAACGGACACTCCTCCTTATCCTACAGAGCCTTGAGGTTGATCAAGCAACAGCTTAGCAACGTACTTCTCCATGACACATGGCGTACATTACATCCCAAAGAAAAAGATTTCACTTTTTTCTCCTCGCCACACAATAAGTATTCTAGACTTGAACACTTCTTTCTCTCTCAGACAGATCTCACACACCTTGCCAAAGCCACCATAGATCCGGCCATACTCTCGGACCACAACCCCATTTCCATGACCTTACTACTGACCCCGCTTAACCACTTGCCGACCGCCTCACGCCTATATACATGAGCAGAATGGCACGGGCAGGCAAAATCACGTACCTGGTACGTGATTGCTTTCCCGCGGGCGGGGGTCCGATTGGACCCCCCCCCGGTGCCAGCTGCGGTCGGCATTTGGCTGGGAGAGTTGAGAGACGAGGGGGAGGCCATCCGATCATGGCCCCCCCCCTCGCGATCGCTCCCAGCCAATGAGAAACATCCCCTGCCTCTGTATAGTACACAGAGGCAGAGGATGTGATGTCATCTCTCCTCGGCTCGGGAGTTTCCATTCCGAGGGGAGAAGACATGTAAGTAAGTGCACAACACTACACAACACAGTAGAACATGCCAGGCACACTAAACACCCCCGATCCCCCCCCGATCGCCCCTCGATCCCCCCCAATCACCCCCCCCCCCCCTGTCACAAACTGACACCAAGCAGGCTTTTTTTTTTTTTTCTGATTACTGCATAGTGTCAGTTTGTGACAGTTAGAAGTGGTAGGACAATTAGGGTTAGCCCCCTGTAGGTCTAGGGTACCCCCCTAACCCCCCCTAATAAAGTTTTAACCCCTCGATCACCCCCCCTCACCAGTGTCGCTAAGCGATCATTTTTCTGATCGCTGTATTAGTGTCGCTGGTGACGCTAGTTAGGGACGTAAATATTTAGGTTCGCCGTCAGCGTTTTATAGCGTCAGGGACCCCCATATACTACCTAATAAATGTTTTAACCCCTTGATGGCCCCCTAGTTAACCCTTTTACCACTGATCACCGTATAACCGTTACGGGTGACGCTGGTTAGTTCGTTTATTTTTTATAGTGTCAGGGCACCCGCCGTTTACTACCGAATAAAGGTTTAGCCCCCTGATCGCCCGGCGGTGAAATGCGTCGCCCCAGGCAGCGTCAGATTAGCGCCAGTACCGCTAACACCCACGCATGCAGCATACGCCTCCCTTAGTGGTATAGTATCTGAACGCATCAATATCTGATCCGATCAGATCTATACTAGCGTCCCCAGCAGTTTAGGGTTCCCAAAAACGCAGTGTTAGCGGGATCAGCCCAGATACCTGCTAGTACCTGCGTTTTGCCCCTCTGCCCAGCCTAGCCCAGCCCACCCAAGTGCAGTATTGATCGATCACTGACACTTACAAAACACTAAACGCATAACTGCAGCGTTCGCAGAGTCAGGCCTGATCCCTGCGATCGCTAACAGTTTTTTTGGTAGCGTTTTGGTGAACTGGTAAACACCAGCCCCAGGCAGCGTCAGGTTAGCGCCAGTACCGCTAACACCCACGCACGCACCGTACACCTCCCTTAGTGGTATAGTATCTGAACGGATCAATATCTGATCCGATCAGATCTATACTAGCGTCCCCAGCAGTTTAGGGTTCCCAAAAACGCAGTGTTAGCGGGATCAGCCCAGATACCTGCTAGCACCTGCGTTTTGCCCCTCCGCCCAGCCCAGCCCAGCCCACCCAAGTGCAGTATCGATCGATCACTGTCACTTACAGAACACTAAGCGCATAACTGCAGCGTTTGCAGAGTCAGGCCTGATCCCTGCAATCGCTAACAGTTTTTTTGGTACCGTTTTGGTGAACTGGCAAGCGCCAGCGGCCTAGTACACCCCGGTCGTAGTCAAACCAGCACTGCAGTAACACTTGGTGACGTGGCGAGTCCCATAAGTGCAGTTCAAGCTGGTGAGGTGGCAAGCACAAGTAGTGTCCCGCTGCCACCAAAAAGACAAACACAGGCCCGTCGTGCCCATAGTGCCCTTCCTACTGCATTCGCCAATCCTAATTGGGAACCCACCGCTTCTGCAGCGCCCGTACTTCCCCCATTCACATCCCCAACCAAATGCAGTAGGCTGCATGAGAGGCATTTTTATGTCCTCCCGAGTACCCCTACCCAACAAACCCCCCCAAAATAGATGTCGTGTCTGCAGCAAGCGTGCATATAGGCGTGACACCCGCTATTATTGTCCCTCCTGTCCTGACAATCCTGGTCTTTGCATTGGTGAATGTTTTGAACGCTACCATTCACTAGTTGAGTATTAGCGTAGGGTACAGCATTCCACAGACTAGGCGCACTTTCACAGGGTCTCCCAAGATGCCATCGCATTTTGAGAGACCCGAACCTGGAACCGGTTACAGTTATAAAAGTTACAAGTTTGCAAAAAAAACCAAACAAAAAAAAATAGTTGTCGTTTTATTGTTCTCTCTCTCTCTATTCTCTCTCTGGTGTTCTGCTCTTTTTTACTGTATTCTATTCTGCAATGTTTTATTGTTATTATGTTTTATCATGTTTGCTTTTCAGGTATGCAATTTTTTATACTTTACCGTTTACTGTGCTTTATTGTTAACCATTTTTTTGTCTTCAGGTACGCCATTCACGACTTTGAGTGGTTATACCAGAATGATGCCTGCAGGTTTAGGTATCATCTTGGTATCATTCTTTTCAGCCAGCGGTCGGCTTTCATGTAAAAGCAATCCTAGTGGCTAATTAGCCTCTAGACTGCTTTTACAAGCAGTGGGAGGGAATGCCCCCCCACCGTCTTCCGTGTTTTTCTCTGGCTCTCCTGTCTCAACAGGGAACCTGAGAAAGCAGCCGGTGATTCAGCCAGCTGACCATAGAGCTGATCAGAGACCAGAGTGGCTCCAAACATCTCTATGGCCTAAGAAACCGGAAGCTACGAGCATTTTATGACTTAGATTTCGCCGGATGTAAACAGCGCCATTGGGAAATGGGGGAAGCATTTTATCACACCGATCTTGGTGTGGTCAGATGCTTTGAGGGCAGAGGAGAGATCTAGGGTCTAATAGACCCCAATTTTTTCAAAAAAAAGAGTACCTGTCACTACCTATTGCTATCATAGGGGATATTTACATTCCCTGAGATAACAATAAAAATGATTTAACAAAAAAAATGAAAGGAACAGTTTAAAAATAAGATAAAAAAAGCAAAAAAATAATAAAGAAAAAAAAAATCACCCCTGTCCCCCCTGCTCTCGCGCTAAGGCGAACGCAAGCGTCGGTCTGGCGTCAAATGTAAACAGCAATTGCACCATGCATGTGAGGTATCACCGCGAAGGTCAGATCGAGGGCAGTATTTTTAGCAGTAGACCTCCTCTGTAAATCTAAAGTGGTAACCTGTAAAGGCTTTTAAAGGCTTTTAAAAATGTATTAAATTTGTTGCCACTGCACGTTTGTGCGCAATTTTAAAGCATGTCATGTTTGGTATCCATGTACTCGGCTTAAGATGATCTTTTTTATTCCATCAAACATTTGGGCAATATAGTGTGTTTTAGTGCATTAAAATTTAAAAAAGTGTGTTTTTTCCACAAAAAATGCATTTGAAAAATCGCTGCGCAAATACCGTGTAAAAAAAAAAATGAAACACTCACCATTTTAATCTGTAGGGCATTTGCTTTCAAAAAATATATAATATTTGGGGGTTCAAAGTAATTTTCTTGAAAAAAAAAAATTTTTTTCACGTAATCAAAAAGTGTCAGAAAGGGTTTTGTCTTCAAGTGGTTAGAAGAGTGGGTGATGTGTGACATAAGCTTCTAAATGTTGTGCATAAAATGCCAGGACAGTTCAAAACCCCCCCAAATGACCCCTTTTTGGAAAGTAGACACCCCAAGCTATTTGCTGAGAGTCATGTTGAGTCCATGGAATATTTTATATTGTGACACAAGTTGCGGGAAAGAGACAAATTTATTTATTTATTTTTTTTTTTTGCACAAAGTTGTCACTAAATGATATATTGCTCAAACATGCCATGGGGATATGTGAAATTACACCCCAAAATACATTCTGCTGCTTCTCCTGAGTACGGGGATACCACATGTGTGGGACTTTTTGGGAGCCTAGCCGCGCACGGGACCCCTAAACCAAGCACCGCCTTCAGGCTTTCTAAGGGCGTAAATTTTTGATTTCACTCTTCACTGCCTATCACAGTTTCGGAGGCCATGGAATGCCCAGGTGGCACAAACCCCCCCCCCAAATGACCCCATTTTGGAAAGTAGACACCCCAAGCTATTTGCTGAGAGGTATAGTGAGTATTTTGCAGACCTCACTTTTTGTCACAAAGTTTTGAAAATTGAAAAAAGAAAAAAAAATGTTTTTTCTGGTCTTTCTTCATTTTCAAATACAAATGAGAGCTGCAAAATACTCACCATGCCTCTCAGCAAATAGCTTGGGGTGTCTACTTTCCAAAATGGGGTCATTTGGGGGGGTTTTGTGCCATCTTGGGATTTTATGGCCTTCAAAACTGTGATAGGTAGTGAGGCGTGAAATCAAAAATTTATGCCCTTAGAAATCCTGAAGGCGGTGCTTGGTTTTCGGGGCCCCGTACGCGGCTAGGCTCCCAAAAAGTCCCACACATGTGGTATCCCCATACTCAGGAGAAGCAGCTGAATGTATTTTGGGGTGCAATTCCACATATGCCCATGGCCTGTGTGAGCAATATATCATTTAGTGACAACTTTTTGTAATTTTTTTTTTTTTTTTTGTCATTATTCAATCACTTGGGACAAAAAAAATAAATATTCAATGGGTTCAACATGCCTCTCAGCAATTTCCTTGGGGTGTCTACTTTCCAAAATGGGGTCATTTGGGGGGTTTTGTACTGCCCTGCCATTTTAGCACCTCAAGAAATGACATAGGCAGTCATAAACTAAAAGCTGTGTAAATTACAGAAAATGTACCCTAGTTTGTAGACGCTATAACTTTTGCGCAAACCAATAAATATACGCTTATTGACATTTTTTTTACCAAAGACATGTGGCTGAATACATTTTGGCCTAAATGTATGACTAAAATTTAGTTTATTGGATTTTTTTTATAACAAAAAGTAGAAAATATCATTTTTTTTCAAAATTTTTGGTCTTTTTCCGTTTATAGCGCAAAAAATAAAAACGGCAGAGGTGATCAAATACCATCAAAAGAAAGCTCTATTTGTGGGAAGAAAAGGACGCAAATTTCGTTTGGGTACAGCATTGCATGACCGCGCAATTAGCAGTTAAAACGACACAGTGCCGAATTGTAAAAAGTGCTCTGGTCAGGAAGGGGGTAAAATCTTCCGGGGCTGAAGTGGTTAACATGAAGACACATATCTGGCGACTAGATAGCTCCCTACTGACTGACGAGATGAACGTTCACAGGCTGACCACTTGCCTCTTCAACTTCTTTCGGGATAACTCAGCGCAAGATGTAACACCTACAATTACATGGGCGGCACACAAATGTGTGATTCATGGCGAACTAATGTCCATAGCTGCACACCGAAACAATCTCAACAATGCCCGATTGGCAGAATTAACGGCTCGCATTCGCATACTGGAACAGACACATAAGGCTTCACTCGCCATTTCCTCAATGACCAAACTATCCCAAGCAAGGGAGGAACTCCTAGAAGCACTGTCTGCCAGGGTAAAACGCAAGTTCGCACTATCACAAAAACTATATTCCGAATTTGGCAACAAAGCCGGTAAACTTTTAGCGAGGGCCCTCCAAACTAAAAAAGCCTCTCATACCATCCACAAGCTTATCAACCCCCATGGAGAGGCAGTGGTCACCAACGAGGGCATCTCATCGCAATTCGTCCAATATTTTACTAAGCTGTATAACCTCCCAACTGCCCAAACCACAGACGCTTCAGTGAACTGCCAGCAGACCATTACTGACTTTAGCACAATTCGGCCCCACACCGCTCACCCCAGAAGATTCACAAACGCTAGATCTTCCTCTGTCATCAGACGAACTACTCAATGCCTTGAAGCAAATGAAGACAGGCAAAAGCCCGGGGCCAGATAGCCTCACGGCAGCCTATTACAAATCATTCCTGAATATCCTCCTACCACATTTAGCTAAAGCCCTCAACAACCTTACAACAGCCTCAGTCGCTCACAAAGATCTACTGGAAGCCCATATCACACTTATTCCTAAACAGGGCAAAGACCCCACGTTAGTCCCCAACTATCGCCCCATATCGCTCCTAAAAGTGGATTTAAAACTCTATGCTAAAGTGCTGGCCAATCGTATCCTCCCTTTCATTCCTTCTCTGGTTTCTCTTGAACAGGTAGGTTTTGTCCCCTATAGGCATGAATGGATTCTGGACAGCCGCACTCAAATAATAGCCTTGTTTATTGAAAAATACACATCAAAATTCAAAGGATCACAGCAGACAAAAACAAGCTGACGTTTCGCACTGGCGTCAGTGCTTACTCATAGCTAACAATCATATGACAAGAAACCAAATAAATACTATTGCTTGATGTGAAAAACACATGTGGTTAAGTGAATGAGTGGTGATTCTAATACTTAATTGACACAAATGTGGAACAAGTCTGTAATTAACCACTGCAGACACCCATTAAAAAAGAGAAAAAAGTGGAAAACAATTTTGTGTAAATGATTGTGGTGTTAAAGTGTTGAAAATGGATATATGAATAATTCACAACAGAATTATTGTACATGATCTGAGTGAGTGTGTAAGAAAGTTTGTGGGATAATGAAAATAGTGTAGATAGTGTAAAGACAAAAAGTTATGTATAAAAATTATGTATAAAAAATGAGTAGTAAATGGATGTGAAAAATATGTGTGAAAAAAATACATATATAAATATGAATAAATTTAATTTTAACGTTCTATGTGTGTAAAAGGATATATTTATATTTATATTATATGTGTGAGGAAAAATAAAAAAAATAAAAATTAAAAAATGTATACATATATGTATGTCAAGTGAAACATAATGATAATAAAATAAGGAAAAAATGAATAAATAATGCAAACATGTGCAAAGTGCATATGAAAATGAAGAGAAATTATAGTGTGAATATAGAATTATAAATAAATGGTACAAAAAATATATAAGTGCAATGGGAAGAAACGGTTATTGGTGGTAATTAATGTGCTGGAGTAAAAATCATTATTGTATCAGTAGAATGAACAATATGTGAAAATATATATATATAAATGTGAGGAAAAAAATGTGAAAATAATTAGATGCGGTGATTGTAGATCACTAAATGATGCCCTCATACATAAGACAATGTCGGTTGTAGGCAAATGACACCAAATAAATTGAAGGATGAGCACACAGAGTATTCATCCATGTGTAAAAGGTATATAAATATACATACATAGTTTCAGCATAATACATGAAATTTGTTAAAAGTATCAAAACAAAACATTCCACATCTACATTGTATCATTATACTTCATAATAATCTGTGAAAAGTATCAGAATAAAATTGAGCATTTAACAAACACATAAATGAGTAAGACAATACATAGCATTGCACAATAAAAATGAGCACACATATACTTGAACAGATCCTCTGATAGTTTTGTAAAGGTTCCTGGACCCCCTACAATACAATCCCCAGAACGTGTAGTAGGAAAAAAGAAGAAAAATAAAAAGTAAAAAGAATAAGAAACATCCCCACAAAATCCCCACAAAAATCCTCTCCTTTATGTGTATATACAATACATAGTTTTACATAACGGTCCGTTGGTACCGACTGTGCCCTGTTGTCAGAGGAGAAAAGGGGAGGAAAGGGGGAGGGGAGAGGGGGAGAAGGAGGACATCTAAAACGAGAAAAGTGTACATATAATATGTTAAAATCAATATGATATAGTATCAGGGGCGGATCCAGAGTCTAGTCTTGGGAAGGGCACTGCCAGAAAATATATTTTTATGGGGTACATCTATCGGGGAAATGGCTGGTGTTGGCGCTTCAATCATCACGGCACCATGGTTGTTATGGTGTCAGGATGATTGAAGCGCATTATTACTATTATTACATTGTTTTAAAAAATTAAATAGTTTAACTCACCATAATGCAGAATCAGTGGGAGCCCCGAGTGTGTTACTTGCCACGTCACCTGTCACCAGATGCAGATTGTCACTTGCCATGTCGCCTGCCACATGTTGCGGATTGTCACTTGCCACGTCACCTGTCACCAGATGCAGATTGTCACTTGCCACGTCGCCTGCCACATGTTGCGGATTGTCAGTTGCCACGTCGCTTGTCACCAGATGCAGATTGTCACTTGCCACGTCGCCTGCCGCATGTTGCGGATTGTCACTTGCCACGTCGCTTGTCACCAGATGCAGATTGTCACTTGCCACGTCGCCTGCCACATGTTGCGGATTGTCACTTGCCACATCGCCTGTCACCAGATGCAGATTGTCACTTGCCACGTCGCCTGCCACATGTTGTGGATTGTCACTTGCCAGGTCGCCTGTCACCAGATGAAGATTGTCACTTGCCACATCGCCTGCCACATGTTGCGGATTGTCACTTGCCAGGTCGCCTGTCACCAGATGAAGATTGTCACTTGCCACCTGCTAAGGTGGTCTATTGTGTCCCAGAGACAGGCAGCAGAGAGATGATGTAATCTCTCTGCTTCCGCAGCTGCCTGCATGATGAGGGGGGAACTGCAGGGATGCAGGGCGGGTGCCGGGCGGTGAGAGATGATGTCATCTCTCTGCTCCCCCGCCCGCCGACTCCCTGATTGGCCAGCAGCCCACTCACACATCGAGCGGCGCCGACACATCTCACCACCTGAGCCGCCGGGCCAGCCCGCTGTCTCTATCCTGCGGAGCCGCCCGGCGGCTCTCTCACCCATGGAGCCGCCCGGCGGCTCTTTCACTTACGGAGCCACTCGCCAGCTCTGTCGCCTATGGAGCCGCCCGGCGGCTCTCTCACCTATGGAGCCGCCCGGCGGCTCTTTCACTTACGGAGCCGCTCGCCGGCTCTGTCACCTACGGAGCCGCCCGGCGGCTCTCTCGCCGGCTCTCTGACTCTGACTCACCTGCATTTCTCGGAGGGGGCAATTGCCCCGTTGCCCCTCCCTGGATCCGCCCCTGTATAGTATATAGATATAAGAAATATATATATCCAAAACAATACTTGCAGCAGAACACCCAACTCTGGTATGTTATAGTACTCACGTATATACATACATAAATGTGTAGAAAAATGTATCCATACCAGAGTTGGAGGCGCTTTATCTTTCAAGTGTGAACAAAAACTTTTTTTATAAATAACCTAGCTGCTGAGCAAAGGTTAGGTGTGAAACCAGGGACAAATATGCAGTTTGTATCAATGACATTAGGGCAGGGCAAGCTACTGGTATGTTGAAAATATATATCAAACCACAAATATAGCATGCTCTATATCCCTGATGATGGTAAGGAAACGTACACAACTCACAAGAGAAATGCATTTCTCAAGAAGTATGTAGGTACATATTCCAGCCATAAGATGGGAATCCAGTGTAAATGAAAAATTAATTAAAAAGAAGAAAAAGGAAGAAAAGAAGACAAATAGCGTGTAGTGAATGAAACTTTAAGAGCAGCATTATGGCCATAATAAATTAGATGATCGGCTGTGTGATAAAAAATTGCTAGATAATATGTATATCGGCCGATAAAGATGTGGAAATAAACTCCTATATCACATATATGGTGCAAAGCTGATTTGTCGGATAGAAGGGGGGGGGAGGGAAGCCGACAAAGGCAATGCAAGTGAAAGAGCCAGGTCATAGCAGTGGTAGGCAGACTGGTCTGCTGTTGATTAAACGAAGTGGGACATGGATCTAGCCAATCTAATGTAATATGACAATTCCGGTTGTGTCACCGATAGAAACAATGTATTAAACCGAACAAGATATGATATGTTAAGCATATGTTAGTGGAGGAGTATAGTTGAGGCTGTGGATGGTGAATGTTGGACGGTGAATAGCTGTGAAAGCTAGTCCTGCCTGGAAACCTACTAGCAGGGAAAGTTACCTGCGATACAAATTAAGGACTGTTTAACTGCGACAGCAGTTCTGAGCTCTGCAAGTCGGTTGTTGTTGGCTCTACGCGTTTCAAGGTCTTTATGCCTATCATCAGAAGCAAAAAACCAAGTGATAATCTAAAACATAAATAACGAAACGCATCTGGGAGGGGCGTGCTGACGTCACCACGTTGTTCTGTTGAGGACGGGAGTGTGTCCGGAGGCCGGCCGGCTTCGTTTTACTTTTCTTCAGCCTTTTAATCTCCATTATATGTAAGTTTTACTCTTTTTAATAAAATACGATTTATGCAGTATTACACTATTGGCTCTTTCATCATATATGCACCGCTGAGTTCGGGTTGAGTGGTCAAGACGTATTTACACCTTTCCTGTCAGGAGTCCGGCTTGTACCCTAATACATCTGCCCACTTTGTTTGCATATCTGATTATATTCTGTGGATTTACGGGACGAGGGCGCTCATCCTGCTTCACCTGGATTGCTCATCAAAAGGCCCAGGCTGGGTTTAAGCCACTCGCCCCCTTTTGGCTTACTTCTGGTAAGCGCAATACTTATTGGTGTGTTCCGGATATAATGTCTATCATCACTGTTTCTTCTTTGGATGAAGTTCACGTCATTCACCTAAGATAAACTTACCTCCTTTTTTGTTTGGATCACATTTTGGACTATTTATTTTATGTATGGGACTTCATAGCTGGAATATTGTTCACATAATTTTTTAGCGCGGTTTTTGCTTTTTTGATGTTAAGCAGGCAGTAAATTAAACAAATAAATATATGGAGCTAATGAACAGACAAGGACAATATTTAATCGTAATAGTGGGACACGTCCCACTCAAAGTTAAGCCCGAATGGGATTCTAGTGTGAAGGGAAAAGATCCAGAATACTTCGCGTTTGCAGAGCATCCTGAATCTATCACCTCCTTTTTTTGATGTAACGATTTTTTCAATACCTTGTATGGAGAGGCTAGATGTATCTTTGAAATGAATTGAATTTCAGTGTTTGGCAACATTAGTGGGTCTTTCTTTTTCTATGTCAAATAGATGGTCATATAGCCGGTCTTTTAGACGGCGTGTAGTGCGACCCACGTATTGAATGTGGCAAATGTCACATGTGATCAAATAAACCAAAAATCGGGTATTACAATTGATAAATGACTTTATATCAAAAGTTTTGATATTGGTGCAAGATCGTATTTGTTCACCCTTCTTAATATAATGACAGTAATTGCATCCCCCAATGCCACATTTGAAATTCCCCTTAAAGGACAGGCCAGAGACAACACCACAAAAGCCCTCAACATTCACCATTGGCTTTCCAAAACAGCTACACAAGGATTCTTTCTCTCCCTGGATGCAGAGAAGGCGTTCGACTGGGTTGCCTGGGATTACATAGAGACCACCTTGCAAGCGGCAGGCTTTCCACTGCGCATGCTCCAAATGATTCTAGCCCTGTATGCATCCCCGACAGCCAGGCTCCGGATCTATGGGGGCCTGTCGGACGCCTTCTCTGTATCCAATGGGACCCGGCAGGGATGCCCCTTATCACCCCTAATATTCATAATGACCATGGAACCTTTTCTCCGTAGACTGAGAAATAATCCTGCCATTAGAGGAGTTGATATCCAACAAAAGCAGTACAAACTAGCGGCTTACGCCGATGATATCCTACTTCTTACTGACCCCTTAACAACCATCCCCAACCTTCTAGCTGACTTTGCCCTTTTCAAGACCTTATCCAATCTTCAAATTAATTTTGAGAAATCCAAAGCCCTCAATATCACTTTACCAAGTGCAACGGTAAACCTTTGTAGTAGTAACTTCCCGTTTGTGTGGGAGAAATCCGAAATATCATATCTAGGGATAAAAATTACAACCAACCTAAGGGATCTTTACACCAAAAATTTCCTACCACTGATCCGATCTATACAAGGTGACCTACAGAAATGGCATCTGGGTTCATTCTCTTGGCTGGGCAGGATCGCAATATTGAAAATTTAATATTCTACCAAGACTCCTTTACTTTACTCCTTTACTTTTTCCAAGCCATCCCGATCATGTTGCCGGTATAATTTTTTGCCTCCTATAAACTTCTCTGCAGGACTTTTGTGTGGGCCTCCAAACATCCACGCCTTAGCTGGGAGAGGTTAGTCCTTCCCAAACAATTGGGGGGATATGGCCTCCCAGATCTTCCCAGATCTTCAAAAATATCATAACCCACACAAATGTACCCAGGGAATTCTCTTCCCACCACTTCATTGGAGCCACACTATCACTTTTCAAAAGAGCATGCAAATCGCTAGCCCTCACACCCTCACCAGGCCCCATAACCCCACTGGATAATAACCCAGACTTCCCCCCAAGACTAACCTTAAAAGACCAAACCCTAGAGATACACACCTCGCAAGCCAGAGCACATAGTTTCTTTCAAAATGGGATTCTCCTCCCTTACCCGACACTCTACTACACTACCCAATCACGACATACCGTTCTACAAATATCTACAATTGAGACATTTCCTTCAATCGCCACGCCACTCCTCTCTTTGGCACAGGGATCTTACTCCGTTCAAACTTCTCTGCACCTCCACGGAACCCCAAGGTCACCTAATTTCCTTAAACTATTCCCTCATGTTTTCACGCCACAAGATAAAGGAGGACAAAATTATACAACAATGGGAAAACGACCTGTCCATAGATCTCACCCCCACAGAATGGGACCACATATTCACCCTCATGCACAAAGGCTCCATAAACGTCACAACGCAGGAAAACAGATTTAAACTTTTCTCAAAATGGTATCGGATTCCCGACAAGGTCCACCACTTCCATCCCTCCGTCCCCCTGACCTGCTGAAGGTGCAATACCGCTCGAGGCACCCTGCTCCACATCTGGTGGGAATGCACCCTCATACAACCGTTCTGGTCGGAAATTCACCGACTAATCTCCCAAATTACTACATGCACCCCGGTGTTCTCTCCCGCCCGCTATCTACTACCCCACACCCCTAGGTCCCCCACTTTGTACAAAAAATCCCTAACTATACACCTAATTAATGCAGCCAATTTATGTATCCCGGCCCTGTGGAGGAACTCCGCCCCCCCCCCCCCCCCCACGGTGCAGGATTGGATCCGCAGGGTAGATAGAATTGCGGACATGGAACAACTCATTTCCCAAGCCAAGGACAAACCCACCAAATTTCAGGCCACTTGGGCATGCTGGACACATTACAGACAATCCCAAACGCACCCGACCCCACCCCTATCACCCTCTTCTACTCCCTGAGGAATCCACATCGTCTGTTCCCCTGTGTCTTCCCTGAATAAACACCCCCCACCCCACCCCCAGTTCCTTACCCCTTCCTCTCGAGCGACATTGATCTGACATATCCATGTACCCCACAACCTACTATGTCGTTTCCTACAGCACACTCTAACCTTCAACCTCTTACACGCTTAGGTCTCCCCCTTTGTGGACGACTTACTCTCTGTCCTTATCACTCCTTGGATGACTATATTTCCTATCAGGAACACAGACCTTACTTCCCCACACCGTCACATTTAAATATACTCACCACCCAGTCCTGTATCCCGTCCCGTTCGCAGCGAAGGTCCTGTCAGGGGCGAACGGAATGGGGATTGATCACTGATGGTCTGGTCTTACTACACATACTCCTCACGATCTTGATGAGTCAACACCTCCTGATTCAAATGGTGATATTTGCATTGAGATTTGATGGATTCAATGTCCTGCCTCTTTTTATCTTGTCTTTCATTTAATGTGATTATCTATATTTGCCTAATAACCATCTGTTCTTCGAATCACTGAAATGTATGTCAAACATCATTTGTTATCCTGTAAAAATTTCAATAAAATCTTTTTGAAAAAAAAAAAAAATAATAATACATTGTAGCAATCGACCCCCCCCCCCCAAAAAAAAAAGTGGTGATGGATAAAAAAAAAAAAAATTAAAAGGGGATTAACTCAAGAGATAAAGCGATTATTCTCCCACTCTACAAGACTCTAGACTGGCCTCACCTGGAGTATGCTGTCCAGTTCTGGGCACCAGTCCTCAGGAAGGATGTACTGGAAATGGAGCGAGTACAGAGAAGGTCAACAAAGCTAATAAAGGGATTGGAGGATATTAGTTATGAAGAAAGATTGCAAGCACTGAACTTATTCTCTCTGGAGAAGAGACGCTTGAGAGGGGATATGATTTAAATTTACAAATACCATACTGGTGACCCCACAATAGGGATAAAACTTGTCCGTGGAAGGGAGTTTAACAAGACACATGGGCACTCAATAAAATGAGAAAAGAGGTTTAACCTTAAACTGCGTAGAGGTTTCTTTACTGTAAGAGCGGCAAGGATGTGGAATTCCCTTCCACAGATGGTGGTTTCAGCGGGGAGCATCGATAGTTTCAAAAAACAATTAGATAAGCACCTGAATGGCCACAACATACAGGGATATACAATGCGATACTGACATATAATCACACACATAGGTTGGACTTGATGGCTTTGTGTCTTTTTTCAACCTCACCTACTATGTAACTTGCACAAAGACAGCAATTTTGTAGGATGAGAGGCAGGTGTATCATTAACCAAATATACCAAGCAGGTGCTAATGATCATCAATTTCATATGTAGGTTGAAACACAGCCATCACCTGAAACTAAAACAGCTGTGTAGGAGGCTTAAAACTTGGCGAGGAGCAGTCAAACTTTGCTTCTAAGGTGAGGTTGTAGAAGTCAGTTTCATGTCACAGGTCATATACTATGGCAAGACTAAGCACAGGAACAATACACAAGGTAGTGATACATCATAAGATCTCTTCCAGGCAAATATTTCAAAGCAGAGTGGAGTTTCAAGATGTGGTGTTCAAGCTCTTTTGAAGAAGCACAAAGAAATGGGGAAAATTGGGGACCAGACTGGTCGGCCAAGGAAACTAATTGTAGCAGATGAAAGATACATCATGTTTACTTCCCTTTGCCATCAGTAGATGTCCAGCAGTTCCATCAGCGCAGAACTGGTAGAAACTAGTGGGACCGAGAAACACCCATCTACCGTCTGAGGAAGTCTGGCTAAAAGTGGTCTTCATGGAAGAATTGCTGTCAAAAAACTATCACTCTGATGTGGAAACCAGGCTAAGTAACTCAACTATGCATGAAAACACAGGAACTCGGGTGCAGAAAAATGGCAACAGATAATCTGGACTGATAAGTCAAAATTGTATTTAGCTGTAGCAAGAGGCAATTTGTTTGCCAGAGGGTTGGAGAGTGGTACAGTGGTGGAGGTTCAGTGCAAGTTTGGGGCAGCATTTCTGCAAATAGAGTTGGGTATTTGGTCAGGATCAGTGGTGTCCTCAATGTTGAGAAATACAGACAGATATTTATCCATACCATCAGGGAGTCATGTAATTGGCCCCAAATTTATTCTGCAGCTGGACAACAACCCCAAACTTACAACCAATGTCATAAAAACTAGCACTAGCTCTTCAGTGTAAAGAATAACAAGGAGTCCAGGAAGTGATGTTTGGCCTCACAGAGCCCTAATCTCAACATCATTGAGTCTGTCTGGGATTACATGAAGAGACAGAAGGATTAGAGGCAGCCTACATCCACAGAAGATCTGTGGTTAGTTCTCCAAGATGTTTGGAACAACCTACCTGCCAAGTTCCTTAAAAAAATTGCAAGTGTACCCAGAAGAATTGATGCATTTTTGAAGACAAAGGGTGGCCACACCAAATATTGATCTGATTTTGATTTCTCTTCTGTTTTTTCTGGTTTTCTTCTGTTCATTTACTTTCCATTTAGTCAATTCATAAAAAAATAAACGATTAACACTTTTATTTCTGAAAAAATGTACAGCATTTTTTCACACCTACCTAAAACATTTGCACAGTAATGTATGCCTAGAAGGATAAAGTGCGTGTAAGGGCGCTCTGAATAGCAGGACCAGGCAGATAATGTCTATATTGGTTAGAGGTATTCAAATGATGAGGTCTTTGAACACTTAGGGCAGCACTCAAAGAGGGGAGCTAGTAAAAGACAAACAGAAGAAAAGGTGCCTCCAAGTGCAGAATTGAAACTTTTAAAATCCCCAAAAAGGGGATATTAAAAGTTAATTCTGCACTTAGAGGCACCTTTTCTTATGTATGCCTAGAAGGAGCAACACCTCATATTGGACATCTCTAGACCTCCAACAGTATCCATACCCTCTCATTCCCCAGACACTAATACATGCTTAAATGGGAAAAATTACTGGGTCACATTCTAGACCTTAAGGAATGGGAGGACAAATAGAACAATACTAATACAACTTCTATATGCACCCTATAAAAAGAAAATCAATACAACGTTATTTGCCAGTAGAACCACACCCCAGCATTCCTCCACACTATAATTCCAGCAACACCTGCCACCTGTTGGAGATGTATATCACATTTACTGGAAATGCCCTAAAATACAAATCTTATGGGAAAATACCAAAATACTTCTTGACTTATTACTAAACCAACACATTCCTCTAGACTCTGTCTATTCTTTTTTAGACCTACCAATAGTGACATTGAACAAACTTCCTGCCAAGCTAACAAATCATTTGTTGACAATTGTTGATATCTGACAGGCATTTTTAAAATGTTTTAACAACTGTATTTTTAATATAAAAAGAAACGTAGACAGAACATTGCATTTTCTAAAATATATTATACCGGTAGGAATGGTTGCAATGTTGGCAAGTTGCTAGTTAAGCAATGCTAAAGGAAGTTGAGCACTGTTTAAACAAATTAAATATACATCTGTTTTGCAGTTAGTTCTGTATAAACTCATACAGAGTACCAAGTTCTTCTATTATAAAGCAGTCTATACATAGAATATGTGGGTGGGCTGATTTGTAATGTAAGACTTATTTGACATGCAGCATAAAAAAACAAAACTTTTCATAAAAAAAAAAAAAAAAAAAAGCATTTTTAGTTAGTGTGACGGTACAGTCATGTTATTGTAAAAAGGTCTAAAAAAAAAACAAAAAAAAAAAAAAAACAAGCTCTCTCTGAGAAAATATTCCCTGGAAACTGACATTTCTGAGAGTGATAATCTGTTAAATGCTAGTGTCCCCATTGTTCTGGAACACTTGTATATCCATCACCTTGCACTGTAAAGTGACACAATGCAATTTACCTATGTGTCGAAGGTTAGTTGGTTTAGTCTTTAGCGAAACCCCTCCCTTATTCTTGTTCCCTCATAGTGGGCACAATGTATAGAAGATCATTGTCCATTTACACTTTAATATGATAGATTAAGATCCAGGTACTGTATTTTCACAAGTAAGCCTATTTTATATTAAATTGCTGAGTCTTATTGGAGAGTTGAGTTATCTGTGGAGAGCACTTATTCAGCAAGTGATCATATTGGTTGGATAGACCAAGTTCTAACAGAGGTATGCCAATGTAAAAAGTGGTGCTTGAAACAGAATACCCATGGCAAGAGGATTATGAGAACGCATCCTTCCACTTGTGTTCTTATCAGCCTCATGTCTTTTCATTATTGCTGGATACTCAATTTATCAGCAGCACAAAGCTCTTTTGAGCCAAGTTTCTAGACACAAGTGGTGAAAAATAAGACAACAACTTTAAAAGGACCATTTCCTCTGCTTCAGGGCCGTCTTAATGAGCTGCATGGGGCCCCCTACATTTTACCTGTCCCCTTGTAAACATGTAATACTCCTTCACAAGCTCCTTCTTGCTTAGGGGGTGAATAAATATATTTTTCTGGGCCCCATCAGTTCAATAGAGGGGCCCAGAAGGTGGGAGCTGAGGGACTATTTCTTCATTTTCAGGGCGGAGGTACACCATCCTACGCCCAGCCACATGCTCTAGAGTTCCCAGCTGCTGTCTTTCTTCCCTGGTGTCAATGTTTGGCAGAGTGATCTGTAAAGTGCTGCAGCTGCTCTGTTTTTTCAGGTGCCAATACTGATGTGAGAGAGCTGAGGGAGCACTAAAATGAATACGAGCAGAGTGGCAGTGGCAGGTAGCATGGCAGGAACTGGGAAGCACACAGTAAGTGAGGTGTCACACCCGTTGTGATATCCTAAAAGAATCACCCAAAGTCCTCACAGTGCCTTTTAACATCTTATAGCTTTAGGATAATCATCCACACAGGACAGCAGGTGCTCTATTGCTTTGTCAAAGTGTGTCACATGGCTGCTGGGTGCTGACTTTGCTGTGGATATACTGTATGGTACAATCTGTACACACAGTACAGCTATAAATGAACAAAGTCAGCACCTAACAGCCATGTGACACACTTTGACAAAGCCATAGAGCACCTGCTGTCCTGTCTGGATGATTATCCTAAAGCTATATGACCTAATACACACAGGATGTCTAAAAAATGCTCCTCCTCTTGGCAGTAGCCTCATGGCAGAAAAAAAGCCTGACGCTTATAAAAGTGTCTAACGCTTTTACAGGGGTCGAGCACGTGGGCGTTAATTCATTTCATTGGGCAGAATAATAATTTATTCTGGTCACTGAAATTAATTAACACTCAAGCGCTAAACACCTGTAAACGTGCCTAAACACTTCTAAAAGCCTTAGACACTTTTACAAGCATCACATTTACACGTGACAAGCATTTTTTCTGCCAAAGCGCTGCTGCTTCTGGACGCACTGGCCCTGGGGTTTTTTTCCGGCTTGTAAACACCACTGCCACTAAAAGATTCTAAAAGTCTATATGTGCCTTAACACATAGGATAGCATAGAGGGGTGTTTGGAAGCAGTAAAAAAAAAAAAAAAAAAAAACCTGTGTGCATAAGGCCTAAAGATCATAAGGTACTGTGATACTGCAGCCAGGAGTGTGTGTATATTTGTAAAGGCAACTGTCAGGTTTCATGTGAAAGTCGGGGAGGAGCCTGGGGTCGGGTCGAGGGCGGCATCAAAGCAGGCCCCATGATTTCTGATTTCTAACAGCGGCCCTGCCTATACTACCCACATCTGCCACTATACCACCCTATAATACCCACATCTGCCACTACACCAACCTATACTACGCACATCTGCCACAATACCACCCTATACTACTCACATCTGCCACTACACCACCCTATACTAGCCCCATCTGCCACTACACCACCCTATACTACCCACACCTGCCACTATACCACTCTATACTGCTCGCATCTGCATCTATACCACCCTATACTACTCACATCTATACACTATACTACCCTATACTACTCAAACCTGCCACTATGTTGCCCCTATACTACCCAAACCTGCCACTATACTACCCTATACTACACAGACCTTTTACTATATCACCCTATACTACTTAAACCTTTTACTATACCTCCCTATACTACCCAAACCTGCCACTATACCACCTATACTATCCAAACCTTCCACTATCCCACCTATACTACCCAAACCTTCCACTATACCACCTATACTACCCAAACCTTCCACTATACCACCCTATACTGCCCAAACCTCTCACTATACCACCTTATACTGCCTAAACCTCCCACTATACCACCTATACTACCCAAACCTGACACCATACCACCCTATACTACCCAAACCAGACACTATACATTACTACACCCTATAGTGTGCCCTCCTGCCCCCATACTGTGTATAGTCATACATGAATGCTGGCCTCTGATAGGCTGGGAGAGGCATTTATGACAGGGGGGCAGTGTGTACAGGGAGGGGAATACTTTCAAAAAATAGTGGGAGCAGTGTGTACAGGGAAAAAGTCAGTTTATATAGAGGGTCAGTGTATATGGGGTGGGGGGGGGCAGTGTGTAGAGAAGGCAGGACAGTGTATAGGGGGTGAATTTAATTTGGGATAATTCCCTGGTTGTGTGTATTTGTTTCTAAACAGACTCAAAAGCCACGCCCAATATTTAGCATCATTTAGCCACACTCTCTCCTTGCCACCACGCACATAGCGCGCCACAGGTCACTATCTCCCTGGTAGGGGCCCTAGTGCATTACTTTGCACAGGGGCCCATGATGTTATTAGGATGGCCCTGCTCTGCTTACCAATCTTAATAAAATGCAATAAAAGCAAAGCACATAAGAGGTTTCTATCACCCATAGTCTGCACTGGAAAACTTCAACAACATTTGCCTTGCAGGGCACGGTTTCAAAGAGAATTGATAAGGGCTCATTTTGGATAATTGGGATATTTGGATATATATATACGTAGAGTTAGGTTTTAGGCATAGGTTAGATGTTGGGGAAAGGGGGGGGTTCAGGAGATATATTTTTTAAAAGAGCTTCTGATTTGTAACTTGTTCTTGGCCTTTAATACTTACATTTTAATTGGCTTAGTAATTGGCTGAACATTTTGCTACCTAAGAAACAAGGATTTATGTAATGGTACATTGTTCACTGTCCTAAGCTCACCAAATTAAGATCTGATTCCATCCCCAATGCTTACCCCATTCTGTAGTATACTCACTGTAGCCATTTTTTGGGATTAGCTGGGACGAAACCAAGGAGGTCCTGCTCTCAAAACATCCAACACTTGTCTGTATCCAAAAACAAAAGCTGAAGCAAGATAAATAGAGAATGAACTTTTCAGGTTTCAACTTTTTATGGCTGACGTAAAAGTCATGCTGGCTTAATGCTAAGATACAAACCAGGAAGACAAACATTCTGGCTACTTCTGTTGGTTTGATGTTCACAAACACACTTTTGCTTGCAAAGACAGGCTTCCACTTGCAAGCAAAATAGCTTTGGAGTTTGTTTGCACATTGTTTGTAGAGTTGCAGCTTTTCTAATTTATTTCTACAAATAATTTATTTCACAATGCTTTCATGGGAGCACATGCTGCGGTGGCATAGACTGGTCTTCTTTAGTTGAAGTGGATTTCTTTGTGTAAGTGGGGCACTTCCGCTGTGCACTTGCACATATGCACAAAAGGGAAAACCCACAGCAAACTACTGCAGAACACCAGACTACAGGTGATCCTGTTTGCCCATTCAGCTCTTTCATCCCTTATGCCGTGTACACACGGGCGGACTTTTCGACCGGACTGGTCCAACGGAACAATCCATTGGACAATCCGAACGTGTGTGGGCTTAATCGGACCTTCAGAGGACTTTTTCTGTCGAAAATCAGATGGACTTTGGATTTGGAACATGTTTCAAATCTTTCCGATGGACTTGAGTCCGGTTGAAAAATCCATTCGTCTGTATGCTAGTCCGATGGACAAAAAAAGGATGCAAGGGCAGCTATTGGCTACTGGCTATGAACTTCCTTATTCTAGTCCCTTTGTACGTCATCATGTTCATACCAACAGCCTTTCGAACAGACTTTAGTTCGCTCATGTGTGGGGAAGTCCGGTCGTCCGAAAGTCATCGTAACTCCGTCGAAAGTCCGTCAGAAAGACCGTCGGACGTTTTTGATAAGTCCACCCATGTGTACATGCACTCCTTATTCCCTGTTTTCCACACCACAGTATATATATATATATATATATATATATATATATATATATATATATATATATATATAGAGCTTTTTTTTCAGCGGGAACGCAGGGGAACGTAGTTCCAGTACCTATAGCACTGAATGTATGTAATGGCAAGGGGTTCAGGTGATGCTTGCTGCTGGAGGATCTATTGTTGCTAGAGGGGGTCTCTTTTGTGGGGCAGCGGGGGTCTATTGTTGCTAAGAAGGTCTATTGTTGCTGGTGGGGGGATCTACTGTTGCTGGGGTGGGTCTTATGTTGCTGGGAGGAATCTAGGGAAATCTATTGTTGCTGCTGATGGTCTATTGTTGCTGGGGAAGGAGGTATTTTGTCGCGAGTGATCCATTGTTGCGGAAGGGGGGTTTATGGTTGATGGCTGCTAGAGACTCTGTTGGTGCTGGCTAAAGGGAGATCTGTTAATGTTGCTAGGGATCTTTTGATGCTGGGGGGAGGGGGTATTTTGCTGCGGGTGGTCCATTGATGCTGGGGGGGGGGATCTATTGTTGCTGGCTGCAGGGGACCTTTTACCATTAACAGATTCCATACAAATTACTTGGTACTCCAAGTATTACATGGTTCTGTATTCTCAAAAGGGGGTGGTCCTGGGAGCTGGGCAGGGAGTGGAACCAAGGAATGGTGCAGGAGGCGGGTAGGGGGTGGAGGCCAGGGGCGACTCGTTCCTGCACCTATTGTCTGAGGAAAAAAAAAGCTATATTATATATATATATATATATATATATATTTATTTATATTTATTACAGTGGGGACGGAAAGTATTCAGACCCCCTTAAATTTCTCACTCTTTGTTATAATGCAGCCATTTGCTAAAATCATTTAAGTTCATTTTTTTTCCTCATTAATGTACACACAGCACCCAATATTGACAGAAAAACACAGAATTGATGACATTTTTGCAGATTTATTAAAAAAGAAAAACTGAAATATCACATGGTCCTAAGTATTCAGACCCTTTGCTGTGACACTCATATATTTAGCTCAGGTGCTGTCCATTTCTTCTGGTCATCCTTGAGATGGTTCTACACCTTCGAGTCCAGCTGTGTTTGATTATACTGATTGGACTTGATTAGGAAAGCCACACACCTGTCTATATAAGACCTTACAGCTCACAGTGCATGTCAGAGCAAATGAGAATCATGAGGTCAAAAGGAACTGCCTGAAGAGCTCAGAGACAGAATTGTGACAAGGCACAGATCTGGCCAAGGTTACGAAAAAATTTCTGCTGCACTTAAGGTTCCTAAGAGCACAGTGGCCTCCATAATCCTTACATGGAAGACGTTTGGGACAACCAGAACCCTTCCTAGAGCTGACCGTCTGGCCAAACTGAGCTATCAGGGGAGAAGAGCCTTGGTGAGAGAGGTAAAGAAGAACCCAAAGATCACTGTGGCTGAGCTCCAGAGATGCAGTCGGGAGATGGGACAAAGTTGTAGAAAGTCAACCATCACTGCAGCCCTCCACCAGTCGGGGTTTTATGGCAGAGTGGCCCGACAGAAGCCTCTCCTCAGTGCAAGACACATGAAAGCCCGCATGGAGTTTTCTAAAAAAACACCTGAAGGATTCCAAGATGGTGAGAAATAAGATTCTTTGGTCTGATGAGACCAAGATAGAACTTTTTGGCCTTAATTCTAAGCGGTATGTGTGGAGAAAACCAGGCACTGCTCATCACCTGTCCAATACAGTCCCAACAGTGAAGCATGGTGGTGGCAGCATCATGCTGTGGGGGTGTTTTTCAGATGCAAGGACAGGACGACTGGTTGCAATCGAGGGAAAGATAAATGCGGCCAAGTACAAGGATATCCTGGACGAAAATCTTCTCCACAGTGCTCAGGACCTCAGTCTGGGCCAAAGGTTTACCTTCCAACAAGACAATGACCCTAAGCACACAGCTAAAATAATGAAGGAGTGGCTTCACAACAACTCCATGACTGTTCTTGAATGGCCCAGACAGAGCCCTGACTTAAACCCAATTGAGCATCTCTGGAGAGACCTAAAAATGGCTGTCCACCAACGTTTACCATCCAACCTGACAGAACTGGAGAGGATCTGCAAGGAGGAATGGCAGAGGATCCCCAAATGCAGGTGTGAAAAACTTGTTGCATCTTTCCCAAAAAGACTCATGGCTGTATTATGCCGCGTACACACGGTCGGACTTTTCGTCTACAAAAGTCCAACGGACGCTGACGGACTAAAGCTGGCTGGTAATCCGATCGTGTGTGGGCTTCTCCGGACTTTCAACGTACTTTTTTAGCCTCAAATCCGACGTACTTTAGATTTTAAACATGCTTCAAATCTTTACGTCGTAACTACGACGGACCCCGAAATCCGCTCGTCTGTGTGCTAGTCCGACGGACAAAAAGCCACGCTAGGGCACCTATTGGCTACTGGCTATGAACTTCCTTATTTTAGTCCAGTGTACGTCATCACGTACGAATCCGTCGGACTTTTGTGTGGTCGTGTGTAGGCAAGTCCGTTCGTTAGAAAGTATGCCGCAAGTCCGCCGCAAGTCCGCCGAAAGTCTGCCGGAAGTCTGTCGGACAGGCTGTCTGACTTTTGTAGACGAAAAGTCCGACCGTGTGTACGCGGCATAAGATCAAAAGGGTGCTTCTACTAAATACTGAGCAAAGGGTCTGAATACTTAGGACCATGTGATATTTCAGTTTTTCTTTTTTATTAAATCTGCAAAAATGTCAACAATTCTGTGTTTTTCTGTCAATATGGGGTGCTGTGTGTACATTAATGAGGAAAAAAATGAACTTAAATGATTTTAGCAAATGGCTGCAATATAACAAAGAGTGAAAAATTTAAGGGGGCCTGAATACTTTCCATCCCCACTGTACATTATATATATATATATATATTTTTTTGTAACAATTTAGGGTGATTATGCTCAAGTGGTGTATGCGTTTTCAGGAACGCCGGTCAGGTCAGACTGTATTTTTAAGGGCGTGGCAGCCCAATTTTATTTAAACAAAACAAACTTCACAGAAAGACTTACCTCGCAGGGGGTTCCACCATCATTGTATACCAGAAAAACTTCAGCCAGCCTCCCAGCTCACTCACTCTTACTTAGTCAAACTCCCTCCTGGAGCTTACTTGCTCAAATGCGTGCTGCTTGGTCGCGGGCCACATATGCCTCCTACAGACATACACGCTCAGACTCCTAGAGACTGCCGGTCTCTCTTTCGTGGAGCCGTCTCAACCTGAAAGCCCTCCCGACTCCTACACCAGGCCACCTGCCTATAGGGTGGATCCGTTCAAGTGTGAGCCCTGAGCTCTCTTCCTGAGGGGAATATAAACCCAGCCCCCAGGTGTGCAATCATGCCTGTCTTTGCAAAAACCAGGCTGAAGGTGCTAATACACACTGTGACCTGGGGTCGCCTCTCAACACATCCCCCCCGTTTCATAATAGAGGGAGAAATACAAAACCCTTCTTCCTAAAGGGGCACTCCACCCACCTCTTTTTCTGGGTGTGCTTCCACGTGCACTCCTCTCTAATTTTTTCACTTCCCCAAGACCTACTCTCCCAGGACTGTAGGGGGCCTACTTCTACACTATCAGGAACTGACTTTTCTGATTACCTGGCTCAACTTCAACTAGCACAATCTGTTTTCCAGGTTCACTAATACCTGTGTGGTTACCATGGGCAACCAACTGCTCAAAAATGCACAATTCAACATCACCAAGAACTTTTACCGCTGGTATTTCTGATTCCTCTGGCTTGTCCAACAGCGCTCCAGAGTGCCTCTCATACCCAAGCTTTGCATGAAGAAGCAATCCAGCACACTGTGAGACAACTTTCCAAATTAACACTAAACATTGCATTAAATGACTCAAGCATTTGCGATTTCTGCACTGTACAGCCTGCAATATCCAGCTCCAATCAGCTGTACCCTGTGGTACAAGTTCTCCAAACGTAGGAGAGGATGGCAGGATATACACTGGCTGTACACTCCATGATGCTAACATTTCATTAAGCATGTCTGTCACAAAATACACATTTTCTCCTTTTTTCTTTGTGGACAAAACTTCTGCTGTGCGTTTACATTCGCTGGGACCTTCAGTCATGAGAGGATAAGTCTCTGCAACAACCCGTGCACCTTGGCCTATAGGCTGTTCTGCAGACACCTCTCTTGGCACAGCAGCCATAGCGTCCACTACTCTCTCTTAGCTGCAAAAGCTTCTTCCAGCATTGCTATTAGTCTCTAGGCCAAATCATCACAGTAGGTATTGCTCTGTTGGAAAACATCACCCCAATGAGACCTAGACAGACCAAGAGACTCAACAGCATCTGAAACACTTTTCTTGTCAGTACTATACTTTTCAAGAACATCATCAACATTTTCAGAATGACAATTCTCACTATTATGCCTGACTTTCACGGTTGCTAGGGGGAATGGCATACAGCTCTTAATGGTCACCCCTGAATCCTGCAACAGCACATTTTGACCACTTGTATTCCTGCTATACCGCAGACTTCCTGAAGACAAGTCCTTATCAGTCCTTATATTACATTGCAGTAACTCATCATTTACACTGCATCACAACAAGTCCTTCTCAGAAGTGTATCTCCCCACCGGACTTGCCAACACTTCACCGGCATCAAATACATGATCAGTCTCTTTCACATAAGAAACAGGTATAGTTTAACCAACCCAGGTGACAGGTGTCTGAACCTTCAATTGAGGACATCGTCCCTCCTTGTTTGTTCTCTTACAGGCCAATGCCCCCACCTGGTTGCAGGGCAACATTGCTTGCCAAACAGGTTTCCTGTTGGCACTGGTAACAGCAGGCACTGTACCAAAAACATTTTTCACCGGTTGCTATGGGAAACGCCATTCTCCCTGTAGAGCTTTTCCTGGCGCCTTTCCGCATGCGATCACAGGATGAAGCAACAGATTTTTGGGCATCCCGGGCCTCTTTGTGGGAACAGTGAACCACCTCTTCATAGCGGCCCCACCATCCAGATGACTTTTCTCTAGCATCCCAGCCCTCTTTGTGGGAACAGTGAGCTACCTCCTCATAGCAGCCACACCATCCAGACGACACTCCGGTTACCTCTGGTTACCATGGGAGACCACACTCTCCCTGCAGAACTTTTTTCCTTTGAATGGCACATCTCTGCAGCCAGGGACACACAGTTCCTTTTGCAAAAAAAAATGTTTGGTGTACTGTCTTCTTAAGGCTGAGACACAGCACACATCACTTTGCTGCACACAGCAACAGCAATACTATACAGTCTCTTGACACTCACGGTTTCCAGCATGCGAGGATCTGGACCAGCGCCATCCGTGCCCAATGCTAATTTCTCCACCAACTGTAACGATCTGGGATGACTATGCTCAAGTGGTGTATGCGTTTTCAGGAACGCCGGTCAGGCCATACTGTATTTTTAAGGGCGTGGCAGCCCAATTTTCTTTAAACAAAACAAACTTCACAGAAAGTCTTCCCTCGCAGGGGGTTCCATCATAATTGTATAACATAAAAACTTCAGCCTCCCGGCTCACTCACTCTTACTTAGTCAAACTCCCTCCTGGAGCTTACTTGCTCAGCTACGTGCTGCTTGGTCATGGACCACATCTGCCTCCTGCAGAAATACACGCTCAGACTCCTAAATACCGCCTATCTCTCTTTCATTTAGCCGTCTCCACCTGAAAGCCCTCCCGACTCCAACACCAGGCCACCTGCCTGTAGGGTGTAGCCGTTCCCAAGTGTGAGCCCTGAGCTCTCTTCCTGAAGGAAATATAAACCCAGCCCACAGGTGTGCAATCATCATGCCTGTCTTTGCAAAAACAAGGCTGATATATATATATATATATATACAGTGGGGACGGAAAGTATTCAGACCCCCTTACATTTTTCAGTCTTTGTTATATTGCATCCATTTGCTAAAATCATTTAAGTTAATTTATTTTCCTCATTATTGTACACACAGCAGGGGCGTGGCCTGACCTCGACGGAGAATGGCAGCTTAGTTTGACAGCTCCCGCTGACAGAGAGATTCATCTGACTACAACAGAGGTTTCTAACTCACCAATACCCCCGCACGCTATGGGGACCTCATCCCAAAGCTCCTCTACTTCCCGATCCAGGTCTCCCCGTGATCTAACTGGACGGGTAAGCCAGAAAGTCCCGGAAATGTTCCGTACACAGGCCAGCAATATGGCGTCCTCACGAGGCCTACCCCATCCCAAAGGCCCTTTATCTAGCCCCGACTCACAGATCCATCCAGATAATGCAGGGATAGTCCTCTCACCACAACCTCAACCCAGCCTCCATGATCTACATTCTGTGGCGACAGACATAAAGAATACCTTCATGGCAGCTCTTACAGCCGCGATCTCGGACCTCAAGATTGACATTCAATCGATCGCCGGCAGAGTCCATGAGGTAGAAAAAGTTACGGCTACCCACTCCTCCGTACTCCGTCACTCATGCCAAGTCATAGACACTCACACAATGCAATTGCGCAATCTGAATCGTCACATTGAAGATTTAGACAATCGCGGCAGACGTCATAACCTCCGCATACGAGGACTACCGGAATCAGTGGACACAGACCACCTACAGGCAGAGGTGACAGGCTTGTTTAATACCTGCTTTCCTGCTGAGGAAAGCCGCCACTACACCAATTGGTATGGAATGCATACACCACGCCCTTCGCCCACGGGGAAGGGAATCTGATCCTCCCCGAGGCGTGATATGTTGTGTGATTGACTATCAACTAAAGGAAGAGATACTGCGGAATGCCCGTGATAATGCCCCGCTGACACACAACGGTACACACATCCGTCTCTTCCAGGACCTTTCCACCATAACACTAAAGCGCCAAAGAGAATTGCGCCCTCTACTGGAAGTTCTACGTACCAACGGAATCCCCTATCGTTGGAAGTTCCCCTTCGGCTTGTCAGCCTCAAATCAAGGACGCTCTCCACTCCTCCGAGTGCCGGAAGAGCTACATCGATTCTGTGAGACTCTGGACATTCCCTACACGGAAGTACCTGAATGGTACGTGGAATATCGGCCCCCAGCTAACAAACCCGTCTCGCCTCGCAGCGAACCCATGGAAACTCACGCACCTCATTTCAGGAGGCAAAGATCACCGTCTGAAACTAGGGATCATCACCTAACCCCTGGCCAGAATCACAGATCCAGCCCGTCGAAAGCCCCGCAATCCAGGAGAGCACGCCGCGACCGTTAACTGTCGGTAAGCATCTCAATACCCTCAGCTAAGTTCTCCCTGGATTCCTCACTTATCCCCCCTGTTCCTTCACACAGCCTGCGTGTTCTCCCCAATGCCACTTTGTCCTCCTATACATGTGATGCTAAACACTCTATCATTCTTTTTTTTCAAATATAAAGTTTATTAAACTCCATACAAGGGCGGGGAAACCCCCAATACTGACAGTTACATTTGAGAAAAAATCATGTTACAATTGAAATGCATATAGAAGAGGTGTACAGTGCAAGGCATTACAGGTTTAATAACATAGAGTTCACAGACATATGCCTCGTCAACTATTAGGGTATGTTCTGAGGTAATCCACATCTCGTCATGGGGATGCCTATGAATGGTGTTCCTCGCCCGACTTTCCACTTTACTTTAAAAAGAAAGAAGGAGAAAAGGAAAAGAAGCTAAGGTACCTATAAGGTAGTTAAGAGAAAAGAAAAAACGAAAAGGAGAAACAGAGATAAGCGGGAAGAAAATATGAGGGGGGAGAAAAAAGGGGGGGAGAAGGTGTAAGGAGTGGGGGGAAGAAGGGAGAGGGGGGGGGGGGGAGGGGGGAGGAAGACACGGCGGTGGGCGGGTGCTTACGCCATACCAGGCCAAGGGGGCGCAGTCCGTTCAGTTAGGACAAGAGACGCTGACCCTCATCAGAAAATATAAACATATTCCAATTATCCCAAGTCTGCTTAAACATCTCTTGCTTGTGTTGTGCCGTCAGTATCAAATCCTCCATCTGCTTAATTTCCTCCACTCTTTTAAGCCAGAGTTTTATGGGAGGAGGGAGGGTCCGCTTCCAAAAAATGGGAATGCAACCCTTCGCTGCATTAAGAAGATGTCGAACCAGTGATTTTTTATATGTTTTAATGGGTACAGAGGAAAGGTGGAGGAGGAAAAAAGCGGGGTCTTCCGGGACCTCATACTCCGTGAATTTTTGTGTGATTCGCCTAACTTCGCCCCAGAAGGTCTGTAGCTTAGGGCATGTCCAAAAGACATGGATCAGAGTTCCCTCCTCCTCCTCGCAACGCCAACATAGCCCGGAAGAATCCGGGTAACATTTTCTTAGTCTGGAAGGTGTCATGTACCACCTCGTGAGCAGTTTAAAGTTAGATTCTTGTATTTTAGCGCATTGCGAGGATTTGAGGGAGAGGGAAACGATCCGAGCTTTCTGTGAAGGAGAGAAGGTGCGCTGCAGATCTTTTTCCCACCTGGTTAGACAAGTCAAATGCGGTTGCGACGTTGGCGTGTTCAGCAAGAGATACGCTTGTGACAAGATATGAGCCAATGGGGTGTCCTCAGAGCATAATGTCTCAAATGGTGTTAGTTCTCGAGTGAAATTGTGTGGTTCTGGGAGTGAGTGGAAAAAGTGGTGTAGTTGCAATGCCCTCCAGAAGGTCAGTCGATACAGACCCGCTGGATTGCAAAGATCTTCTAAAGTCGGCCATTTCCCCTCATTAATAAACCCCACTGCACAGTCCCTTCCGGTCTCTCTAAGAGATGTCAATTCCGCTGCCTCCATGCCTGGTTCAAATTTAGGGTTGCCCAAAATGGGGTATAGGGGAGATGTCTTTGAAGTGTAAGCTGGGTGGGAGGTGCTACGGTGGCTATTCCTCAGGGTGGTGCCTATAAGAGGATGCGTCGTCAGGGAGCCCGGGAGATCACCAACGCACCATAACGCACCCCCCAAAGGCACAACCGACTGTGATTGCTCCAGATTTATCCACAATTTGGAAGCACCATTTCTCCTCCAATCCAGTACACGCCCCAAATGAGCGGCCATGTAGTATAAGCGTATATCGGGCATTGCCAGTCCCCCACAGTGTTTGGGTAGGGTTAGTTGTGCGTGGCGCAGTCGCGGCCTTTTGTGTGCCCAAATGAATTTAGTGAAAAGAGCTTGAGTCTGCTTGAAGAAAGAGGGCGGGATATGGATTGGTAAAGCTTGAATCAGGTAGATGAATTTCGGTAGGATACTCATTTTAAGCAGATTACATCTCCCGAACCAGGAATGGAAGCCTGCATGCCATCTATCTAACAAAATCCGGGTCTTTGTCAACAGTGGGGGGAAGTTTAGGTCAAATGTCCGTGCCACATCTGGGGGGATAAACGTGCCTAGGTATTTAAGTGCTGTTGAGGGCCATTTAAATTTGAAGTTTGATTGGAGGTCAATCAAGACATCAGGGGGGACCGAAACACCCATTGCCTCCGACTTAGTGAAGTTTATCTTCAAGTTCGAGATCTCCCCATATGTTTTGAACTCTCGCATTAGATTAGGGAGGGAAATTTTAGGTTTTGTGAGGGAGAAGAGGAGGTCGTCAGCATATGCTGAGATTTTGCAGTGTGTATTGCCCACTTGAAGACCTGTGATGTCTGGGTGTGATCTGATCCTACAAAGAAAGGGCTCAAGAGAAAGAGCGAAAAGCAGGGGGGACAGAGGGCATCCCTGTCGTGTACCATTTCTGATGGGAAAAGGACTTGAGAGTATACCATTGACCTTCACTTGTGCTGATGGAGTCGAGTAAATGCTGCCAATCCATTTCAGCATTCTGTCCCCTATGCCAACATGGCGGAGCACTGAGAACATATAATCCCAGTGCACCCTATCGAAGGCCTTCTCCGCGTCAGTGCTAACGAAAATACTGGGGATATTCTTGGACTTTGCTAGATGGACAAGGTTGAGGACTTTGATGGTGTTATCCCTGGCTTCTCTGGATGGGATGAACCCCACTTGATCCAGATGAATCAGAGAATTGAGATGTGTCGCTAATCTAGTTGCTATAATTTTAGAGAATATTTTGAGGTCGACATTTAAAAGAGATATGGGGCGATAACTTCCACACGAGGATGGGTCTTTCCCCTCCTTGTGGATTAAAGAGATATGGGCTTTGAGAGTTTCGTTGGGGAAGGCAGAGTCTACTCCTAATGTGTTAAAAAATGTCAGAAGTCGTGGGCCCAGTACCGAAAGGAAAGTCCTATAGTACTGGATGGTATATCCGTCCGGCCCTGGTGCCTTGCCTATTTTCATGGCTTTGACTGCGTTTTGTAGTTCATCTAATGTGATTGGTTCATCTAATATGCCTTTAGTTTCTTCAGATAGAGAGGGAATTTGGGCTTCGGACACGTATTTGTCAATATGTGCTGGGCTAGAGGGGGGGGGGGGGAGATTATACAGGCCAGAGTAGAAGTCTTCAAAACCTTTTGCAATTTGTTTCGGGATGGTGGCCTTCTTACCGTCTGGCAATGTTATCTGTGGGATGTACGAGGTTGCTTTAATTTCCCTCACTGATCTAGCCAACAGCTTGCCACATTTCTCCCCCGACTCGTAAGACAATTTACGGCAGAACTGCAGAGCCGCCTTTGCTTTATAGAGGAGTAGGTCATTAATTTGTGTTCGCAAGTGTCCCAGTCTCACCTCTAGGTCTCTAGAGGGCAACTGTTTGTGTTGGGATTCAAGGGTAGACAGTTCGGCGAGCAATCCGGCAAGCTGTTTGTTCCTCTCTTTTTTAATGGTGGCCCCCTGTTTAATAAGTACCCCCCTTAACACACATTTGTGGGCTTCCCACAAAATACCGGGGTCGCAGTCTTGGGTATCGTTTTCCTGGAAATATGCCTCTAAGGCTTTGGACACATCCCCCAGCACCTCCGGGTTCTGTAGCAGACTCTCATTCAGTCGCCAGAAGAGAGATCTAGGCGAGGGTCTCTCAGTAAGCGTATACGTGAGGTGAACTGGCGCATGGTCTGACCATGTGATCTGACCAATTGTGGACGCTTCCACTAGATGTAGTTGGTCATGCGGGACGAGGAAGAAATCTATTCTGGAGTATACCTTATGAGGGGAAGAGAAGAAGGTATAGTCCCTCTCTCCCGAATGTTGGAGTCTCCATACATCAAGTAGATGAGCATCATGTATAGATTGTCTGATACATTTTCGGTGTGACTGCGATAAAGAGGAGGTGCCTGAGGATGTGTCCACTGAGGGATCCAGTGGCATATTAAAATCACCCCCCATAATCAGTTGGCCCTCCCTGTATGCTATTAATTTCCTCATTATACGCCTGATGAAATTTGCCTGCTGTTCATTGGGTGCATAAAGGGTGGCCAGCGTGAACTGGGCCTCTCCCAAGCGGCCCTTCAGGAACAAATAGCGTCCCTCGGGGTCTGCCAACATATCCTGGAAACGCCAAGGCAACCTATTGGAGATCAGGATAGATGTGCCCCTAGATTTGCCACTACAGTTTGTGGAGTGGTAAACGTGTGGAAAAGATCTGTTCTGGAGTGCAGGGGATTTGTTTGTTTTAAAATGGGTCTCTTGTATGAACGCAATGTCTGTGCGTGATTTTTTGAGATCATGCAGAAGCATGCGTCTCTTTTCAGGGGTGTTGAGACCCCTGGCATTAAGCGATGTCACCTTAAAAGAGTCCACCGCCATGTCTTCAAAAATTAGAAAAAAACTGTCTCAAATTACAGTCAGGTATGGGGAAAGGGGGGGGGAGGGAGAAAAGAAGGAAGGAAGGGGGTAAGGAAAGAAAAGGAACAGAAAGAAGGTGGGACAGCGACTTCACACACTCTAGCTGTCTCACCTAGTACCAATCTAAGTTAGTAAGACAGAACTTACTTTAAAGTGCATATACCCTTAAAGTCTCGGGTACATGCAAGGCCTACGTGGGGTGTGGATGGATATCGCCCGTGTGTGAGGTCCCGATACTCCCACCCATCTTGGTGAACTCAAGAAGCTATATTGTAATCGGAATATAGTATAACGAAAATATAAACAAAAACCAAATACAGAAGAAAACTGGTTGCCCCGGCTGATCCCGGTGCTTATATACCTAGACGGAGAAACGGATTTAGGGGTCTCCTCTCCCCACCCCGCGGCCGCCACCTGTTATTGATCAGTGAATCGCGAAGGGGGAATGCACGGGCCTGTAGCCAAACGCATACAGGGTGCACCCTCACTTCATTAGTGTGGATTTGGGATGTTCCCCCCGTAGTTAGCCTCCAGCCAAAGCTTATGCTGGTAGGCCCATCCGGGTTTTCCGGCTGCCAACGTCACCAGGTGGGAGAGGAGAACCGTCATTTGCAAAAAAAAAAAAAAACAAGTATACAGTGCAGCCTCTACCACTCCCCCTCCTCCACGGCCAAGTATCTCCCTCACTGAACTGCATGTTCTCTTATGTGAACCTGCAGTTCACTGCATAATAAAAGTCAGCTTAGTCATATGCACCCCAACCAGACATCCCCTCCTGTCCAACAGAAAAACAACATAACATTCGGAATGCAAACCTAGGAGGGGAAGTCCAGCAATTGAGAAGCAGCGGTTACCTCACTCCTGACCGGCAAGCCACAGCTCAGGCTAAATATATAGTGGGTAGTTCTGGTCAAGATAGGTTGGCTCATTCTCTGTTGTGTCCTTAAATCGAAAAAGTTCCTCCGGAGGGACCGATGTAAATGCAGGTAATGAACCAACTTGGCCATCAGGAGACTTTCTGTTCAACGTGTAAAGGGTTAGAGAAAAGTCTCCAGGGGTCTCCTCATGACTGATATAGGGATAGTATAACCTCTAGCGCTGTGGGTTGGGACAGAGCGGCTCAGTTAGGTAGTTGGATTAGTTCATGGGGTCATACCTGAACACGGGAGCCTTGCAATATGAGGGGACAAAGGGGGCTCATTCAGGGCCGGGCCCACTGAGGGAGGGTAAGTGCGCAGTGGCCATGAGGATCTCCAAAAGGGGGTAACAAAGGGGATTACTCAGCAACAGTCCGTAGAGCTACTAAGTAGTATCGCCCGCAGCGTGAGGGAGAGGAGAGATAACGAAAATGTACTCACACTTCCCGCTGGCTCTCCTGGGAGAGGGATCGGGGGCGGCGTCCGCTTCTCTGTGTTCTCTGCGGTCTTGGCGCCTGATGTCGCATTATGTTAGGGCGCCCTGGAGCTCTAGGCAGGTAGGCTAGCCAGTCGGGGACTTCAATTGGGTCCGTGCCCAGGAAGTCAAACACGGCCGGTAGAGAGTCCGGAGAGCGTAGCAGGAATGATCTCTGCTCCTTGGTGAAAGTTACTGATAGCGGGAAGCCCCATCGGTAGGTAGCGTTGCAGCGTCGAGCCAGATCAAGTAGAGGTTTCAGTATGGCTCGGCGGATGAGGGTCGATCTGGAAATATCCGGAAGTATCTTCACATGTGCGCCATCAAATTCCAGCTCACCCGTCTCCCAGGCTCCTCGTGCAATGGTCTCCTTATGGGTGTAATGATGAAGGCGGCAGATCACATCTCTGGGCCTAGTCGGATCCGACGATCTGGGGCCTAGGGCTCTATGTACCCTGTCGATTTCGACCTGCTCCGGTAGATGGTCTCCCGTCACCCTCCGGAAAATATCCGTCACCGTGGCCTGGAGGTCAGCTTGTCCCGTAGCTTCTGGGAGGCCTCGGAGCCGCAAGTTGTTCCTGCGGCTCCTGTCCTCCATTTCCTCCATTCTGAGCTGTAGTTCTACCGCTGAGGCACTGTGATCCACCTGGCTCGTCTCTAGGGAGGAGACTCTCCGCTCCAGGGCCACGAGCGAGGCCTCGCCTGATGTCAGCCGCGTGTTAAGCGAGTGTACTTCTTGCTTCACCACGTTCAGCTCTTTCCTATGTGCTGCTTCCACCTTCCCCACGAGGGCTTCAATGTCCGCTCTGGTCGGCAATGCCCGTAGGAGAGCTTTCAGTTCAGCATCCGCTCCAACCATGAATGACTGGCGGGGAGTCTCATCAAAGTTTACTTCTGATAAGCCGGGGGAGTTGGAGTAGAACATCGGACTGCGGGGCTCCTCCAGGAGGGCTGGGGTCGCCATGAGGTCGGGGGTTTGTGAGCACGAGGCACAGGGGTCCGCCATCTTAAGGTCTGGGGAGCCGGGAAGAGATCTGCCAAAAAGCCTCTGTAAGTCCGCCAGTGCGGGTGTACCGGGTGTCGGGCCAGGCTTCTTCTTGTTCCTCCTGTATGTGCGCTTCTTAGTTGAGAGCATTCTGCGAGAAAAGAGCTAAAATAGCCAAGATGGGTTAGGAGAGGCCGGGAGCTCCGTGCAAACGCGTCTTCACTCGGCCATGTCCGGACCATGCCCCCCCACTCTATCATTCTAACGGGTCATGTACAGCATGCCCAATGTCGGACTCTATGTTCTTTCATAAGACTCACACTTGTCTCTCATGTGAATATAAACACTCACTACACTATGGACGATCGCCGCTGAATGCCGACAGACTTCCATAGTATTGCTCTTAAGATCTACCATTGTTGTCTACAGCAGAATACTGAAGTACTAGCTGGTAATCCCCACTTCCCATTTGGGAATCCTTATTGTACTTTGATTTTTTTTCCAGTTCTCTCTTCACTGTTTAGTCTACCCCCCCCCCCTCCTACCCCCCCCCCTTTTTTTTTCTTTTCCCTTTTTTATGTAGCTTCACATTCAAATATGCCTGTCCCAGGGTTTGTTTTTGTAGCTCCTCTGTTGATGATAAATATATGAACATGCTTATTACCCTTCTAGCTAACCCTAATTCTATGAGGTTGGGATGATGATCCGTTCGGAAATTTAAATTTGTCAAACTCTACCTAATATAGACTTCCCTCCCAGTCTATTGATCCAAACGGTAATAAGCCCACCTAATCTGATTTCCGGATCACTCGCTGGATTACATAGCCACATCATTTCACACTAGCCTTTGGTCAGCCTCAATATTCCACCATCAATTCGCTCTAAATTTTCAATATAGACTCCCATACATGGGGAGTATAGCAGAATGACCGCAATGGATCATCATCCCCCCACTATGTAAACATTAAGATTAAGGGAATCATGATACAGAACGCCTAATATAAACCTCTATTTCCTATTGCTTAACGTCTCCCACATAGATCTAAACCTTATCTAAACATTTTCAGTTCCAAGGTACACGTTCGGTTTCCTGATCCCAGATACGCTTTGCATGCAATAAGACCTGAGCCTGGTTGGTGACACTCACACATATTTTGAATATACGACAATCCTCGTCTACCGAGCACCATAATGCACTATTTCACTCAAATACAGGATCTTCCACTCCAATCAGGCTATGTGGAACTCTTATAGGAATAGCACAGATCCTGAGACTGTTGAAATACCCCTCCATAAAGAGACACATACATTATATTACGATTCCAAAACTACACATATGTACTACATAAAAACACCTCATTCTACCACACCCATAACTTTAAGGACACTCAGCTTACGAGCAACTGTACGCATGCTGGTCCTACATTACTTCTTCTTCAGACAACCCTGCGTGTTCTATGACACGGATAGACCTTTAGCTTGTAAACAGAAGAAGATGAATTACTTGATTTTATAGTCACTGTGGCATACGAACTCCGAAACCAACATCTTAAGCTCACCAGGGGTTTTTGTGTTTTCGACTCTCCACCCCACCTCCCCATTGACAACACAAACATTAGTTGTACCTCGCTTTAATTACCATGCACGATCCATTGCAGCTCCGACATGGCTCCGAGCAAAAATTTTTTTTTTTTTTTTGTTCGCTCTCCCCCCAACCTAAACACGCTCTGAAGCATTTATAGCAGGCTAAGAAAGCACTTCTCACGTCAATCCTAGGGGATAAAGTCTAGTTTGTTTATACAATGTTTATGGCCTTGGGTCTTTCATTATTGGTACCGCGTTTATGATGGGTACAATATGTTATTTATTGTTATATGTTTAAAATGACATTTTGCTCCGATAGTTCAAACTTTTTAAAGGAGCCCACTATAACCCTTACACCTCAAATACAAACACGGGAAGAGAACACAGACTACTACTCCTTTTTCCTATTGATAAATTATCCCTCGTGGGGATCGTTATACCTTTCCATTTTAGCAATCCTTTGTACTATTATATCCCACCCCACGTCCTCTCACCCATTTGCCTTAAAAATATTCAATACAACAATTAGAACTCACATCCGACCTCCCCCTCCCACATTTACATTCCTCTCTCTCTGTATGGTGGGTAGTAATTACTCCTTGGACTTCTACACTCTCTGTCGTCTCGAGTCCCACCCCACTAAGTGGCTATCTACATTCATTGGTTCTCCTGAAACACACTTATCAATCCATCTACCACCACTGACCTACTTCGGTTATACCTGGATACAAACACACAGTATCCGTGGATTAGCAAGCAGGCTCTTGCTAATCTCCAAAAATGAACACCTATAGACAACAGCCCTCCCATCGTTTATTGTTACGGATTCCCCCCAAGCGAAACACCTACAATATCCTTTCCATAACTATCTCCCTTACTACCCACCCTTCTTTTTTTTTTCTTTTTTCTTTTTGCACGTCGCCACCACATTCTCCGCAGACACTGACCATTCCTATTCCTCCTAACCCTATTCGGCTCCCCTCATAGCCCCTCTCCTCATCCACACCAAGTATCTATACCTTTTCCTTTATCTTTCCCTGCTGAATCGATATTGACACCGCCTTCATAAAATGTCAAGACCAACAAACAAACCAAACAAATCTAAAACTAAAATTATATCCCTCAATGCACGTGGACTTAATCTCCCAGAAAAATGCTCCCAATTTCTACTCTCCCTACACAGAAACAAACCAGACATTGTATTCCTCCAAGAGACACACTTCAAAACAAACTCCGTCCCAAAACTCTCCAACCAGTAGGGATGAGCCGAACACCCCCCGGTTCGGTTCGCACCAGAACCTGCGAACGGACCGAAAGTTCACACGAACGTTAGAACCCCATTGACGTCTATGGGACTCGAACGTTCAAAATCAAAAGTGCTCATTTTAAAGGCTAATTTGCATGGTATTGTCCTAAAAAGGGTTTGGGGACCCGGGTCCTACCCCAGGAGACATGTATCAATGCAAAAAAAACTTTTAAAAACGGCTGTTTTTTCGGGAGCAGTGATTTTAATGATGCTTAATGTAAAAGAAAAAAGTGAAATATTCCTTTAAATATCGTACCTGGGGGGTGTCTATAGTATGCCTGTAAAGTGGCGCGTGTTTCCCGTGTTTAGAACAGTCCCTGCACCAAATGTCATTTTTTAAGGAAAAAATCTCATTTAAAACTGCTTTTGGGTTTAATGTAATGTCCGGTCCTGGCAATATGGATGAAAATCAGTGAGACAAACAGCATGGGTACCCCCCAGTCCATTACCAGGCCTTTTGGGTCTTGTATGGATATTAAGGGGAACCCCGCACCCAAATTAAAATAAGGAAAGGTGTGGGGCCACCAGGCCCTATATACTCTGAACAGCAGTATACAGGCGGTGCAAACAAGACAGGGACTGTAGGTTTGTTGTTAAGTAGAATCTGTTTGTCATTTTGAACAGGTACATTTTTAACGTGTTTAGCTCCAGCCAAAAAATCTTTTTTAAGCTTTTTGGAAAACATAGGGAAGGGTTATCACCCCTGTGACATTTGTTTTGCTGTCTTTCCTCCTCTTTAGAAGATTTCACCTCACTTTTTGTCCCAATGACAAATGCTTTTTGAGAATTTGTTTTTTTTTTGTGGAACAAGGATTGGAAAGCATCAGTGGAAAGGAGAAATGTTTTTCCCATATTAACTCTTACAGGAGAGAATTTCCCTTCCTAGGGGTAGATTTCATCTCACTTCCTGTTGTCTCCTTCCGTTTGCAAGTAGAATTCGTTTGTAAGTTAGATGTTTGAAAGTAGGGGCCTGCCCTATATACTCAGCAGAAATTTGGGCCTTAGGTGTTGTTGTGGCCACAACACTGTAAGCCCTCACAGGGCCCTACTGTGAAATATTAGATCAATAATTGTAATTACATGCCCCTGTTGAACAGGGGCAGAAAAACTGGGCCTTTGGTGGTGGTGGTAGTGGTGCTGGTGCCACAACACTGTAAGTCCTCACTCGCTCTTGGTGGGTGCAGAAATGGGCACTGCTGTGAAATATTAGATCAAGAATTGTAATTACATGCCCCTGTTGAACAGGGGCAGAAAAATTGGGCCTTTGGTGGTGGTGGTGGTGGTAGTGGTGCTGGTGCCACAACACTGCAACCCCTCACAGACACTCTAGTTGGAACGCAGGAACGAGCCCTGCTGCAAAGTATTGCATCAAAAATTGTAATTACACGCCCCTGTTAAACAGGGGCAGAAAAATTGGGCCTTAGGCACTGGGGCTGGTGCCACAACACTGCAACCCCTCACAGACACTCTAGTTGGAACGCAGGAATGAGCCCTGCTGCAAAGTATTGCATCAAAAATTGTAATTACACGCCCCTGTTAAACAGGGGCTGAAAAATTGGGCCTTAGGCACTGGTGCTGGTGCCACAACACTGCAACCCCTCACAGACACTCTAGTTGGAACGCAGGAACGAGCCCTGCTGCAAAGTATTGCATCAAAAATTGTAATTACACGCCCCTGTTAAACAGGGGCAGAAAAATTGGGCCTTAGGCACTGGTGCTGGTGCCACAACACTGCAACCCCTCACAGACACTCTAGTTGGAACGCAGGAACGAGCCCTGCTGCAAAGTATTGCATCAAAAATTGTAATTACACACCCCTGTTAAACAGGGGCTGAAAAATTGTGCCTTAGGCACTGGTGGTGGCGCCCAGAACCAAAAATGTTCTTACAAGCTATCAGCGTGATGATTGAGGAGGAAGAGGATAATTACTCAGGGATAGTCACTCAGCATCAGCATAGGCAGTCTTTGAAGGGATCTGAGATTTCAAAAAAAAATATTCGGTTACATCAGCATCAGGTGCTTGGTAGCTGGTGGTGATCCAAGACTGATTCATTTTTATGAAGGTCAGTCGATCGACCGAGTCGGTGGACAGACGCACCCTGTGATCGGTTACCACGCCTGCAGCAGCACTGATTGTGCGTTCCGAAAGAACGCTGGATGCAGGACAGGCCAGTAGCTCAATTGCATACTGTGCAAGCTCTGGCCAGTGATCCATCCTCAAGACCCAGTAACCCAGAGGATTTTCGGTGGGAAAGGTGTCCAAGTCTGATCTTGCCCCTAGGTATTCCTGCACCATGTAAAACAGACGCTGGCGATGGTTGCTGGAACCGATCATACCTTGGGGCTGCGGACCAAAAAATTGTCTGAACGCATCGGTCAGACGGCCACCTTCTCCACCGCTCCTTCTTTGACTGACCGAAGCCTCAGCAACACGTTGTCCAGAAAAAGGAGTTTGTAACCTCCCAGTCTCTGGGAACGCGTTGCACAGACCTTTCTGCAAGGCCTCCCGAAGACGTTTCATCCTCTGCTCCCTCTGCGATGGCAAGATAAGGTCCGCAACCTTACCCTTGTAACATGGATCAAGGAGGGTTGCCAGCCAGTATTGGGCCTTCTCCTTGATACCACGAATATGAGGATTAGGGATGAGCCGAACACCCCCCGGTTCGGTTCGCACCAGAACCCGCGAACGGACCGCAAGTTCGCACGAACGTTAGAACCCCATTGACGTCTATGGGACTCGAACGTTCGAAATCAAAAGTGCTCATTTTAAAGGCTAATTTGCATGGTATTGTCCTAAAAAGGGTTTGGGGACCCGGGTCCTACCCCAGGGGACATGTATCAATGCAAAAAAAACTTTTAAAAACGGCCGTTTTTTCGGGAGCAGTGATTTTAATGATGCTTAAAGTAAAAAAAAAAAAGTGAAATATTCCTTTAAATATCGTACCTGGGGGGTGTCTATAGTATGCCTGTAAAGTGACGCGTGTTTCCCATGTTTAGAACAGTCCCTGCACCAAATGTCATTTTTAAAGGAAAAAATCTCATTTAAAACTGCTTGCGGGTTTAATGTCATGTCGGGTCATGGCAATATGGATGAAAATCAGTGAGACAAACGGCATGGGTACCCCCCAGTCCATTACCAGGCCCTTTGGGTCTTGTATGGATATTAAGGGGAACCCCACACCCAAATTAAAATAAGGAAAGGTGTGGGGCCACCAGGCCCTATATACTCTGAACAGCAGTATACAGGCGGTGCAAACAAGACAGGGACTGTAGGTTTGTTGTTAAGTAGAATCTGTTTGTAATTTTGAACATTTTTAATGTGTTTAGCTCCAGCCAAAAAATCTTTTCTAAGCTTTTTGGAAAACATAGGGAAGGGTTATCACCCCTGTGACATTTGTTTTGCGTCTTTCCTCCTCTTCAGAAGATTTCACCTCACTTTTTTGTCCCAATGAAAAATGTTTTTTGAAAATTTGGGTTTTTTTTGTGGAACAAGGATTGGAAAGCATCAGTGGAAAGGAGAAATTGTTTTCCCATATTAACTCTTACAGGAGAGAATTTCCCTTCCTTAGGGGTAGATTTCATCTCACTTCCTGTTGTCTCCTACCGTTTGCAAGTAGGAGTCGTTTGTAAGTTAGATGTTTGAAGGTAGGGTCCTGCCCTATATACTCAGCAGAAATTTGGGCCTTAGGTGTTGCTGTGGCCAAAACACTGTAAGCCCTCACAGGGCCCTGCTGTGAAATATTAGATCAAGAATTGTAATTACATGCCCCTGTTGAACAGGAGCTGAAAAATTAGGCCTTAGGCACTGGTGCTGGTGCCACAACACTGCAACCCCTCACAGACACTCTAGTTGGAACGCAGGAACGAGCCCTGCTGCAAAGTATTGCATCAAAAATTGTAATTACACGCCCCTGTTAGACAGGGGCAGAAAAATTGGGTCTTAGGCACTGGTGCTGGTGCCACAACACTGCAACCCCTCACAGACACTCTAGTTGAAACGCAGGAACAAGCCCTGCTGCAAAGTATTGCATCAAAAATTGTAATTACACGCCCCTGTTAAACAGGGGCTGAAAAATTGTGCCTTAGGCACTGGTGGTGGCGCCCAGAACCAAAAATGTTCTTACAAGCTATCAGCGTGATGATTGAGGAGGAAGAGGATAATTACTCAGGGATAGTCACTCAGCATCAGCATAGGCAGTCTTTGAAGGGATCTGAGATTTCAAAAAAAATTATTTGGTTACATCTGCATCAGGTGCTTGGTAGCTGGTGGTGATCCAAGACTGATTCATTTTTATGAAGGTCAGCCGATCGACCGAGTCGGTGGACAGACGCACCCTGTGATCGGTTACCACGCCTCCAGCAGCACTGAATGTGCGTTCCGAAAGAACGCTGGATGCAGGACAGGCCAGTAGCTCAATTGCATACTGTGCAAGCTCTGGCCAGTGATCCATCCTCAAGACCCAGTAACCCAGAGGATTTTCGGTGGGAAAGGTGTCCAAGTCTGATCTTGCCCCTAGGTATTCCTGCACCATGTAAAACAGACGCTGGCGATGGTTGCTGGAACCGATCATACCTTGGGGCTGCGGACCAAAAAATTGTCTGAACGCATCGGTCAGACGGCCACCTTCTCCACCGCTCCTTCTTTGACTGACCGAAGCCTCAGCAACACGTTGTCCAGAAACAGGAGTTTGTAACCTCCCAGTCTCTGGGAACGCGTTGCACAGACCTTTCTGCAAGGCCTCCCGAAGATGTTTCATCCTCTGCTCCCTCTGCGATGGCAAGATAAGGTCCGCAACCTTACCCTTGTAACGTGGATCAAGGAGGGTTGCCAGCCAGTATTGGTCCTTCTCCTTGATACCACGAATACGAGGATCCTTACGCAGGCTTTGCAGGATCAGGGAGGCCATGCAGCGTAGGTTTGCTGAGGCATTCGGTCCGGAGTCCTCTGGGTCACTAAGGACAACAACGTCCGCAGCCACCTCCTCCCAGCCACGTACAAGTCCATGTGTTCCTTGGGACTGATCCCTTAAAGACTGCTGATGCTGAGTGCCAGGCTCCACCTCCATACTGACACAATCTTCCTCCTCCTCCTCCTCCTCCTCCTCGTCCTCTTCCTGTGTGATCGGCGGGCACGCAGGAACACTGTCTGGATAAAGGGGGCCTTGAGAGCTAAGGAAGTCCTCCTCTTCCTGCCTCTGTTCTGCCTCAAGTGCCCTGTCCATTATTCCACGCAGCGTGTGCTCCAACAGGTGGACAAGGGGGACAGTGTCACTGATGCATGCACTGTCAGTGCTCACCATCCTCGTGGCCTCCTCGAATGGTGACAGGACAGTGCATGCATCCCTGATCATGGCCCACTGGCGTGGGGAAAAAAAACCAAGGTCCCCTGACCCTGTCCTGGTGCCATAGTCGCACAGGTACTCATTGATGGCCCTCTGCTGCGTGTGCAGCCGCTGCAGCATGGCCAACGTCGAGTTCCACCTGGTGGGCATGTCACAGATTAGGCGGTTCTTGGGCAGGTTAAACTCCTTTTGGAGGTCCGTCAGCCGAGCACTGGCATTATATGACCGGCGGAAATGCACAGAGACTTTCCTGGCCTGCCTCAGGACATCCTGTAAGCCCGGGTACCTGCCCAAGAACCGCTGCACCACCAAGTTAAGGACGTGAGCCAAACAGGGCACATGGGTCAGTTGTCCCTGTCGGAGGGCAGAGAGGAGGTTGGTGCCATTGTCGCAAACCACCATTCCTGCCTTAAGTTGGCGTGGCGTCAACCACCTCTGAACCTGCCCCTGCAGAGCTGACAGAACCTCTGCCCCAGTGTGGCTCCTGTCCCCCAAGCACACCAGCTCAAGCACCGCATGGCATCTTTTGGCCTGCGTACTTGCGTAGCCCCTTGAACGCCTACGGAGCACCGCTGGTTCCGAGGAAGAGGCCATGGAGGAAGAAGAAGAGGAGGGGGTGGAGGAGAGAGGTGTGTCACAATCAGCATTTTGGAGGCGTGGTGGCGGAACAACCTCCAACACTACTGCACCTTGTCCTGCATCCTTCCCAGCTGCCAGCAGAGTCACCCAATGCGCCGTGAAACTTAAGTAACGTCCCTGTCCATGCCTGCTGGACCATGAGTCAGCGGTAATATGCACCTTACCGCTGACCGCCCTGTCCAGCGAGGCATGGACATTGCCTTCCACATGCCGGTAGAGAGCCGGAATCGCCTTCCGTGAGAAAAAGTGTCGTTTGGGTACCTGCCACTGAGGAACCGCACATTCCACAAACTCACGGAAGGGGGCAGAGTCTACCAACTGAAAAGGCAGCAGTTGAAGTGCTAGCAATTTTGCCAAGCTAGCATTCAACCGCTGGGCATGTGGATGGCTGGGAGCAAACTTCTTTCGGCGGTGCAGCAGCTGGGGCAGGGAAATTTGCCTGGTACAATCTGACGTCGGTGTACCAAAAGCAGATTGCCCACAAGTACTTGGCTGTGACACACCTAATTCTACACCTTCATTCCTCTCACTGCAGGTCTCAGAGAGGACTGAAGGTCTAGTGGGGTTGGAAATCTCAGCTGATGAGGAGCAAGGAGAGATCGTCTTTGTTCTTTGGTGTGGGTCTTTCAGATACGCTTGCCAACGAACTGCATGGCAGGTCAACATATGTCTGGTCAAGCATGTGGTACCCAAGCGGGAGATGTTTTGGCCACGCGAGATACGCTTGAGACATATGTTGCAAATAGCAGCGGTGCGATCTGATGCACTCGTCTCAAAAAAGGCCCACACCAAAGAACTTTTTGAATAACGCGCAGAGACTGCAGCGCCCTGCAAATGTGGAGCTTTGGGGTGTGATGCAGTCAATGTGCTGCCCTTAGGCTGGCCCCTGGAGGGCATCCTGCCTAGTTGGTGATGTGCCACCTCCTCCTCCTCCTCCTCCTCCTCCTCTCTCCTATCAGGCACCCACGTTGAGTCAGTGACCTCATCATCCCCTCCCTCCTCATCACTGGAGCAAACCTGGCAGTATGCTGCAGCAGGGGGAGCATGACTGCCAGATTGCTGTCCTTCTTGGGCACCCCCTCTGTCCGTGCTCATGTTACTGCCTTCATTGAGCTCAGTATCATCATCAGAGCCTTCCAAACGCTGGGCATCCTCCTGGAGCATGTACCCAACACTGTGGTCAAACAGTTCGAGGGAATCCTCATGAGGACATGGTGGAGCTAGGGAAGGAGTCACTGATGACATTGAGCTGAGGGAAGAGGCCGCTGCTTTGCCAGACAAAGCACCCTGGGCATGGGTGAGAGAGGATGAGGAGGATGAGGACGGCTTGGTCATCCACTCGACCAAGTCTTCCGCATGTTGCGGCTCAACACGGCCAGCTGCCGAAAAAAAGGCCAAGCGTGTCCCATGGCCACGTGCTGATGAGGATGCACCGTCTCCACGACCAGCACTAGACACAGAGCCTGCTTGCCCTCTCTTATTGGCTTGTGACTGTCTGCCTCTCCTTCTTGGCCTTCCAGACATACTAATGGCCTGTAGCTGCACTAAGCTGGGATAGAACACCTGTAATTTTCTTCAGGTAGCTTTATATACTGTAACCAGACAAGCCTGCCTGTCAGTAGGAAGATAACAGGAACGGATCTAGCTGAACACTGTGAGCAGGACGTACTGCACTAAATGTATATAGCAGGAACGGATCTAGCTGAACACTGTGAGCAGGACGCACTGTACTAAATGTAAATAGTCTAGCTGCCTGACCGTGGTACTAATAGGATCAAAAAGAACACCTGTAATTTTCTTAAGGTAGCTTTATATACTGTAACCAGACAAGCCTGCCTGTCAGTAGGAAGATAACAGGAACGGATCTAGCTGAACACTGTGAGCAGGACACACTGTACTAAATGTAAATAGTCTAGCTGCCTGACCGTGGTACTAATAGGATCAAAAAGAACACCTGTAATTTTCTTCAGGTAGCTTTATATACTGTAACCAGACAAGCCTGCCTGTCAGTAGGAAGATAACAGGAACGGATCTAGCTGAACACTGTGAGCAGGACACACTGTACTAAATGTAAATAGTCTAGCTGCCTGACCGTGGTACTAATAGGATCAAAAAGAACACCTGTAATTTTCTTAAGGTAGCTTTATATACTGTAACCAGACAAGCCTGCCTGTCAGTAGGAAGATAACAGGAACGGATCTAGCTGAACACTGTGAGCAGGACACACTGTACTAAATGTAAATAGTCTAGCTGCCTGACCGTGGTACTAATAGGATCAAAAAGAACACCTGTAATTTTCTTCAGGTAGCTTTATATACTGTAACCAGACAAGCCTGCCTGTCAGTAGGAAGATAACAGGAACGGATCTAGCTGAACACTGTGAGCAGGACACACTGTACTAAATGTAAATAGTCTAGCTGCCTGACCGTGGTACTAATAGGATCAAAAAGAACACCTGTAATTTTCTTCAGGTAGCTTTATATACTGTAACCAGACAAGCCTGCCTGTCAGTAGGAAGATAACAGGAACGGATCTAGCTGAACACTGTGAGCAGGACACACTGTACTAAATGTAAATAGTCTAGCTGCCTGACCGTGGTACTAATAGGATCAAAAAGAACACCTGTAATTTTCTTCAGGTAGCTTTATATACTGTAACCAGACAAGCCTGCCTGTCAGTAGGAAGATAACAGGAACGGATCTAGCTGAACACTGTGAGCAGGACGCACTGTACTAAATGTAAATAGTCTAGCTGCCTGACCGTGGTACTAATAGGATCAAAAAGAACACCTGTAATTTTCTTAAGGTAGCTTTATATACTGTAACCAGACAAGCCTGCCTGTCAGTAGGAAGATAACAGGAACGGATCTAGCTGAACACTGTGAGCAGGACGCACTGCACTAACTGTAAATAGTCTAGCTGCCTGACTGTGGTACTAATAGAATCAAAAGAACACCAGCAATTTTCTTCAGGTAGCTGTAAATACTGTAACAAGACAAGCCTGCCTGTCAGTACGAAGATAACAGGAACGGATCTAGCTGAACACTGTGAGCAGGACGCACTGTACTAACTGTAAATAGTCTAGCTGCCTGACTGTGGTACTAATAGGATCAAAAGAACACCAGCAATTTTCTTCAGGTAGCTTTATTTACTGTAACAAGACAAGCCTGCCTGTCAGTACGAAGATAACCGGAACGGATCTAGCTGAACACTGTGAGCAGGACGCACTGCACTAACTGTAAATAGTCTAGCTGCCTGACTGTGGTACTAATAGGATCAAAAGAACACCAGTAATTTTCTTCAGGTAGCTTTATATACTGTAACAAGACAAGCCTGCCTGTCAGTAAGAAGATAACAGGAACGGATCTAGCTGAACACTGTGAGCAGGACGCACTGCACTAACTGTAAATAGTCCAGCTGCCTGACTGTGGTACTAATAGAATCAAAAGAACACCAGCAATTTTCTTCAGGTAGCTTTATATACTGTAACAAGACAAGCCTGCCTGTCAGTAAGAAGATAACAGGAACGGATCTAGCTGAACACTGTGAGCAGGACGCACTGCACTAACTGTAAATAGTCTAGCTGCCTGACTGTGGTACTAATGGGATCAAAAGAACACCAGTAATTTTCTTCAGGTAGCTGTAAATACTGTAACAAGACAAGCCTGCCTGTCAGTAGGAAGATAACAGGAACGGATCTAGCTGAACACTGTGAGCAGGACGCACTGCACTAACTGTAAATAGTCTAGCTGCCTGACTGTGGTACTATTAGGATCAAAAGAACACCAGTAATTTTCTTCAGGCAGCTTTATATACTGTAACAAGACAAGCCTGCCTGTCAGTAAGAAGATAACAGGAACGGATCTAGCTGAACACTGTGAGCAGGACGCACTGCACTAACTGTAAATAGTCTAGCTGCCTGACTGTGGTACTAATAGAATCAAAAGAACACCAGCAATTTTCTTCAGGTAGCTTTATTTACTGTAACAAGACAAGCCTGCCTGTCAGTAAGAAGATAACAGGAACGGATCTAGCTGAACACTGTGAGCAGGACGCACTGCACTAACTGTAAATAGTCTAGCTGCCTGACTGTGGTACTAATGGGATCAAAAGAACACCAGTAATTTTCTTCAGGTAGCTTTATATACTGTAACAAGACAAGCCTGCCTGTCAGTAAGAAGATAACAGGAACGGATCTAGCTGAACACTGTGAACAGGATGCACTGCACTAACTGTAAATAGTCTAGCTGCCTGACTGTGGTACTAATAGGATCAAAAGAACACCAGCAATTTTCTTCAGGTAGCTTTATATACTGTAACAAGACAAGCCTGCCTGTCAGTAAGAAGATAACAGGAACGGATCTAGCTGAACACTGTGAGCAGGACGCACTGCACTAACTGTAAATAGTCTAGCTGCCTGACTGTGGTACTAATAGAATCAAAAGAACACCAGCAATTTTCTTCAGGTAGCTTTATATACTGTAACAAGACAAGCCTGCCTGTCAGTAGGAAGATAACAGGAACGGATCTAGCTGAACACTGTGAGCAGGACGCACTGCACTAACTGTAAATAGTCTAGCTGCCTGACTGTGGTACTATTAGGATCAAAAGAACACCAGTAATTTTCTTCAGGTAGCTTTATATACTGTAACAAGACAAGCCTGCCTGTCAGTAAGAAGATAACAGGAACGGATCTAGCTGAACACTGTGAGCAGGACGCACTGAAGTAACTGTAAATAGTCTAGCTGCCTGACTGTGGTACTAATAGGATCAAAAGAACACCAGCAATTTTCTTCAGGTAGCTTTATATACTGTAACAAGACAAGCCTGCCTGTCAGTAAGAAGATAACAGGAATGGATCTAGCTGAACACTGTGAACAGGACGCACTGCACTAACTGTAAATAGTCTAGCTGCCTGACTGTGGTACTAATAGGATCAAAAGAACACCAGCAATTTTCTTCAGGTAGCTTTATATACTGTAACAAGACAAGCCTGCCTGTCAGTAAGAAGATAACAGGAACGGATCTAGCTGAACACTGTGAGCAGGACGCACTGCACTAACTGTAAATAGTCTAGCTGCCTGACTGTGGTACTAATAGGATCAAAAGAACACCAGTAATTTTCTTCAGGTAGCTGTAAATACTGTAACAAGACAAGCCTGCCTGTCAGTAGGAAGATAACAGGAACGGATCTAGCTGAACACTGTGAGCAGGATGCACTGCACTAACTGTAAATAGTCTAGCTGCCTGACTGTGGTACTAATAGGATCAAAAGAACACCAGCAATTTTCTTCAGATAGCTTTATATACTGTAACAAGACAAGCCTGCCTGTCAGTACGAAGATAACAGGAACGGATCTAGCTGAACACTGTGAACAGGACGCACTGCACTAACTGTAAATAGTCTAGCTGCCTGACTGTGGTACTAATAGGATCAAAAGAACACCAGTAATTTTCTTCAGGTAGCTTTATATACTGTAACAAGACAAGCCTGCCTGTCAGTAAGAAGATAACAGGAACAGATCTAGCTGAACACTGTGAGCAGGACACACTGCACTAACTGTAAATAGTCTAGCTGCCTGACTGTGGTACTAATAGGATCAAAAGAACACCAGTAATTTTCTTCAGGTAGCTTTATATACTGTAACAAGACAAGCCTGCCTGTCAGTAAGAAGATAACAGGAACGGATCTAGCTGAACACTGTGAGCAGGACGCACTGCACTAACTGTAAATAGTCTAGCTGCCTGACTGTGGTACTAATGGGATCAAAAGAACACCAGTAATTTTCTTCAGGTAGCTGTAAATATTGTAACAAGACAAGCCTGCCTGTCAGTAGGAAGATAACAGGAACGGATCTAGCTGAACACTGTGAGCAGGATGCACTGCACTAACTGTAAATAGTCTAGCTGCCTGACTGTGGTACTATTAGGATCAAAAGAACACCAGTAATTTTCTTCAGGTAGCTGTAAATACTGTAACAAGACAAGCCTGCCTATCAGTAAGAAGATAACAGGAACGGATCTAGCTGAACACTGTGAGCAGGACGCACTGCACTAACTGTAAATAGTCTAGCTGCCTGACTGTGGTACTAATAGGATCAAAAGAACACCAGTAATTTTCTTCAGGTAGCTTTATATACTGTAACAAGACAAGCCTGCCTGTCAGTAAGAAGATAACAGGAACGGATCTACTGTAGCTGAACACTGTGAGCAGGACGCACTGCACTAACTGTAAATAGTCTAGCTGCCTGACTGTGGTACTAATAGGATCAAAAGAACACCAGTAATTTTCTTCAGGTAGCTGTAAATACTGTAACAAGACAAGCCTGCCTGTCAGTAAGAAGATAACAGGAACAGATCTAGCTGAACACTGTGAGCAGGACGCACTGCACTAACTGTAAATAGTCTAGCTGCCTGACTGTGGTACTAATAGGATCAAAAGAACACCAGCAATTTTCTTCAGGTAGCTTTATATACTGTAACAAGACAAGCCTGCCTGTCAGTACGAAGATAACAGGAACGGATCTAGCTGAACACTGTGAGCAGGACGCACTGCACTAACTGTAAATAGTCTAGCTGCCTGACTGTGGTACTAATAGGATCAAAAGAACACCAGTAATTTTCTTCAGGTAGCTGTAAATACTGTAACAAGACAAGCCTGCCTGTCAGTAGGAAGATAACAGGAACGGATCTAGCTAAACTGAATACAGTGTATATATATATATATATGCAACACCTGGGATGCATATATATACACAATACACTGTAAGTGCAGCTAACTGACTGACTGTCCTGCCTAATCTAGCTAACTCAAATGAAATGACACTGTCACTCTCTCCCCCTCTCTATCTCTCAGCACACCGGAACACACTGCACAGGGCCGCCGTGCAGGCGGCCTTATATAGTGTGGGGTGTGTACTAATTCCCCTGAGCCATAATTGGCCAAAGCCTCCTTGACTTTGGCCAATTACGGCTCTCTGTTCATGCGGCGCCATGATTGGCCAAGCATGCGGGTCATAGTGCATGCTTGGCCAATCATCAGCCAGCAATGCACTGCAATGCCGCAGTGAATTATGGGCCGTGACGTGCCACGCGAATTTGGCGCGAATGGCCCATATCATTCGCAATTCGGCGAACGACCGAACAGCCGATGTTCGAGTCGAACATGGTTTTGACTCGAACACGAAGCTCATCCCTACCAACCAGCGATTCCCAATAGTTCTTAATGCAACTAACCACACCGCAAAAACCAAAGGGGTATCTATCCTCATCGCCAAACATTGCCACTTTCAAATCAACGACACCTACATCGACGAGGAAGCAAGGTTCCTCTTTGTAAAAGGTATTCTATCTGGCAAGCGGGTCACCCTTGCCAATATATATGCCCCCAATACTGGCCAAGTATCGTTCTTTAGAAACACATTGCAAAAACTCGCCACGTTCCAAGAAGGCCTTCTTGTTCTCGGAGAGGATTTCAATGTCCCCCTTAATCCCTTACACGATACTTCAATGGGCACCTCTACCATGCCATATAAAGCACTAAGGGCAATTAAAACGAAGTTACAGGAATTATCATTACACGACTCTTGGCGAACGCTCTACCCAGACGTGAAAGATTATACCTTTTATTCAACCCCACATAACCGACACTCGAGATTGGATTATCTCTTCCTCTCGCAAAGAGATTTGCCATTTCTAACCGCGGCCCCTATTGACCCCATGTATCTTTCGGACCACCATCCCATTTCTATGACTTTAGAACTCACAGACAATCCTCCCAGAGTCCCAATCTGGCGCCTAGACCCCTCTCTTCTCACGGACACATCCATCGCTTCTAGCATAGACAAACGACTGGTACTATACTTCCAAGAAAACCAATCCCCGGAGATATCACCTATGCTGAGATGGGAGGCGCACAAAAGTACCATACGCGGCAAATTTATAGCAATTTCAGCCAAACGCAGAAAAGAAAGAAATGCTCATATTGTAAAACTGACAACCCATATTCAAGAGTAAGAATGAGCTCACAAAAACTCCCAAGCAGTAGGGACCCTTCCAGATCTGATCCGAGCTAGAAATGACTTATTAGAGACACTAGATAAACAAATAAAAAGAAACTACATACTCTCCCAAAAAACTTTTTATGAATACGGTAACAAGTCCAGCAAACTCCTGGCAAGGGCTCTACGAGCAAAGAAAGCCTCCATGACTATCCACTCACTTACCGATACTAAGGGAAACAAAATGGTATCAAACGACCAAATAGCAGACCAGTTTATTTGCTACTATACCCATCTGTACAACTTACACCCCGACGACCCTCAGACTGATAACACCGGTAGACCAAGTAATTCGAGATTTCCTCAGTAAATACAGTCCGAAGCCCCTATCGGATGAATCGGCCAATGACCTGGAACAACCTATCTAACCCACAGAAATTGATCTGGTTCTTAAACAACTGAAACCCGGTAAAAGCCCAGTCCCAGACCGACTAACGTCGGGTTATTACAAAACTTTCCTTAACAGGCTTAAGCCACACTTCTTTTCTGCATATAACTCATTATCCTCCGAAAATCCCCCCCCCCCCGCGAGATCTACTAACAGCACACATCACGGTAATCCCTAAGCCGAACAAAGACACGTCCTTAGTCACTAATTACCACCCGATCTCATTATTAAATGTAGACCTCAAAATTTATGCAATTTTGGCCAATCGTCTCTTGCCTCTATTATCCAATCTCGTCTCTTTAGACCAAGTAGGTTTTATACCAGGTAGAGAGGCTAGAGACAACACGATCAAAGCCATTAACATTCATAAATGGCTAACCTCCACCCAACAACAGGGGTTCTTTCTGTCCCTGGATGCGGAGAAGGCGTTCGACAGGGTGGCCTGGGACTACATGAATGAAGTGCTTAAAGTGATAGGGATTCAAAACCGTATGCTTCAATTCATAATGGCCCTGTACTCTTCCCCAACCGCGAGAGTCCGGGTCAACGGTCACCTGTCGGGCGCCTTCTCCATATCCAATGGGACTCGACAGGGTTGCCCGCTGTCCCCCTTAATATTTGTTCTTACCCTAGAACCACTACTCCAGCGCTTAAGGTCCAATCCGGACATCAAAGGAGTGTCAATTTCAAATACTACATATAAGCTCTCTGCCTTCACAGACAACATTCTCCTATTCCTGACAGACCCGCACATCACTTTACCTAACCTACTTAAAGATTTTGCCACGTTCAATACCCTCTCAAACCTAAAAATCAATTTTGCGAAATCGGAAGCCCTCAACATATCTCTACATAAAGAGATTCTTGCACTCTGCCAAACAAATTTCCCGTTTAGATGGAATCAGAACACCATTACGTATCTAGGAATCAATCTACCATTCCAACTTTCCGACCTATATTCTAAAAACTACCTTCCTATTCTCCAAAAAATTCAAAAGGACCTAAAGGCATGGTCAACGGGAATCTTCTCTTGGTTTGGTAGGGCATCCATTCTTAAAATGAACATTCTCCCGAGAATACTATACATCTTTCAAACCATTTCCATAAAACTACCGAAAGCCTTTTATAATTCGTACCGCAAAGCCTGCAGTGACTTCATATGGGGCAAAGACCGTCCCAGGCTCAGCTTTGCACCACTGATTCTGCCCAAACTAAAAGGAGGCATTGGTCTACCAGACATTGCCAAATATCACGAGGCATGTCAATTGACAAGAATAGTAGACTGGTGTGTACACTCCCATACAAAAGCCTGGGTTACAATTGAACACAAATTCTCCAAAATACCAGTTAGACAGCTACCCTGGATCACCCCACACAATATTCCTCCGGCCTGCACACAACACCCCTTAATAGGTTGCACCCTCCAAACCTTTCAGAAGGCATGTCGAAGCCTCCACATCTCCTCCACACAAGGCCCGCTGACGCCAATCCGAAACAACCCGGAATTCCCAAACGGTATGTCCGATACATTCCTTAAAGATTTTTGGCCTCACAGTGACATACGCGCAGAACACTTCTTCTCTGAAAACGTCTTTCTATCTCACTCCAATTTACCTAAACAAACGAATGACCGACCATTCCCATATTTCCAAATCAGACACTTTCTCAACCACCCCCACAAACGTTTTGAATATGCCAGACAACTCACACCCTTTGAACAAATGTGTATCAAAACAGAACCACAAAGACACATGATCTCAGAAATATACTCTCTCCTATTTTCTGACCACAATCCTAAGTCAAATATAGCAACCCGTAGTTGGGAAAGAGAGTTGTCAATTGACTTGTCGCATGAAGACTGGGAAAATATCTACACATACATTCATAGAGGATCAATTAATGTCTCTGCACAAGAAAATAGCTTTAAAATATTCTCTAAGTGGTACAAAACCCCGGCAAGACTACACAAAATCACCCCCGCCATACCTTCTAATTGTTGGGGATGCTCTGATGAAGAAGGTTCTCTCTTACACATCTGGTGGTCATGCCCATCTATCCAGCCTTTCTGGAAAGAAGTTCATCACATCACCTCCAACATCACCACATACCAGATAGAATTTACCCCAGCACAAATGCTTTTACACCACTCCTCTATCCCAAAACGACACTACCAATGTTCCCTGGCGCTACATTTATTGAATGCTGCAAAGATGTGCATCCCATCCCTCTGGAAATCCCCCAAGCCCCCTACCACCGCAGCTTGGCTCAAACGTATAGCAAAAATAGCGGAAATGGAGGAATTGATTCATCAATCCAGAGACACACCCACAAACTTCAGGAAAATCTGGTCGTGTTGGCAACACTATCAGACAACCGACGAATATGCACGTCTACTCTCACAAGAATAGGATAGAACCCAAAAGGCCCCCCTCAAAAAAAAAAGAAGGAAGCACAATCCATCACTTACAACCTTCGCTTTATACTCCCTTACATCCCGACCAGTTGGTTCAAACATCACCATATCATAAAGAAGGCCGTTATACAACCCCTGAAACCTTAATACCTCTATTCACTCCAAACCCGTCCCTATTCCTCTTAATCACAAAATCACTTTCTACGAACCTCCCTATACCTCAGACTTTCTACCAGCCAGTTTAACCTCTCGTATGGTTTGCTAGTGGTCCGGAGACCGCAAACCAGACGTCTTTTGAGATATCATGTAAATATTGGCAATTGACAGTTGTCACCCTTGCACAACCACATAACAACCCCAATTAAATATCACCCATCTTTACATCCCTGACACTGAGCTTACACTCTCAAGCCATGGTCACCATATTTTCTATAGGCCTAAATTCCCCTAACCCGCCAATAAGGCGGATCCAGCCCACATAAATAAAATAACATAGATAGTTTATTAAACCATACAGAACGTTCCAAGGTGGTTCGCTACAGACATTACACATACCAAACAAGGAATCCTTGCATTGATTTATCTATTTAGCTAAATAAAGGGCTCAATGCCCCGGTTGAATGTTTGGTTACTGGTTATAGACTTAGGATTCCTTCTTTTTCTTAAACTTGCTTTATATAAATATGCATTGCTGTTTAATCATATTTATAAAACGTTAACTGTACCTAATACTATATATTAACATGTTGCTCTACGTTTGCAACACCTTTCTTATATATCGAGATTGTGTACTTCAACGTGTATTTCACCTTGTATGAACAATAAAAGTTAACTTTGGAAAAAAAAAATGTACACACAGCACCCCATATTGACGGAAAAACACAGGATTGTTGAGATTTTTGCAGATTTATTAAAAAAGAAAAAATAAAGTCCTAAGTATTCAGACCCTTTGCTGTGAAACTCATATATTTAACTCAGGCGCTGTCCATTTCTTCTGATCATCCTTGAGATGGTTCTACACCTTCATTTGAGTCCAGCTGTGTTTGATTATATTGATTGGACTTGATTAGGAGAGCCACACACCTGTCTATATAAGACCTTACAGCTAACAGTGCATGTCAGAGCAAATTAGAATCATGAGGTCAAAGGAACTGCCTGAAGAGCTCAGAGAGAGAATTGTGGCAAGGCACAGATCTGGCCAAGGTTACAAAAAATTTCTGCTGCACTTAAGGTTCCTAAGAGCACAGTGGCCTCCATAATCCTTAAATGGAAGATGTTTGGGACGACCAGAACCCTTCCTAGAGCTGGCCGTCCGGCCAAACTAAGCTATCGGGGGAGAAGAGCCTTGTTGAGAGAGGTAAAGAAGAACCCAAAGATCACTGTGGCTGAGCTCCAGAGATGCAGTCGGGAGATGGGAGAAAGTTGTAGAAAGTCAACCATTACTGCAGCCCTCCACCAGTCAGGGCTTTATGGCAGAATGGCCTGACGGAAGCCTCTCCTCAGTGCAAGACACATGAAAGCCTGCATGGAGTTGGTCTGATGAGACCAAGATAGAACTTTTTGGCCTTAATTCTACGCGGTATGTGTGGAGAAAACCAGGCACTGCTCATCACCTGTCCAATACAGTCCCAACAGTGAAGCATGGTGGTGGCAGCATCATGCTGTGGGGGTGTTTTTCAGCTGCAGGGACAGGACGACTGGTTGCAATCAAGAGAAAGATGAATCGGCCAAGTACAGGGATATCCTGGACGAAAACCTTCTCCAGAGTGCTCAGGACCTCAGACTGGGCCAAAGGTTTACCTTCAAACAAGGCAATGATCCTAAGCACACAGCTAAAATAACAAAGGAGTGGCTTCACAACAACTCTGTGACTGTTCTTGAATGGCCTAGCCAGAGCCCTGACTTAAACCCAATTTAGCATCTCTGGAGAGACCTAAAAATGGCTGTCCACCAATGTTTACCATCCAACCTGACAGAACTGGAGAGGATCTGCAAGGAGGAATGGCAGAGGATCCCTAAATCCAGGTGTGAAAAACCTGTTGCATCTTTCCCAAAAAGACTCATGGCTGTATTAGATCAAAAGGGTGCTTCTACTAAATACTGAGCAAAGGGTCTGAATACTTAGGACCATGTGATATTTCAGTTTTTCTTTTTATTAAATCTGCAAAAATGTCATCAATTCTGTGTTTTTCTGTCAATATGGGGTGCTGTGTGTACATTAATGAGGAAAAAAATGAACTTAAATGATTTTAGCAAATGGCTGCAATATAACAAAAAGTGAAAAATTTAAGGGGGTCTGAATACTTTCCGTCCCCACTGTATAAATAAAACCCCCACTTCTGCCCTCTCCTTATTACTCCAATCATCAAATCCTGCTTATTCTAAATCCACCTACTAATAAAATCCCCAGGATGATGGGGAATGTTTCTTTATATAAGTTACTCTCCTGTATTACCTTTCTCACCCTTCTGCTTCTCCTAACCTCTAGAGATATATCCCTAAACCCTGGGACTCCCTTTTAATTGTACCCAACACACCCATCACTAGGGATGAGCTTCGAGTTCGAGTCGAACTCATGTTCGACTCGAACATTGGCTGTTCGCAAGTTCGCCAAACAGCGAACAATTTGGGGTGTTCACGGCAAATTCGAATGCCGCGGAACACCCTTTAAAAGTCTATGGGAGAAATCAAAAGTGCTAATTTTAAAGGCTAATATGCAAGTTATTGTCATAAAAAGTGTTTGGGGACCTGGGTCCTGCCCCAGGGGACATGGATCAATGCAAAAAAAAGTTTTAAAAACGGCCGTTTTTTCAGGAGCAGTGATTTTAATAATGCTTAAAGTCAAACAATAAAAGTGTAATATCCCTTTAAATTTGGTACCTGGGGGGTGTCTATAGTATGCCTGTAAAGGGGCGCATGTTTCCTGTGTTTAGAACAGTCTGACAGAAAAATGACATTTTGAAGGAAAAACCCATTTAAAACTACCCGCGGCTATTGCATTGCCGACAATACACATAGAAGTTCATTGATAAAAACGGCATGGGAATTCCCCAAAGGGGAACCCCGAACCAAAATTTAAAAAAAAAAATGACGTGGGAGTCCCCCTAAATTCCATACCAGACCCTTCAGGTCTGGTATGGATATTAAGGGGAACCCCGGCCAAAATTAAAAAAAAAAATGACGTGGGGTTCCCCCTAAATTCCATACCAGACCCTTCAGGTCTGGTATAGATTTTAAGGGGAACCCCGCGCCAAAAAAAAACAAACGGCGTGGGGTCCCCCCAAAAATCCATACCAGACCCTTATCTGAGCACGCAACCTGGCAGGCCGCAGGAAAAGAGAGGGGGACGAGAGTGCGCCCCCCCCGTCCTGAACCGTACCAGGCCACATGCCCTCAACATTGGGAGGGTGCTTCGGGGTAGCCCCCCAAAACACCTTGTCCCCATGTTGATGAGGACAAGGACCTCATCCCCACAACCCTGGCCGGTGGTTGTGGGGGTCTGCGGGCGGGGGGCTTATCGGAATCTGGAAGCCCCCTTTAACAAGGGGACCCCCAGATCCCGCTCCCCCCTGTGTGAAATGGTAAGGGGGTACTTACCCCTACCATTTCACTAAAAAACTGTCAAAAATGTTAAAAATTACAAGAGACAGTTTTTGACAATTCCTTTATTTAAATGCTTCTTCTATCTTTCTTCATCTTCTGGTTCTTCTGGCTCTTCTGGTTCTTCCTCCGGCATTCTCGTCCAGCATCTCCTCCGCGGCGTCTTCTATCTTCTTCTCCTTGGGCCGCTCCGCACCCCTGGCATGGGGGGGAGGCTCCCGCTCTTCTCTTCTTCTTTTCTTCTCTTCTTCTCTTCTTCATTTTCTTCTCCGGGCCGCTCCGCACCCATGCTGGCATGGAGGGAGGCTCCCGCTGTGTGACGGCGCTCCTCGTCTGACAGTTCTTAAATAATGGGGGGCGGGGCCACCCGGTGACCCCCCCCCTCTGACGCACGGCGACTTGACGGGACTTCCCTGTGACGTCACGGGGAATGCCACAGGGAAGTCCCGTCATGTCCCGTGCGTCAGAGGGGGGCGGGGACTGTCAGGAATTGCTTCACCTGCTGGTGGCACTGTGGCTCCCAGACCTTTAGGCTGTAGTTCTGGTGTCCACTAGTGGGTGTCTCTCAGCAGCCAGAAGCTCATAGTAATCAGTCATCATCTAAAGCAACGTTTCTCAACCAGGGTGCTGCAGAAAGTTCCTAGGGGTTTCGCAGCAAAATGGCCAAAAAATCCCCAACTTAGGCCATTCTCCAGATAAAAATTCTACTTGGCACTTGGTTGGCCTTTCTGTATTACAGCGCTGTTTTGAATTTGCTTCCCGTTGCTACAGGCACTCAGAAAGCTAGCTGTGCAGGCCTCCCGACCATATCCTGCCAACCGATGACATCACAGATTTCTGGGATGTGCTGTAGCAGGCGATGGCATTTGCTGGCTGGCGTGCATGTGAGTGTGTGAGGAGAGGTGCAAAAACATAGGGTGGAGGCTGTACAGCAGGCTGCATATGAGCTCCTCTGAGCTCTGTGAGGTACAAGCAAATCTTGTGAATATAACTCCTAGCATGATAGGTTTAATTGCAGGCATGGTGATTGGTATCATTTTAGTTAATAAATATATAGATATGTGGTTTTCATTTATCACTTATGTTGCTTCATGTGATTATTAGAGATGGACCGAATGACCCCCCGTTCAGTTTGTGCCAGAACTCTCAAACATTGTAAATGTTTGGGCCCGAACCATGAACCCCATTGAAGTCTATGGGACCTGAACAGGAAAAATCAAAAGTTTCCATTTTGAAGGCTTATATGCAAGTTATTGCCCATAACAAGGATATGGGGGACCGGGTACTGCCCTGGGGACATGTATCAATGCAAAAAAAAAACTTTAAAAAAGTTTTTAAAGGAGCAGTGATTTTTTTTTTGTTTACAAAAGTTTTATTAATAAGATTAGTAAAAATGTTACAAAACATTGAGTACAGTATAAAATAGGGTTACAGAGATAAGCATTAGAGTAATGTATATATTCCTGAAGATGTTCGATAAGCAGAGATACTGAACAACCAATAGAAAGAGAGAATTCCAATAAAAGTCAAATGTAGCAGACTATCACATATAAGTAGGGTATAATCACCTAGTGATGAGAAAAGGATTCTGGTTTGTGTGTATTTTTGGAGTTGGTGAGAGATCTATATGTCTCATTAGTATAATGATTAATTATCAGACCAATACAACCATTTAGCATTAAATATGTGCATACTATCGTGTAGAGTATGATGAATTATTTCAGATAATTTAAGTAATTCCATCCTAGTCAGGACCTGCGGCCAAGGTAGGTTGTTAGATTTCCAGCTGAGAGCAATCATCCACTGAATAGAGCTGAATAAGGAGTGAATCAATCTAACACATGGGGATGGTATGTCAGGGATATTCACATATAATATGCAAATTTGAGGTGAAAGACTGATTCCCTTTTTCGCAATTGAATTTATTTTCAAAGAGGCAGCATTCCATACTGGATCTAGGTGCTTACAACTCCAGAAGATATGGAGATATGTGCCAGATTCAGAACAACCTCTGAAACATCCTGGAGGGGCTGATGGGTAAAAGGAGTGTATTATAGAGGGGGTCAAATATAGTCTAGAGAATAGTTTGGTTGGTGTTTCCCTAAACGAGACTGCTAGATTGCATTAATGGCGGTTATCAATCATCTTGTTCCAAGTTTCTATGGGGAAAGTACAACCTAACTCAGATTCCCATTGTAGCATTGGTTTGGATTTTTCAGGCATCATATTGTTGTTGATATGTCTATAAAGCAGAGAAATCAAACCTTTATCTCTTGCGGTGTTTATACAAATATGTTCAAGTAAGGTCATGGGGGGTTGGTAGTTTAGTGAATAATGTTCTGTATAAAAGTGTTTGATTTGTAGATAATGTGTAAGTTCAGAAGAGGGGAGGTTATATTTGGATTGGAGCTCAGAAAAAGTATAGAACCCCTTGTTTGATATCAACGATTTCAGGGTAGTCAAGTTATTGTCACGCCAATGAGGGAATGGATTACTATCGTTGAGATTTTGAGATAGTCTAGGGTCACCTAAAAATGATGCTAGAGGAGGGGTATCTGAAGAAACTTTAATGGATTTGTTAATTTTAGTCCATGTTTGTAGAGTGTGAGCTACTATGATGTTTAGTTTAATGATCTTGTGGTAAAGGTTTGGAGTGCACCATGGAAGGCCTTGTAGGTGGTAAGGGGAGATTGAGGATGCTTCAAATTTAAGCCATGGAATGTGTAGGGTGGGTGCAAACCAATGAGCCAGCTGTGTAAGTTTGGTTGCTATGAAGTATTGCCAGATATTGGGCATTCCAAGTCCGCCTAGCTTTTGAGGTCTAAACATGAGGGTATAGCTGCATCTTGTTTTTTTATTCGACCAAATAAATGTATTAATCTCCCTTTGTAGGCCTTCAATTTTGGTTTTAGGCACATTGATGGGTAGAGCACGGAAGTAATATAGTATTTTGGGGAGAATTGTCATTTTGAAAGCGCAGATCCTACCCAGAAGGGAGATATGATACGTAGACCATGTTTTAAGTAGTGCGCTGATGTGCGAGAGAAGGGGAGAATAATTGCTTTTATATAGTGATTTGTAGTGGGGTGTGATGTGAACACCAAGATATCTAAATGACTTGGTGCACCATATAAATTTAAAATTTTGTTGTAAGTTGGTGATCAAATCATGGTAAAGGTTGATAGGCAGGGCCGAACATTTATTCAGGTTAATGCCTAAACCTGATATGGAGCGAAAATAATTAAGTTCGGATATGAGATTGGGAATAGATATGATTGGGTTTGTGATAAATAATAAGGCATCATCTGCGTAGAGGCTTAATTTGAATTCATTAGAGTTTTTAAGGTATACGCTAATGTTAGTGTTGTTTCTTATGGCTTGTGCTAGGGGTTCTAAGGCTAATGCGAATAGCAATGGGGAAAGGGGGCAGCCCTGTCTAGTGCCTCTGCTTAAAGAGAAAAACTCTGAGTTATGGCCTGGGATTTTGATTCTGGTTTGGGGGAGGTGATAGAGAGCGTTAAAACCATGGATAAATTTGTCAGAAATACCAAATTTGGGGAGTAAATGGTTCAAATATGACCAATTCACGCTGTCAAATGCCTTGTGGATGTCTAGGCTGAGTAGGCAGACAGAACGGGAGAAGAGGTTAGCATCTTGGACAATATTAGTAACCAGTCTGATGTTATCGGTAATCTGTCGGCCCGGGATAAAACCTGTTTGATCTATGTGTATAAGGGATGTGATGACGGATGCTAATCTGTCTGCGAGAAGTCTGCCGAAGATCTTCAAGTCATTATTGAGGTCTGAAATAGGGCGGAAGTTTTGTGGTAGGGTGTGATCTTTGAGAGGTTTGGGGATAAGAGATAAGTTCGCTAACAGCATGTCGTCAGGGAATTGTCCGCCCATAAGGATATGATTAAAGAGTTTGGTTAGTCTGGGTACTAAGAGAGGTGCAAATTTTTTATAATACGATGAAGTAAAACCATCTGGGCCAGGGGCAGTCGATGTTTTGAGTGATTTAATAATATTGGCAATTTCCTGATCTGTGCAGGGATCACTGAGGGTGGAGGCTTGTTGTGCATTAAGTGTAGGTAGATTAATATTATTTAGCCAGTTGAGCGAAGTATGGTGGGGTTGAGATTGAGGGCCGGAAAGAAGATCTTTATAAAATGTAGAGAAAATATCTAAAACTGCACGAGGGTGAGTAACCAGGTTACCAGTGCGGTCACGTAGCTTATATATGTGAGGGGGTTTGTGCTCCTGATTGAGCTTTTTGGCAAACATGGTGGAAGTAGAATTGCCATGTAGTAAAAATTTGGCTTTTGAAAATCTAAGGGACCTCTCAGTGTTTGATGAAAGGATAGAATCTAAAGCTTGATGCTTAGATTGAATTTGGGTTGTAATCTCGGGAGAGGGAGATTGGCCTAGCTTTATGTATAAGAGGTCTAGGTCTTTAGTGAGGGTCTTGATTTCTGTAAGTTTAATTTTATTTTTGGCAGCTGCGATGCTGATCAAGTGTCCTCTAAGGACTGCTTTGTGCGCTGACCAGAGTAAGGTGGGGGATATGTCCTCAGTTGAATTATTGGTAAAATAATCTTCAATGTGTGTATGCATATTTTGAATTATGGATGGATCAGAAAGGAGGGAATCGTTCAGGCGCTAGTTAAATGGTGTAGGGGTAAGACCTATATGAGAAGTATCAAATGCAACCATGTCATGGTCAGACCATGGACAAGGGTGGATTCGAGCTTTCGAGGAGTTAGCCAGAAGAATGGGGGTGCTAAAAATATAGTTAAGTCTGGCATAACAGTCATGTGGGTGAGAGTAATGGGTATAAGCTTTTATGCCAGTGTTGTGAGCTCTCCAAGAGTCAATCAGTTGGAATTTACTTAGTGAGCGATTGATTGATTTGGAGAAGGCCTTAGAGGATAGAGTGACCCTGCTTCTATCTAGAGAGGGATGTGCGGTTAAATTAAAGTCTCCTCCCACTATCATATGGGGGGAGCTAAAACGGTCTAGGGTTTCGAAAAAATTATTAAAGAATGTTGTTTGGGCTTCGTTGGGGGCGTATACGGACGCGATTGTTAGTGAACGTTTGTTCATTGTGCCTTTTAGTATAATATAACGGCTATCCACATCTCTAAATATGTGTTGAATTTCGAAAATAATAGTGTTACGGATAAAAATTGCTACGCCTCTAGATTTATTAGCGAATGTGGTAAAATAGTGTTGGTTGTATGTTTTATCGAAATAAAGGGGATGATTTGCTGTAGAGAAATGTGTCTCTTGGAGAAGAATGATGTCTGCACCCAGTCTCTTATAGTGTCTAAATGCCTTTTTGCGTTTGTGAGGGGAGTTAAACCCTTGAGTATTGTGTGAAAAAACTCTAATGCCGCGTACACACGAGCGGACTTTACGGCGGACTTTGCCCGGCGGATTTTTCGACGTACTTTACGACGGACTTTCTGAATGAACGGACTTGCCTACACACAATCCACCAAAGTCCGTCGAATTCGTACGTGATGACGTACGACCGGACTAAAACAAGGAAGTTCATAGCCAGTAGCCAATAGCTGCCCTAGCGTGGCTTGTTGTCCGTCAAACTAGCATACAGACGGCGGACTTTTCGACCGGACTCGATTTCAACGGATACATTTTAAACAAGTTTCAAATCTAAGTCCGTCCAACTTTTGAGCAAACAAAGTCCGCTGGAGCCCACACACGATCGAATTGTCCGACGAAATCCAGTCCGCCGGGCAAAGTCCGCCGTAAAGTCCGCTCGTGTGTACGCGGCATAAGACCCATATTTAAGGGAAAAGTACAAGCTAATTATATAAGTTAAGCAAGTGGGGTATCTGACAGGGTATTGAAACACAAGAATATAGATAATGAAATATATACGTCTATGGTTGCAGTCAATTTTATACCTAGAAATAAGCAGTATGTGATGTAGTTTAAAACAGTAATTTATGTTAAGGGAACATCTGTAGTACAGTGTGATGCATTTTCTTTCCCGTAAACCTACAAAAAAGTAAGGATGAAATCTTCCTGAGAGCATTCTAAATAGAACAAGTGCCATAAGGGCAAAACATTGAAGTATATAATATATCATAAAGGAGCCAGAAGACTGGAAGTCTACTGACTAATACAAACTTAAGGAAGGACACTAAGGTCCAAAACTCTCAAACCAGGCCCCGTGCGGATCCCCTAAAATTGAGGGGGCCACACCGAGCCGAGAATGAGAGTACGGGGTCAAACCAGCGGCGGCGGATGTGCCAGGCAAATATATTAGATGCAGTATACAATATGCATGGTTATAGTAACGATCTAAACAAAATCATAACCAATAACAAAAAATTCCAACATTAAGCACAAATTGAGAACTGGTGGCTCTAAAGCCAAATAGTGAATCGTATGTCTAATAAGTTCTCTTTGGAAAAAGAGAGGTCAGAGTACTGTATATAGAATTGAAAAAAAAAAAAGGGGGTGGGGAGGGGGGGACCCACAGCAGCCCCTCTCATTTTATATGTGTCCCCAGAACACGGTTTGGGCAAATATACCCTTTCTGATGTTGGGGATGATCGAAAAAATGTTTACAAGCCGGATCTTGAGAAGGTTGGCGCCATCTTCTTTGTTCTCTTGAGTTACGACGTGAAGAAGGGGTGGACCAGATAGGGAGGCCTGGGGTGTTACAGGGAGACGCTTTGGGGGTTCAGGTTCCAGCAGGCCAAGTTTGACGAGTAGCTCTTTCCCCTCTATAATGTTGTAGACTGTGTGAGTGGAGCCATTATGCATTACCGACAGCTCAAAAGGGAAACCCCATCGATACCTAATTCTGGCTGTTTGCAGGATAGTAATGACTTCTTTCATCCTGCGTCTGCGATCCAGGGTGGCTGGAGAGATGTCAGGGTAAATTTGCAATCTGAAGCCATCTAGCTCAATATTTGGTGTGTTTCTGGAAGCCCTCATGATATCCTCTTTGGTGAGGAAGTCCTTCATACACATAATGATGTCGCGAGGGGGTCTATCTGGGGGTGGTTTAGGGTGAAGGGCTCTGTGGATCCTGTCGCATGCAAATGCTGACATGGGTCTGTCAGGTAGAAGCGTGTGAAAGACCTTTGACACTGCAGGAAAGAGCTCAGTGACAGACTCTGGAATACCGCGGACTCTGATGTTATTGCAGCGATTACGATTCTCCAAATCCTCCACGTGTGCTTGCATGTAGGAAAAGCTATCAGCCAGTGTTTCATAATCTCTTCTAAGGTCACTGTGAGCCAGAGAGAGTTCGTCATGCTTAGTCTCTAGTATATCTGTGCGGCTTCCAATATTAGCAATTTCCTGAGTCAAAGCATTAGTGGATTTGTGGAGCTCATGCTGTATTTTATTAGCTAGTTTATCATAAATAGCTGACAGGCTAGAGTCCAGATCTGCCTTAGACAAAGGGGGATTGTACTCACATTCTTTATAGGAGAGTTGCTGTTGTGGTGTGGAGCTGTTGGAGGCTGCACGTGTGCCGGCGCCGTTTTGGGACATCTTCCTCTGCTTTAGCTCCAGGCTGAGCAGATAATTAGTGATGGAGTGTCCGGAGCGGCGTTTTCCCTTCTTTTTTTTGCGGATTGCATGCACCGCTATGTTCTCCGGGGGTGATGGAGTATTTCAGGCCGTTTTGGAGGATATTAGCCCCGGGAATCGTGCCTGGCAGTTCCGGACCAACAGAGCTCTCAGCACTCGCATCTATCCAGCATCGTGCCACGCATGCGCCCCCCAAAGGAGCAGTGATTTTAATGATGCTTAAAGTGAAACAATAAAAATTAAACATTCCTTTTAACAAGTGCCTGGGGGATCCCCTTAGTCTGCCTGAAGTTGCACATCTGTACCATGTATAACCTTTCTTCAGCAAAACTAATATTTGTAAAGAAAAAAAAACTACATTAAATTGATTTTCCCTGCAAACATTCTTTATTTCGTAAACAACAGCTTGGGGAACTAGTCTATATGATGAGGCCACATTTTAGTGCACTCGGAACAAGATTAGAGATTTTTTTGATAAATTCTGATGTCTCTTTGGCAGACTTTGGATGGAAATAACAAAGTTTTGCACCACAGTGAGCAAGCATTATGTGAAGAAGCCAAATTATAGTACACTCAGGCCAAGATTAACATTTTTTTCTAGCTAAAGTCTCTTTGGCAGACTTTGGATAGAATTAACAGGTGCAAAAAAATTGGTCTTTGGGTGTTGTTGGTGCCTTCATCCTTTGACCCCATGGAGGTATTTTTTATGAAAGCAAGAATTGGCCTTGCTGTGCAAAATTTTTATTTAACCCCCCCGTCAAACTGTTGCAGTCTTTGGGTGTTGTTGGTGCCTTCACCCCATAACCTTCTAGAGGTAGTCTTCATGAAAGCAAGAATTGGCCTTGCTGTAAAAAATTTAACCTGACACCCTTGTCAAACGCAATAATTTAAAGTAAATCACTCATGTGCCACATCCGTAAAATTCATTGGAAAAGAAAAAAAGAAACCCTCTAGGTTGGACTTTGGAAGCACATTGGAGCAACAATATATTGTCTTAAAAAATAAAATTTTATTAAACATAAATATATAGACATAAGCAATATAAAATTATAAAAAGGTATCATCCATTGACAGCCACGTGATGGCCAGAAAAGGTGGATGTTACATATACCCAACGAACGACATGATGTTTCAACAGTATGACATCAAAACATGCGTGAGCCCCTGTGTGTCAATGTGTTTTTCTGGATCGCTTCCTAAGGACACACACTGGGGGGGTCTCACTACATGGAATAGAAGAACACATTATCTCACAACATATTCACATATATATACATGGAAAGTTATACATAAAAATATATCAGAGAATATAAACATTATATTTGACAATTTTATTAAGGTTGGTCATGCATTCATATTCATCTGATCCGGGCATACGCCACTGTCTACACAGGACTTTCCCTGGATGGGTGCCAAAACCAGGATTTCAAACTTGGAATATATATCACAAATGGTGGCTACAGAGCATAAAAAAGAGAAAAGAGGACAAAGAAAACAAGGGAGTATTATATAGCAATCACCTATAATGGATGGATTTATCAGCTGCCGTCTTGATGTAAAGCACATATCTCAATAGAGATACATGAATAAGGGGCTGTCTTACTTACTTCAGCCTCTAGGGGCAAATCAAAGCTTGTATGGTAGACTTATCATCAGACGTAAGTAAAGTATTAGCTGTACTGAAGTCAGTAGTCACATTCACATCGGATAGTGATTACAGCCCATTTAAAACTTTAACGTTGCATGAAGATTATCTATTTCACAGCTATAACCGCATATATCCAACAGAGAGGCAGCACCTAGATGAGACCAAACAAATGCAGAAGAGTTAATTCTATGAAACCAATACACCTTCTAACAAGCTTAATAACCTTACCACAGCCAATAAGATAGATAGATGCAGTTTATAATCAGCTCAGCATAGTTGGTACGTGTGCCTGTATATCTTCCCCTGAAAACTACAACTGCATAAATCCGCAGAGGGGGAGGAGGGGGACCATACCTAAATGGGGCCAAAACAAATACAGAGGAGGATAGTTTAGTAAAACCAATACACCTTATAGCAAACTTAGTAGCCTCAAAAAAGCCAATGAAATAGGTATATACATCTTATAACCAGCTCAAAAAGTTAGTCAAACATACCTATAATGTGAACCTGTATATCTTCCCCTGAAAGTACCATCTATTTGGGGGTGAGTGTGCACCCTATTTATACACACACATTTGTGTGTCCTAATTGGCACCATTGCGAGCCGCCGCTCGCAGACCACACAAGCAGTGATGTCAAACCGCAAACACATGATCGCATGACGCATATTGCGTCATCAAAGGGCGTGGTCAGCTGCTTAGTTAGTAGGCAGCCATACGTATCCACCCCCTTGATGACGCAATGCTGTGTGTCGCACACGCCCATAGGAGTCACAGAGAAGATCATCCCAATAGATACAGCCCATATAGCGTGCTTATATCTATGTATTTATGTTTAATAAATAGTGATTTTTAAGACAATATATTGTTGCTCCAATCTGCTTCCAAAGTCCGACCTAAAGGGTTTCTTCTTTTTCTTTACCCTTGTTAAACTGTTGCAGAAAATTTGTCTTTGGATATTGTTGGTGCCTTCACCCTGTAACCTTCTAGAGGTAGTCTTGATGAAAGCAAGAATTGGCTATGCTGTAAGAAAATTACATTTAAAGCGCCTGTCACACAGTTGTGGGAAAAAAAATGGTCTTTGGGTGTTGTTGGTGCCTTCACCCTGTAACTTTCTAGAGGTAGTCTTGATGAAAGCAAGAATTGGCATTGCTGTAAAAAAAATAATTTGATGCCCGTTTCACACAGTTGTGGAAAAATTGGTCTTGGCTGGTTACCTGCAGTTTCCCATAGAGTATGTGTGTGTCTGTATGTGTGAGTGTCTGTTTTTGTATGTGTGTGTGTGTGTCTGTCTATATGTGTCTGCGTATGTGTGTGTTTATTTGTATGTGTATATTATGTGTATGTATGTTACTGTTAATTCTGACCCCTATTCCTGTAGTATCAGAAGTGCTTTTTTAGGGCTTGTTCATAATAGCAACAAGGACTGCTGCATTTGACAGGCAGTGAAGTGGCAATATGACGCTTTTTCACTGCCTGTTTTTACCCCTTAAATGCGGCATTTTTACGCCACAACTGCGTGCAATACACACAGTTGCTGTTCACTTGCTGTGCATCCCCATTCACCTGGGGGTATACTTCCAGCCACAGCATTTGTACACCCCCAGTTACTGCCTCTGCAGCTAAAGGGGGAGCAGTAGGGGGTCATAAAAAACAGCTCAACTGCATGGTTTTGTGGTTTTGTGCCTGGTGTTCTCTGTGCATATCCATACATTTCTGGTCATACCTGTTTTACAGGATACCAGCAGTTGGTAGCCTTGACATAACACCAAGGCTAGAAAGGACCAGAAGTGTCTGCACAGGTAAGCAATCTTGGCTCTGCTGTTGTTTGCTGCAATATGCATTCTGAGGAGGTCGTATACTATGCTTTGCTAGTGACATAGGAAAGGGAATTTTGCCAGTTTGCCACCAAATGCTGAAGGAGTGAGCCAGAGATCAGCTATAAGAATGTATTTGTCATGCTCACTCCCTATTTCATCAAGGCAGGTGGTTGTTTGGTGTTGTTCAGCCCTTGAGTCAACTTTGTGCAGGGTTGGCTTTGTCTTCTATTCCTAAAGGTGGTGATGAATTTTCTTCTCCTTTTAGTGTGTCTTAGGTGGAATCTTTGGCGTGGCCACTTGAATATGATAAGCCCTACTATTTTGATAATTATTTGTATGTTCATGAGAGGCTCTTCTGGATTGCATTAATGCTGTATGTTCTCTAGTTACACAAGGAAAGGTGTGAACTGAGTTTTGTTCAACCCCTCTTACAAACCTGGTCAGATATATTGCACTCAGTCAGCTTGCACCAATTCACTGCTGATGCCTCACACCAGCTTGCTCAAGTATCTTCCTTTCTGCAACCCATGGCAACCACAGTTGCAGCCCAGTATACTCTACTCCATTAATATGTCAGTACCCTGTCTCCACTAGCTGCACTTCTCCTGCCTTTAACCCACTGAAGATTTCTCCTTCTACTCAATTGCTATTGGCACCCCATTAGTCTGGTGGTCCTGTTCCTAATATCCAGCCTGATTGTCCTGTTCCTGATGCCCAGACTGATGTCTGCTGCCTGATGCTCAGCCTGATGGTTTGCTGCCTGATGCCCAGTCTGACAGTCTGCTGTCTGATGGTGAGCTGGAAGGTCCTGTGCCTGATGCCCTGCTGGAGGGGCCTGTGCCTGATGCCCAGCCAGAGGGTACTGTGCCTGATGCCCTGCAAGGGGGCCCTGTGCTTGATGCCCTGCCAGAGACTCCTGTGCCCGATGACCCACCTGCCTCTGACGGTCCTGTGCTTGATGTACCTGCTGTTTTCAGGGACTTGGAGTATCAGCCAGTTGTTTAACCCCAGCGGTGGGGTACCCAGTCAGTCACCTGACCCAGGCCGTGGGACACTTTTCCTATTAATCTTGGTAGCAGGGCATCTCATTGGGCACTACTTTAGCCTACAAGGAACTTTTTCTCTGCACTTGTTCAGAATGGATATCTTTTATGGACTCATACAACTATGGCTGGTTGGAGCATCTGAAGGACACTCCTTAGAGGGGAGGTACTGTCAGGAATCGGTTCACCTGCTGGTGACACTGTGGCTCCCAAAACTATAGGCTGTAGTTCTAGTGTCCACCAGCAGGTGTTTTTCAGCAGCCAGAAGCTCATAGTAATCAGTCATCACCTCATGCTCATTGGGGAAAGAGTATTTAGTCTTTCTTGTGCTACTTTCCCTTGCCTTGGTGTTTTTCCCATGTGCTTCTGACCGACGTTCCATGTACCTGCATCTTGCTCCTGTTTCTTATCACCCACCTGCTTCTTGTGTACCCTCTCCTTGTCCTGGCCTGCTCCTTGCCCCTTCTGCCTAATCTTCTGTGTATGACCCTGGCTCTGACACTGACTACTCTTCTTAGTCTTACCCTCTCATCTGTACATAGATGGCTTGACTAGTTGGTTTGGTGTATTCTGTGTGATCTCTCTCACCTATTTAGCTTTGCTGGTTCTCAGTTTATGTTTACTATGTTGTTTTTTTTACTGCCATTGCTCCCTTATAAACCACATTAGTTTATATATCACATATTTGTGCCTTGTGTTCTCTATGCATGTCCATACATTTCTGGTCACGCCTGTCTCACAGGATGTCAGCACTCGGCATCCTTGACAGGGACTTTTGTGCTTATGTTTCCTTTTACTATTTAGTTAACCTGTTAATCAGAGCCATAGCGGGGGTAAATGTCATCCAAGGAAGCCATTTTAGATCTCTACCCCAATAGCACTGCCTGAGTGTGTGTGTGTGTGTGTGTGTGTGCACAATCACATACACACACACACACAACACACACACATGCAGTCAGCTCAGTGACTCAGAGCCTTTTATAAGTGAAGGCTCAGCATCACTGAGTAAAAAGCTCTGTCTTGCTACTACACTGGTTACACAGGCCAGTGCAGTGGCCAGCAACTCTGTGCTCACTGCCCCTGAGTCTAACTGTCTTCACATCACTGAAGAGGCTTGGGCACTGTGCTTATGTGACAGGCACAGTAGCTAGGCAGGGAGCTCAGTATATCTGGGCCTGTGATTTTATCAGACTCAGCATCACTGAGCTGCACTGAGGACAGAGTGTCCAGTATGGGGTAACCATACTTCCTGCTGGCTGAGGTGACTGCTTCAACTGGCCTTAGTGTTGGAATGGCAATGCTGGTACCAAACACTGACCTGCGACAAGCATCATTAAAACTAAATGATGAAGAAAAGAAAAGGTTGACAGCCAAGAAGTGTGAACTTACAGATTCCTATTAACTCTTAGCTTGTGTAAAATGTCAAACCATGCTACTAAGTAATGGTTCTAAGTAAAAGTCTTTTTAAATAAAATAAATTGCACCAAAATTATAAAGACTGGAAAAAGGAAAAATAATATGTATTGCCCCTAGTAAGCAATTATATCCTAATTGTATTTTTTCAGGTCCTTTAGAAAATCAAACCCGATTTAATTTTTTTCCTTCTTCCAGTTTTTATGAATGCTGTTGGCTATTGTCCAGTATTAGTGTCCAAACTGAATAGGTGCAAAGTGAGTGTGCTGCCTACCTATAAGGAGATGGTGCCCTTTGCACCTCCTCAGTAAGGCTGGCCATACACCTATAGATTATCTGCAGATTTTCTATGGTTAGATGGAAAAAGTGGGAGATCCCTCCATCCACACAGTTTAGCGAACATGGAGAGATCTGTTGCACATTTTCTATCTAACCATAGAAAATCTGCAGATAATCTATAGGTGTATGGCCAGCTTAAGGTCGGCTATTATGGTGCAAAGAGCACCATGTTGTGTCAGACAGAGCACTCCCTGACTTTTTTAACTTTTACAGATTAAAAAAAAAAGGGGGAATGCACTGTCTACCACAGGATGGTGCACTGTAATAGCCAACACTGTAATAGCCACCATCTTGTGGAAGGCAGAACACTCACTGTGTTCACATTAGCTTAATTTTCAATTAATCACAGAATAAAAAAAAAACAAAAACAAATAAAAAATTACCAGCCTTGAACACACTGACTTTTCTTTAGGCTAGGTTCACATCTAAGCGGGTGCGAGAAGGTGTGTAATTGCACACCTTCCTGCACTGGCAGAGAATAAATACACTACTGCTAAGGAGATTTGCGGAGGTACACTACAATGCGGGAAACCCTCAATCCACTCACGTTTCATGCACCTCATTCAAATCGCACCCCACTTGCAATCTGCAGTGGGTGTCAGTGCTATCTTAAAGTGGTTGTAAACCCCCCAAAAAATTTAAAAAATAAAAACCTGCAAGACAAATATATAATGAGCTAGTATGCATAGCATACTAGCTCATTATGAATTACTTACCTTAGATCGAAGCCCCCTCTGTGGTCCTTGTACATCGCTCCCGGAGTTACTTCTGGGTATTGTGGGCTCCAGCGCTGTGAATGGCCGGACCCCGATAACGTCACTCCTGCACAGCACAGTAAGCCTGGTTTCACGCTATAGTTTGCATGTAAATCGCACAAGAACTGCACCGTGCCTGTGCACAGGGAGCACAGCATTTCCTGTACCACATATGTATGAACCAGGGGTAAAACAGGGCCAAGGCATGCCACTGAGGGAAGCAGAAAGTCCAGCCTGGCTCTGGCACTGGCAGACATGTTGTGGTGCCAACTGATGACCCAGTAAGCTGGTGAACACCACAACAAGCTTGCCAGTGCTAAGCTGGACTGTTAGTAACACAAGCAATAGAAAACTCAGCTTAGCTTCAGTCAACTGTCAGTAACACAAGCAATGCAAAATTTAGCCCAGCCAGCCTCAATAACATACTTTGTCAGTTGCAACACAGAATTACAGACAGTCTCTTACTGACTCATGATTACCTAGTATGAACAGCAGAATGCCAGCAGCAGCACAGCAGTCTGAGCAGTGGTAAGTCTGAGGACACTCTCTGAGACTAGGCAAGAGAGAAAGATGGACATACCTGGATAGGACAGAAAGAGGGAGTGACCAACTAGTTTAGGAAAGGGAGCCGTGCCACGTCCAATAATCTATAGATACAAGACAAAGGGTTCCCCTGGGTGGACTTTACCGGCACTTGCAAAGGTAAACAGGTAGGGACAGCACCTGGATAGGTGCTACCTGGATAGGACTACCTGGATAGGACAGCAGCAGTTCATCCATGTGGGGGGCTGGCGGCTACACAGCACTTTACAAGCACTCTGTACTTCAGGGCCCAGGCAAAGCTCCTCTCCCAAGCCCAAGGTTAGAGTGGCACTGCAAGCCAATGGGAATACATGGTGTGCGGTGGGCAGGACTACACATACCGCCGGCTCCCACTGTGCTGCCTGGTGATATATCTGACAGCCTTCAGCTTGAGCCCGATAGACTGGCATGGCGGTGTACCACAACATGCATGTGGGTATGCCTAATGATCAATTACACTTGCTGCAGCGGCATTATTACACTCTGTGTGCAACTGACTGCAGTGTTGCCTGTCGCTGGTGCCATGTTCAGCTGCAGAACAGGCACATCATGCATTTCATTTTGGCCCTGAGGGGGGTTTGAACACCCCTGACTCCCCCCTTATCTACGCCCCTGATAACATTCAGTCACATGCTATGAAAAGCATTCTGAATGGGGGTGACTGGTTCATTATTATTATTATTATTATACAGGATTTATATAGCGCCAACAGTTTACGCAGCGCTTTACAATATAAAAGGGGAGACAATACAGTTATAATACAATTAAAAACAAGAGGATTAAGAGGGCCCTGCTTAGAAGAGCTTACAATCTAATAGGGTGGGGCAGGTGGTACAAAAGGTTGTAACTGTGGGGAATGAGCTGGTGGAAGTGGTAGGAGATTAGTTGGAGACGTGATAGGCTTTCCTGAAGAGATGAGTTTTCAGGGATCGCCTGAAGGTAGCAAGAGTAGGGGATTGCCGGATAGATGGAGGTAGCAAGTTCCAGAAGATGGGAGAGGCTCTGGAGAAATCCTGGAGACGAGCATGGGAGGAGGAGATGAGAGAGCTTGAAAGCAGGAGGTCTTGAGAAGAGCAGGGAGGTCGATTTGGGTGAAATTTGGAGACAAGATTAGTGATGTAGCTCGGGGCAGAGTTGTGAATGGCTTTGTATGTTGTGGTTAGTATTTTGAATTTAATTCGCTGGGTGATTGGGAGCCAGTGTAGGGATTGGAGTAGAGGGTTGGCAAACACTGAGCGGTTGGTAAGGTGGATAAGTCTGGCAGCAGCATTCATGATAGACTGAAGAGGGGATAGCCTATGGAGAGGAAGGCCAATGAGAAGGGAGTTGCAATAGTCAAGGCGAGAGATAACAAGGGAGTGAATGAGGAGCTTGGTGGTTTCATTTGTTAAAAAGGGGCAAATTTTAGAGATGTTACGGAGGTGAATACTACAAACTTTTGACAACAATTGGATTTGAGGCTGAAATGACAAGTCAGAGTCTAGGATTACACCTAGTACCCTGGCGTGAGGGGAGGGACTGATGGTTGCATTGTTGATTTTGATGGAAAAGTCATGGAGGGGGGGATGGGCGGGGGGGATAATAATAGCTCAGTTTTAGAGAAATGTTTTGTGTTATGATGAGAAAAACGGCAGTGCCTGCCTCTCTTTGGAGTATTTAACCCTGTGTACAGCATGCCACCAAAACGAAATTTCTATTGCAGGGGGTGCCTAAAACATGATTTTATCTTAATGCAGACTTCTGGGGAAATCAGTGAGCCAATCACACAAGCAGGAAATTATATTTCTGGGGGTGTCCTGTACATCAACAGTGTACACTCCAGGTTGCAATATTGTACAGAACTGTAGGTTAAATTGTACAGAAAATTGCAGCAATTGTAGATTGAACAGGAAAGGTAATTTTTAATAACATTAAATTGCAACATTTGGCCAGTGTAGCAATTGCATTTGCTATATTTTTTAGTCTTTCAAATGGTTTTCATTTAAGATAAAGTACAACCAGAATATTGCAGGTCTTTACAAGGTCAGGCAAGAAATACAACATTTCATGTCACAAAAATACAGATAATTCAAGCTTATCACCTTTGATCAATAAGTTGTCATTAATTTTTCATTCAAACATATAGACCCTATTGTATATATTAAAGGAAATATATTCTTAATCACACACACAATTTCACCTCTGAAAAGGTGGAGAGGGAATTGAAACAGAAAAAAATAAAATAAACAGAAACCAACAGAACTAACCGTTATTAGACATCAATAAGCAGAAGAACCTATCCACCCTAGCGAGAAAATCAGATTGTATGCTTCTACAACTTGAGTTTGGGAAACTCTATTTATCTACAAGTAACGTTACCTTTTAAAAATTATAGGCAAAAAATTCATATTGAAATGAATCATTGACTCTATTAATAACTTCGGATAGATTGGGGGCAGACTACCCACGTCCCCATATTGCCGCCAACATAAAGGGGAGGAGTCAGGGAAAATTCAAGATAATTTGAATGGAGTTAAGTAACTCCTAGAAATTCCACCTTTCCTGAATGATCACTTTGCTAATTACTGGCAAATATCACTATTGGGATTTAATTCTGCTAGTCGATGCTGACAAAGTAGGTGTTGAATTTGTTCTAAGGAGAATGGGCTATTGTTTGTAACCTCTAATGCCACGTACACATGACCGGAATTTGGCCAGCAAAAGACCGATGAGAGCTTTTGGTCGGAAAATGCGACCGTGTGTATGCTCCATCGTAATTCACGCCAGCAAAAGATTGGGGGCAGGTTCTCAATTTTTCGGTCGGAAATGGTTCCTATCTGAAAATGCGTTCGCCTGTATGCAATTCGGACGCGCAAAAATCACGCACGCTCGTAAATAATTCGACGCATGCTCAGAAGCATTGAACTTCATTTTCTCGGCTCATCGTAGTGTTGTACTTTACCGCGTTCTTGACGGTAGAAAGTTCAGAGAACTTTTGTGTGACTGTGTGTATGCAAGGCAAGCTTGAGCGGAATTCCATCGGAAAAACCATCAGAGTTTTTTCGGACGGAAATTCCGATCATGTGTATGTGGCATTAGGGAAGGTTCTTTACAAGCTTCATCCTTTTTTGAATCCAGGATTGTACATGAATGTGAGGTATCAGGTATTCTAACACATAAAGTGAAGTGGCTATCGTAGATTTTTTCCATGTTCCCTGGAGGAGGTAATCAGGCCAGTAATAATGAAGGCAGGTCCCTGTTGTTTACCATAGCTTTCTCATGTGAGACCCAGAGACATTCAAAATTGTGGTCAAACCATGTAATCGGTCCACCAGAACTGCAATATAATAGATAGGGATTAGCTGAACACCCCCTGGTTCAGTTTGCACCAGAACATGCGAACAGACAAAAAATTTGTGGGAACATGCGAACACCGTAAAAAGTCTATGTGACACGAACGTGAAAAATCAAAAGTGTTCATTTTAAAGGCTTATATGCAAGTTATTGCCATAAAAAGTGTATGGGGACCTGGGTCCTACCCCAGGGGACATATATCAATGCAAAAAAAGTTTTAAAAACTGCCCTTTTTCAGGAGCAGTGTTTTTAATAATGCTTAAAGTAAAGTAATAAAAATGAAATATTTCTTTAAATATTGTGCCTGGGGAGTCCCCTTAGTCTGCCTGTAAAGTAGCACATCTTTCCCATGTTTATACCAGTACCACAGCAAAATGACATACTGAAAGAAAAAAATGTCATCTAAACTTGCTTGCGGCTGTAATGTATTGATGGATACTGGCAATATACATAAAAAAATCATTGAAAAAAACAGCATAGGCCCTCCCCAGTCCATACCAGGCCCTTCAGGTCTGGTATGTATATTAAGGGGAACTCCACGCCAAAATGTAAAAAAAAAATGTGTGGGGGTCCTCCGAAAAATCCATACCAGGCCCTTCAGGTCTGGTATGGATTTTAAGGGGAACCCCGCAACAAAATAGAAAAAAATGGGGTTCCCCCTTAAAATCCATACTAGACCCTTATCTGAGCATGCAACCTGGCAGGCTACAGGAAAAAGCGAGGGGAATTGAGCAAGCGCCCCCACCCCAAACCGTACCAGCCCCCTCCCCAAAGCACCTTGTCCCCATTATGGGGACAAGGGCCTCATCCCTACAACCCTTGCCCGATGGTTGTGGAGGTCTGCGGGCGGGGGGCTTATTGGAATCTGGCAGCCCCCTTTAACAAGAGGACCCCTAGATCCCACCCCCCTATGTGAATGGGTATCAGGTACATTGTACCTCTACTCATTCACCAAAAAAGTGTATAAATGTAAAAACGACAGCAGACAGTTTTTGACAATTCCTTTATTTTAAAAAAAGTGTCCCGCAATGTAAATCCTTTGTCAATCACGGCGCCGACGAACCCCAAAAATATAACTAAAAAACAGAAAAAATCTGCCTCCATGGGAGGCTACCCCGCGACTGCAGTCTTTTCGCTTTGACAGCTGTTATATAGGCAAGGGCGGGGCCACCCAGTGACCTAACCGAGTGACCCACCCACTTCTGATGTCATGTGGGTGGGTCACTCTGGGACGGGGTCACCCATTTACGTCACCAGGTGGCCCTGCCCTTGTCTATATAACAGCTGTCAAAGCGAAAATACAGCAGTTGTAGGGACGCCTCCCATCAAGGAGGAGTTTTTCCTTTTTTTGGGGGGGTTTTTTGGGTCCACCGGTGCCGTGATTGAAGAAGGATGGACATCGCGGGACCCTTTTTTTTTAATAAAGGAATTGTCAAAAACTGTCTCCTGTCGTTTTTACTTTTTTAACACTTTTTTTGGTGAATCAATACACTGTGTTATATAAACTACACTGGCTGCATTGACTGAATATATATATATATATATATATATATATATATATATATATATATATATATATGTAGCACTAACCGTCGAAGGAGCTGCTGTAATATTTTGGGGTGTTAGCGTCACCCCTTTACCTGTAGTTTCACCACATCGGGAACCTAGAGTCCATGTTGAGCTTTGTATCCAACAATGTATGCACCAGTCACTTTAGTGATTTTCCAATGCTTTAATGAAAAAAACTTGAAAGAAGTAGCAATGAAGAGGTAGAAAGGGAGTTGCAGGAAAATTCAAATACCTTTTTCAGATCATTGAGGGATTGAAAATCTTAGAGATGATTATACCGTCAGTCCAAAGATCTTTGCCCACCCGGATAGGTCTCTCTCACTGACCTAGCAGCCGGAATGGAGCACGAACAAAAAGTCTCTGCCACAGACTTTAGAGAAACACAATAGCTATACGATCCTCTGCCACAGGATGTAATGGTTTTAGATGAACAGCGACACAGTACCAGAACCTTTAAGCTGACCCGGCAGTACTGTGCGGTAAGTTAGGTCAGAATGCATCCTTCAATTGAGTCACCAGGCCCCTCTTGAGAGCCTTCTGCACGGTCCTCTCCAAGATGAGTCCTCCCCTGGATCTTCTCAATTGCTTGGCTTCTTCCCGCAGGACAGACAGCACAGGACCACCTCTAAATCAGCGGGCCCCACTTATAGTACTTTGACCTCTGGGCCCACTTATAGTAATGCAGCCTCGGGCCAGCATGGTCCCAAGACTGAAAGGAAGCCATCACATACCTTTATGCCAGGAGGGCCAGCAGGTAAAAGAGAACCAAAAATGGCGTCTGCCCCTTAAGTACTCTCTCCCAGAACGCATAGCAGTGGACCACCTCTGCCGAGTTGCTTCTGAGAAAGAAGAGCACTCAATACACTTCAGCCTGTTGCTTTTCAACACCCGCCTGTGGTGACAACGACACCTACAGGCGACAGTGTGAAACTGCACACAACACTACCAATGCTGGAAAAGAGGCTAATGTAGCCATAGATTAAATCTGAACTATGTACAGAACAGATAACCCATTTAATTTACATATAAGCGCCTGATCAACAGGAGCAGGTCGCTACATATATATATATATATATATATATATACCGTATATACTCGAGTATAAGTCGTTCCGAGTATAAGTCGAGGCCCTAATTTACCACAAAAAAATGGGAAAAACGTATTGACCCGAGTATAAGACGAGGGTGAGAAATGCACAGCTACTGTAAGTGGAAAAGAGGGTCAACAATGCCCATTTGCAGCATCCCTGTGCCCATTTGCATGCCTCACTGTGCCCATTTGCAGCCATAGGTCCCCTGAACTTCAAACTCGGTAGTTAAGGGTTCCTAGATGCCCCCTAGCTGCAGCCAAAATTTGGGGTCTCTGAACCCAAAGGGTCCCGAAATGACATTGCTGCAGGTAGACACAGTTGACCAAATTTGGGACCCCGTATCTCAGGGCCACTTAGTGCTAGGAACCCCAAATTTGGTGTACAAACCCAGTGGAACTAGCACCATAAAATTTTCAAAGTTGGGGTTTCTAGCACCAAGTGGCCCCGAGATACAGGGCCCCAAAAATCAGTTCAGAAAATGTCAAGCACTTTTCTGCAGCAGAGAATGACATTTTCCGAACCGATTTGGGGGCCCCGTATCTCGGGGCCACTTAGTGCTAGGAACTTCAGCTTTGGATATGTTATGGTACCAGTTCCACTGGGTATGCACACCGAATTTGGGGTTCCTAGCACCAAGTGGCCCTGAGATACGGGGCCCCAAAATCGGTTCGGAAAATGAAATTTTTTGCTGCAGAAAAGTGCTTGACTCAAGTATAAGTCGAGGGGGGTACTTTCAGCACAAAAAAATGTGCTGAAAAATTCGACTTATACTCGAGTATATACGGTATATATATATATATATATATATATATATACACAGTGGGGACGGAAAGTATTCAGACCAACTTCTTTCACTCTTTGTAATATTGCAGCCATTTGCTAAAATCATTTAAGTTCATTTTTTTCCTCATTAATGTACACACAGCACCCCATATTGACAGAAAAACAGAATTGTTGACATTTTGCAGATTTATTAAAAAAGAAAAACTGAAATATCACATGGTCCTAAGTATTCAGACCCTTTGCTCAGTATTTAGTAGAAGCACCCTTTTGATCTAATACAGCCAGTCTTTTTGGGAAAGATGCAACAAGTTTTTCACACCTGCATTTGGGGATCCTCTGCCATTCCTCCTTACAGATCCTCTCCAATTCTGTCAGGTTGGATGGTAAACGTTGGTGGACAGCCATTTTTAGGTCTCTCCAGAGATGCTCAATTGGGTTTAAGTCAGGGCTCTGGCTGGGCCATTCAAGAACAGTCACGGAGTTGTTGTGAAGCCACTCCTTCGTTATTTTAGCTGTGTGCTTATGGTCATTGTTTTGTAGGAAGGTAAACCTTCGGCCCAGTCTAAGGTCCTGAGCACTCTGGAGAAGGTTTTCGTCCAGGATATCCCTGCACTTGGCCACATTCATCTTTCCCTCGATTGAAACCAGTCATCCTGTCCCTGCAGCTGAAAAACACCCCCACAGCATGATGCTGCCACCACCATGCTTCACTGTTGGGACTGTATTGGACAGGTGATGAGCAGTGCCTGGTTTTCTGCTTAGAATTAAGGCCAAAAAGTTCTATCTTGGTCTCATCAGACCAGAGAATCTTACTTCTCACCATCTTGGAGTCCTTCAGGTGTTTTTTAGCAAACTCCATGCGGGCTTTCATGTGTCTTGCACTGAGTAGAGGCTTCCGTCGGGCCACTCTGCCATAAAACCTCGACTGGTGGAGGACTGCAGTGATGGTTGACTTTCTACAACTTTGTCCCATCTCCCGACTTCATCTCTGGAGCTCAGCCACAGTGATCTTTGGGTTCTTCTTTACCTCTCTCACCAAGGCTCTTCTCCCCCGATAGTTCAGTTTGGCTAGGAAGGGTTCTGGTCATCCCAAACGTCTTAAGTGCAGCAGAAATTGTTTTTTAACCTTGGCCAGATCTGTGCCTTGCCACAATTCTGTATCTGAGCACTTCAGGCAGTTCCTTTGACCTCATGATTCTCATTTGCTCTGACATGCACTGTGAGCTGTAAGGTCTTATATAGACAGGTGTGTGGCTTTCCTAATTAAGTCCAATTAGTATAATCAAACACAGCTGGACTCAAATGAAGGTGTAGAACCATCTCAAGGATGATCAGAAGAAATGGACAGCACCTGAGTTAAATATATGAGTGTCACAGCAAAGGGTCTGAATACTTAGGAGCATGTGATATTTCATTTTTTCTTTTTAAATAGATCTGCAAAAATGTCATCAATTCTGAGTTTTTCTGTCAATATGGGGTGCTGTGTGTACATTAATGAGGAAAAAATGAACTTAAATGATTTTAGCAAATGGCTGATATATATGTGATACACACACTAGGCTGTTTATGGCTCTCTCAGCAGAGCGTGCTGTGATTGGCCAAAGCATGCATGTCAGGTGCATGCTTTGGCCAATCATAAGATGCCAATGCACTGCGATCTCGCATTATGGGGCATTCCGCGAACGCCTCATGATGTTCGGTATTCACATTGTACCCCTACACATTCACCAAAAAAAGTGTCAAAAAAGTAAAAATGACAGGAGACAGTTTTGGACAAGTCCTTTATTAAAAAATAAAAAAATAAAAAGTGTCACGTGATGTGAATCCACCTTCAATCACAGTGCCGACGACCAAAAAAATGAACTTACACACACTAGGCTGTTTATGGCTCTCTCAGCAGAGCGTGCTGTGATTGGCCAAAGCATGCATGTCAAGTGCATGCTTTGGCCAATCATAAGACACCAAGTCCTTTATTAAAAAATTAAAAAATAAAAAGTGTCACGTGATGTAAATCCATCTTCAATCACAGTGCCGACGACCAAAATAACAAACAAAAAAAATCAAGAAAAACTCTGCCTCCATGGTGATATAACCGGTGACCCCGCCCCTTCTGACATCATATGATGTCACATGAAAGTCAGATGGGGCAGGGTCACCTGGTTACTGGCAGGGTCACCTGGTTACTTCACCAGTTGGCCCCGCCCTCAGCTATATAACAGCTGTCATCGCAAAAATGCGGCAGTCGGAGGGACGACTCCCCTGTCAGAACGGGGATCTGTCTGTTTACATTGACAGATGTCCATTTTGGCTCTTGTATCCGCGATCGTGGGTGGCCAGTGGATATCACGTGCATCGGGTCCCCCGCCATACAGCGGGTGCCGTACAGCATGCGGCTTGCTACGGGGGGACTCGGCAAGGGGGAAGGGCCCAGAAAACCTGCGAGGGACCTGAGAAGAGGCAAATCAAGACTTCTCTGTGCAAAACCACTGCAAAAAAAAATGTTGATTTTTCTTTTTTTTAATACATTTGTTTCCTTTACAATCACTTTAAACCCCAAAGCAAACATCTATTATATTGTAGCTTACCAATTTTTAAACGTGATGGCTGCATTTGTTTCTTTTTTAGGCTTCCTCTTATTTTCATCTGGTGATCCAGTCAATAGATCTATTTTTTATCAACAGCACAAGCTTTCTTGCAGCTACAGGGATGAGACAGACCATTTATTACTGACAAGGGTTGTTACAATGATCAGCTTTTATTTATTTATGTAAAACCTTTTTCCCAAAAGGAAACAAACTGTTTTATGTAACTGATTATAAAGTGTTAGCTGGGGTTCAGCTTCAATGTGTTACTTTATTTAAATCTGCTAGTACATCTAATGCCGCGTACACACGGTCGGACTTTTCAGCTACAAAAGTCGGACAGCCTGTCCGACATACTTCCGGCGTACCTTCGGCGGACTTGCGGCAGACTTTCTTACGAACGGACTTACACACACACGACCACACAAAAGTACGACAGCTTAGTACGCGGTGACGTACACCAAGTCCGACGAGACTATAAAACGGAAGTTCAGTAGCCCGTACGACACCCTTTGGGCTCCTTCTGCTAATCTCCTGTTTATCTCGTGTTAGTAGAAGTTTGGTGAGAGACGATTCGCGCTTGTGAGACTCGTATTTTTCAGTTCGTTTTAACTGTTGTTCAGTCTGTGCTTGTGAGGTTTGTATCTGCTTTTCAGTGCGTTTGGTCAGTTGGCATTGAGAAATCTTTGTTTTATTGGCCGCTCGTTCCTGATTTTCAGGTCGTTCTTCACAGGCCTTGCTGTTCTTCAGTGCGTTCTGTTTAGTGCGTTCTGACCAGCCGACCGTTTTGAAGCCATGTTACCTGTACGTACTCGTCGTCGAGCTCGTGCATTGTATGTGTTTGGTGCTGTGGTTTATTCTTCAGCCCAAGACCAGTCCATGAACAGGGCGAGGAGGAGTTCATGGACCAAGAATTGGTTGCTCCAGCGTGACCAGTTCTGTCACATGCCATTGCTCCGTGAGATCCGTGAGAATAATCCTGAGGATTTCAGGAACTTTCTCCGGATGACGGACCCTGTTTTTGACCGTTTGGTGGCTTTGCTGACCCCCTATATCAGCAGGCAGGATACCTGCATGAGGCAAGCCATCACTCCGGAGCAGAGGCTGGTCGCTACCTTGCGGTATTTGGCCACAGGGAGAAGCCTGCAGGACCTTAAGTTCTCGACAGGCATCTCCCCCCAGGCTCTGGGGATCATTATCCCAGAGACCTGTTCTGCCATCATCCAGGTCCTGCAGAAGGACTATATTAAGGTAAGATATTTAGCTTTTATTAGCATCACATGTTCTTTTATGTAATCTTTGATAATGTAATGTATTTCTTGCTTCAAACACTACTTACCATCATTGCAATATAGTGTGAATGTCCCCTTTTTATCCTCACACATGCTGGATTTTTTTCCTGTTATTTTTTGTCATGCATGTATATTTTCCTTCAATAACCTCCCCAGCATGCAGTGATGGGAACATATCTACCTAGTCTACTCATTTTGAATGTATTTTGTTTGAGTGTATTTAGTGTGCTGCTAATTAGCAATTAGCTAGATTTCCCAACCCCCCCCACCTAAACTCACTCCAAATAGTGTGCTGCTAATTAGCAATTAGCTAGATTTCCCAACCCCCCCCACCTAAACTCACTCCAAATAGTGTGCTGCTAATTAGCAATTAGCTAGATTTCCCAACCCCCCCACCTAAACTCACTCCAAATAGTGTGCTGCTAATTAGCAATTAGCTAGATTTCCCAACCCCCCCCCCACCTAAACTCACTCCAAATAGTGTGCTGCTAATTAGCAATTAGCTAGATTTCCCAACCCCCCCCACCTAAACTCACTCCAAATAGTGTGCTGCTAATTAGCAATTAGCTAGATTTCCCAACCCCCCCCCACCTAAACTCACTCCAAATAGTGTGCTGCTAATTAGCAATTAGCTAGATTTCCCAACCCCCCCCACCTAAACTCACTCCAAATAGTGTGCTGCTAATTAGCAATTAGCTAGATTTCCCAACCCCCCCCAACCTAAACTCACTCCAAATAGTGTGCTGCTAATTAGCAATTAGCTAGATTTCCCAACCCCCCCCACCTAAACTCACTCCAAATAGTGTGCTGCTAATTAGCAATTAGCTAGATTTCCCAACCCCCCCCCACCTAAACTCACTCCAAATAGTGTGCTGCTAATTAGCAATTAGCTAGATTTCCCAACCCCCCCACCTAAACTCACTCCAAATAGTGTGCTGCTAATTAGCAATTAGCTAGATTTCCCAACCCCCCCCACCTAAACTCACTCCAAATAGTGTGCTGCTAATTAGCAATTAGCTAGATTTCCCAACCCCCCCACCTAAACTCACTCCAAATAGTGTGCTGCTAATTAGCAATTAGCTAGATTTCCCAACCCCCCCCCACCTAAACTCACTCCAAATAGTGTGCTGCTAATTAGAAATTAGCTAGATTTCCCAACCCCCCCCCCCACCTAAACTCACTCCAAATAGTGTGCTGCTAATTAGCAATTAGCTAGATTTCCCAACCCCCCCACCTAAACTCACTCCAAATAGTGTGCTGCTAATTAGCAATTAGCTAGATTTCCCAACCCCCCCCCCCACACCTAAACTCACTCCAAATAGTGTGCTGCTAATTAGCAATTAGCTAGATTTCCCAACCCCCTAAAATGCAATCAATGTTCCATCAGAGGGGGTGAGCAATCTGATAAGTGTGCCTTTCCATATTAGTTTTTCCTGAAGAATTAAATTATTTAATGTTATACTGATGCTGGGGAATAATGTTTTGAATTGTCTAATTTCATTGCAATGTTAGCTTCCAAATTAATTGATTTTGGTTTTCTTGTTTGATTCCCCAGTTTCCTTCAACGCCACAGGAATGGCAGACTGTGGCATCCCATTTTGCCAGCCGTTGGGACTTTCCCAATTGTGGAGGGGCTATAGATGGGAAACATGTCCACATTGTGCCACCACCCCATTCGGGGTCATACTATTTCAATTATAAAGGGTTCCACAGTATTGTTTTAATGGCGGTGGTGTCTGCACACTATGAATTTTTATATGTGGACGTGGGGAAGAATGGCTGGATGTCGGATGGAGGAGTATTTGCCCAGACGGAGTTCTGCCAGCGTCTCCAGAGTGGTGGCCTGGGATTGCCACCTGATGCGGATAATGTGGAAGGACTCCCCTTTGTCTTCATTGCCGATGAAGCCTTCGCTCTGAGCAAGCACCTCATGAGGCCATTC